>BSBM01000547.1:15240000-15840000 GCA_027924585.1 Larix kaempferi | reverse complement strand
TGATCATACTCATTCCTGGTAAAATTCTGAATCACCATGAAAGAATCAAACTTCTTGTACCATTTCCTGGGAGACTGCCTCAGGCCATACAATGATTTTTTGAGCTTGCAAACAAACCTCTTGTTGCGATTCTGAACAAACCCTTCTAGTTGTTCCATGAAAATTTCCTCATCTAAATATCCATGTAAGAAAGTTGTTTGACATCTAGCTGCTCTAACTCCAAATCATATAAAACAACTAGTGCTAACAGAATCCTAATAGAAACAAGTTTTACAACTGGTGAAAAAATCTCATGAAAGTCAATACCTGCTTTTTGAGAAAACCCTTTTGCAACCAATCTGGCTTTGTACTTCGGAACCGTTTCATCATCTCCTTTCTTCAATTTGTACACCCATTTGCAGCCAACCACTTTCCTACTCTTTGGAAGTTCCACAAGATCCCATGTTTTGTTCTTTGCCAAAGAATCCATTTCTTCTTTCATTGCATGTTTCCATTTGTCACTGTCAGACACTTCTAATGCTTCCTTATAACTGTCAGGTTCTCCTTTATTAGAAATGAAAGCAACATATGTGACAAAATCATCATACCTCTTTGGAAAAGTTTTGTCCTGTGTAGATCTCCGTAGAATTTGTTGTGGTGTTTCCTCTAT
This sequence comes from Larix kaempferi, assembly GCA_027924585.1. NCBI lineage: Eukaryota > Viridiplantae > Streptophyta > Pinopsida > Pinales > Pinaceae > Larix > Larix kaempferi. Next base: position 15,839,351 of record BSBM01000547.1, on the reverse strand, counting down.
TTTTGTCTACTCATCCTCTTCCTGAGGAGTGTCCTCATGAATATCCTCTTCCTAGACATCCTCATGATTACCCCTCGCATATGACTGAGTATCAAACTGAATTTGCTGAAATTGTGGTACATTAGCCTATTTCAAATCATTACTTACATCTACATTGGTTCTACATTTTTTAGAGAAAGTTCATCAAATATTACATCTCTGTTTATGATAATTTTGTGGACAGTAGGATTCCACAACCTATATCCCTTAACACCATCACCATATCCAACAAAGATCAATTTTATTGACTTAGGATCTAGTTTGGAACACTGATTTTTCGGAATAAGTACATAGGCTTCACAACCAAATAATCTAAGATTAGAATAATCACATGATTGACCTATCCATACCTCTTCTAGAATTTTGTAGTCAATTGTCATTGATGGTGATCGATTGACCAGGTAACAAGCTGTAAGCAATGCCTCTCCCCACAATTCCTGTTGCAACTTCGCATTACTAAGCATACTCCTTGCTCTTTCAAGAAGAGTCATGTTCATGCGTTCAGCAACGTCGTTCTGATGCGGAGTGTAAACAATGGTCTTATGCCTCTCAATCCCATCTTTCTTGCAATAATTATCAAATTACTTAGAAGTACATTCGGTTCCATTATCTATTCTAAGACATTTAATGAACCTACCAGTGCTCTTTTCAACCAAAGCTCTAAACTACTTAAATATATGAAAAACATTAGCTTTTCTCTTTAATAAATAGATCCAGACTTTCCTTGAGTAATCATCTATAAAACTGACGAAATATGACGATCCCCCATAAGAAATTGTAGGATATGGTCCCCATAGATCAGAATGTATGTAGTCTAGGATACCTTTACTAGTATGTTTTCCAGATTTAAATTTTTGTCTAGCTTGTTTACCATAAATACAGTCCTCGCAAAACTTCAAATCTACAGATTTTAAACTAGGAAGCAACTTTCGATCAGCAAGTACCTTCATTCCTCTTTCGCTGATATGACCTCACCGCTGATGCCATAGACGAGTGATGTCTACTGCTGCACCAACTGATGCTACTTTTGGGTGATCAACTTTCGTCCTCCCTTCAATTTTATATAGGTTCCCAATTCTTTCTACCTTCATAAAAACCAAGATACCTTTCGATATCTTCATAACTCCACCTTGAACCATAAATTTGTAACCAGCATCATCAAGAACTCCCATTGATATGAATTTCTTCCTTAGTTCAAGTACATGTCTCACATTTGCTAGAGTCCTAACAGTCCCAACATACATTTTAATTCTGATACTCCCTATCCCAACAGTTTTACATGTAACATTATTTCCCATATAAACTACCCCATCATCTATAGATTGGTATGAGGAATACCAATTTCTATGAAGACACGTGTGGTGAGATGATCTAGAATCAGTTAACTAGTCATAATGGTATTGTGAGACAGTAGATGTAGATAATACCTCATCGGTTATACCTGAATCATTCTCGGTTATGTTCGCCTCCTTTGTAGATTCATCCTCCTCATAAGCTCGCTTGCGTTTCCACCAATATTTCTTAAGATGTCCTTCTTTATTGCAATACCAACACTTCAATTTACTCTTTTTTCCCTTTGACTTTGAACTTGATGTACCCTTTGAATGTTGTCCTCTTTCACTAGTTCTTCCTCTGGCCACAATTACTTCTGATGTCGAGGTTTCAAGACTAGATTTCTTACGAGTTTCCTCAGAAAGTAATGCCTCGACAACATCATCAAAGGTAATAGACTCAATAGAACTCAAACAGATAGAGGTTACAAAATGTGCCCACGAATCAGGAAAAGAGCACAACAGTAAAATCACCTTGTTTTCAGATTTAATAATATCTTCCATACTAGCCAACTGACAAATAAGAGTATTGAACGCATTCCAGTGATCAGAAATTTTTGTACCTTCTTTCAGACACAAGGTAAATAACTACCACTTTAGGAGGATTTCATTCATCAAGGATTTAGTCATGTATAGACTTTCCAACTTTGTATAGAGACCTGCTGCTATAGTTTCAAACACGATGTTAAATAAAACATCGTCAGCCAAGCACAGATGAATAGTGCTGAGAGCTCTTTCATCCATCTCCCCCCAGTCTTCATCTGAAATATCCACGGGTTTATTTGTCGTACCTACCAGTTCCTTCACCACTCCTTGCTGCATGAGCATATCCCACATCTTGACCTTCCATGACTCGAAATTATTGCTCCCATTGAACTTCTCAATTTCAAATTTGACACTCTGCGTTTTCGCCATTCTCTCAAAAAACTAGGTCAAAAAACTTTCCAAACCGTTTTCAAAAAAAATAGTGGAATAACTAAATCAATAGTTTAAATTCCCAATAAATAAATAGAAAAAAGGTTTTCTAATAAATATAAGCCACCTTATAACTCCCACCTTAATCCATTATATATTTATACCTTTTAAACTATCCATCATATAAGAACAAAAAAGATCCACTACTTTTCACTTTCACATATGATAAGCTTAAAATACTCCAAGCACTCACGCTTTAACCCAAAAATATTCTTTTAACTTTTACTTATGGTAAGCTTAAAACCAATCACTCACCCTTTAACCCAAAAGAGAATATAAAATAATATGAGATACGGTAATAAAACAATTATCGCGCTCCTCGATGAACTTACCCTGCGATAATTCTCAAGAATTTTAATTTTATAAGTGTGCTATAAAATTGTCATGCCCTACTAAGCATAGGACCCGCAATAAACTCGAATTTTCGCCCCCTTCTCTCCTCAGGTAACTTTTGACCAGTAAACCTGTAAAACAAACCAGAATTTCTACTCTTCAAGTGATAGGATGGATGACGAACACTCTTAACTTTCTCATTCTCTGTGGTCTCCTACCAAGCTCTGATACCACTTGTTGGATCAAATAGCCACAAAACACAATATACAGTGGAAGCAATTAAACCAAGAAAGCAAATAATGACAGACACATAAAATATACACAGAGATTTACGTGGTAAAACCCTCTACAGGGAAACATCCATGGAGAAATGGTATCGGTCTTCTTATTATTCAGTAATTGAAGATTACAACAACTCTCAACTCTCCAATACTTCTCTACGAGAATACAAGAAATATATACATTTCTTACACAGTTACTCATAATTGTATACTCGGTTAGACAGTTACATAGACACCAAGAGATCGGTTGTCACCCATTTCCAACATTAACCATGTTGTTTTTATACTTCTTGTACATGCAACAGTCCCATTACTATTACTTTATGTTAATATTTCACATTTTATTCGATATGCACATGTTGATTCCAGTTCTGCTAACATTACTACTACTTTATGTTAATATTTCACCTTTTATTCGATATGCACATGTTGATTCCAGTTCTGCTAATAATGATGGAAAGAACTTCTATTGGGAATTTGAACTGGTTTGTGACAAAGGAGGCTTTTTCAAATCTTCTTCACATATTACACTATTTGATTTAGATTTTTTTTAACCTCTTTCACAAAGCTTCTTTCCATGGTTCTGAAAGTGAAGATTTTAATTTAATAAAAGAACAACAATCGAGGTTTAAACATGCACTATTATCACTCCTGTGTCGAAGGAAACATGTTTTATCCATTTAACACTTTAAGTGCGAGAAGCAAGCATGCAGCATGACAGTGCAATTGCAGTCTCAAAGCCTGGTTATATACTTCGTGACTGAGTATATGTCTCATTGAAACTAGTGTAAAAGATGAAACTGTGGGAAATTTTAAGTACTCTTCCTAATTTGGAGATTGGCCAATGTGGTCTTTCTAATACTGGGGAAGCATATGATTCTTGTACTATGGGGAAACATTACCTAGTACCTCTGAAAAGGCCCTTTGGGTCGTCTCCATGGTGATATAATTGCCTAAAATCACCTTCAAATGTCAACCACACGGAATTACTCCCTAATTTGATACATGGGCTATTGACTGGATAGCGGTGAATAAACACCTAGCAATCAGAAAGACACTTCATAAAAGGGCATGGTTTCTTAAATACACAATTCTTAATGGTAGGAACTTGTTGCATTGCAACTTTTCCTTATTACTTATGTAATTGGGGAAGACCAGAACAAGACCTGCAATGAAATATATTTTCTTTTTAATGAAACATGCTATGAGCATATTTATTTAGCCGTATTCACAACAGATGAGATTAATTTATCAATGGATGAGAGAGGGCACCTATGGTTCCTTGGGATGTGTGTATTATGCCCAAGTAGGAGGGGGGATGGGGCAATTTCCCTGGAGACTGACTGCAAGATTGCTATGCAGTTTAGCCAATGGAAATTTTGTGTCGTCCAAAGGAGTGCAAGCAGAGCTAACTGTTTTTACTAATCTAGTCCCTTTGGCGGGGTCGTTTTGTGACAGAGATATAAAACCCCTGGAAAACTAAATGGTTCTGTCTTTGTACCTTTTTAATCCCTGAGAAATCCCGATCCTTTGTTCTGTGGCTGAATTAAGCATAGGTATTCCCCACCAAAGATATTAATGAGAGGGAGCATTTTTTCCATATTGATGCCCCTGGCTCCCTTCCTTCCCCTTTCTCATTGAATCCTCGGGGCTTTGGAGAGACCAAGTGCCTCACATAATATAATTCCTAAGGTGATCATGGAGAAATTAGGACTGGTTTTTTATGCTCCTAATGTCTCGGGGAATCCCGACAATTATATGCATTCTCATCTGATTTCCAGCTAGCATTGGATTTATTGGGGAAGACTCCCTCGCTCTCTAAAGGTCCCAGGAATTTCATCCTCACCTTGTAGCCACTTTTTTGTTTGATAGACATTTCATCCATGTTTGAGAGTGCTTCATGAGATGTAGGGTACATGGCGTATTATGAGTCCCTAGTGATCTGAGATGGATTTGGTGGTCTAAGATGGACTTGCACGAAACAACAACTACCAGATAGAAAGGTATCAAGCCAATATAAAGAAGATAGAATGTCACCCTACTGTATAAATAGTTATCAAGGAATAGCAGCAACAGAGGAGCTTCAACCAAGAGGAGCTTCAACCAATAACCTGGGGCTCATTCATCATTATAGCTCTTAATTATATTTATGATTACATAAGGTTTTGAAATTTTTACTCATTTTGACTCCTGGAAACTAAAAATAAATTTTGGATGTTGGCCGGTTACAATCTGCCCTTCATGAGGGAATTTAATGGTGCAGAATCGGCCCTCTACGTTTAACTTTTCCATTTTAATTGGTAATCGGGAGGCATTGTACATAAAGGGAAAACGAAGTTAGCTATTAACTCACACAATTCAGTCTCTCCCTAAGGTTGCATAACATCAAAACCACTAAAGTTCGCTTACTTATGCTAATAAGACACCTAGGGATGTTAAAAATGATAGGACACAGTGCCACCTACTCAAACTTTATCCAATATAATATCCCCCTTTGGTTCTTTCCAAGTTTCGGGAAGGGAAATATTTTCTCATTTATGATTGAGCAAATAAACGAGCTGGAACAAGTCTTCACAAATACTGGGGCAATGGTCTATCTGGGCATGTCTCATTAATTGCTTAATGAATACTGCTACTGACTTCTCTTTACGGGGACTGGATCAAATTAACAACCTTACCCAAACTAAAAATAAATAGGCTTACTAAGCCCTAGTACGATATATGAATTAGAATTGCTGGCTTGAATGAATAATTATTGTTTCAGATTGACGCAAAGGGTTGGCGATGTTAGTGGGTATCTTTCATAGGTAAGGGGTATGCTCCTTGTGTTGTATAAACTACTGAAGAAGCTCCTTGTCTGCGGCCCCTAAGTTGCTTCGCTGGTTGCACTACAATAAAAGTAATTCCAGGAATGATGGGGAATATATATATATATATATATATATATATATATATATATATATATATATATATATATATATATATATATACTCTACTTTAATTCAAAAGGAAATAGATATAAATAATATAGATTATGCTAAACCGATATGATCTATAAAAAAAGGGTCGATCTAGAAAATATATATATATTCTCGTAGGAGTTGATATGGATTATATGCAAAACTATTTAATTCTCCTTAGGTTTACGCATTATAATGTTCTAACAAGAGTGTAAGTTATTATAACAAATTGGAGTTGATATGGATTATATGCAAAACTATTTAATTCTTCTTATTAGTAATAGGTTTATGCATTATAATGTTCTAACAAGAGTGTAAGTTATTATAACAAATTGTTAGTATTAAATTTGTTCAATTAAGACGTTAAATAAAATGGACTATGCTAGAAGGGTATATATATATAAATATATGTATATAGAGATGGACATAACTTGGTAATTACTTTTAGAAGTATATTTTTACGAAGTATATGTTTTCCAAAATAGTTGTATATATATCTATATGTAACTTCCTATAGTTGTATAATATATCTATATATAATTATATATATATTATAAATTTCCTATAAATTATTATGTGGTTACCACTATACCTCTTGTATTTTCTTTTTATAAGGATGTAGGAAACTTTACTTATGCCTATAAATTTATAAAAGGAAGAATTATACACTTTATAGGTATGTGGAAAAAGGTTATACAACTAAGTCTAGTGTTCTCCATATATATATCTTATAGGAAATTATGTACTCCAATGGATATTTTTGTTGAATCTTCTTATTGTTCTCAATAAATCACAAGGAAGTTGTTCTGATTGAAATATTTTTGTTGAATCTTCTTATTGTTCTTTAATGGTAACCACTTATTGTTCTTTAATGGTAACCACTACCGTCAAAATTGTACAGAAAGAAACAAAATCTATCCAAGAGTGATTCGACTACGGATTCGCTCTTTAGAATCATGAGGGATAACCCATTTCCTATACCTGAGATAAGACAAAGAGAAAGCAAGTACCTTATAAATTGAGAATGTATGAAGTTAAATTGTTTCCGTATAGTATTTTTAATTACAGTTAGAAGTAAACCACGTCAATAAAAAGAAGTAAACAAGGTCAATAAAAAGAATAAAATGGTTAGAAGGAATTCCTTAACAAAGTTAAAGGTTATCATAAAAATTGGACATATAGTAGTAATAACGGAAAGAATAATGTCGGTTAAACGATCAAGGATCTTCATTTCTCTCTATAATCATTAAACGATAAAAGATTAAAACCTAATATTAAAACTTAAGATAAAAAAATTAAAATATCAAACTCCAAAATATTTCCATAATTATTAGCCACAAAGATATCAAACTCCAAAATTTAAATTAGATACTAATAACCAAGAAAGTGGAATGATAAAAAGACCCTAATAAAATAACAAAAAGACACTAATAGAATAACAAAAAAACCCTCTTAAAAATAAATTCAAAATTTATAATTATATAAATTTTTAAGATTTTTTTTATTTTTTTATTCTTATTTCTCTTTTCACATTTTAAATACTTCATACTTGGTAAACAAGATTATAAAAATAAATAAATAAATTATTATCTCACTTGTTATTAACAAAATATTATAAATACTTCTAAAATAATGTCTATCAAAATCCCAAAATTATATGATAAATAATATAAACAAAAGATTATTAAAAAATAATAATAATAATTTGAATATAAAATATACAAACAAATATATAATTTTAATTTATGATACTCTCATTACAAATTCTCATAATAACATAATATATAACCAAAAATTTTATTTAATATTTTATTTTTTAATTTTTATTAAAAAATAATAATTTAAATATCAATATACAAACAAATAATAACATGTAACTTCCATCCCTCAAATTACTTTTCCTTACCCAACCTCGATTTCCTTTTATATTTATTATATAACTTATATATTAAAATTATTTATAACTATATATAATTTAGCATCAAAATAAAAATAAACAATGCAATTAAAATAATAATAATAAAAATAAAAATAAACACTGTAACTAAAATAACAAATAATAAAAATAAATTAATATATTATATAAAACATTAATTTTACCATTTATTTATTTTTTATTTCATCGATTAATCTTTCATAGAAGTCACCTCCCCATTGTATTTGTGGGAGTCGTATCATTGCCTTTATGTCTCTGCAAAGGCTTGAAAAAAAATCCTTCAATTAATTAATGTCCAATGCCTTTCATTTGATAAACATGAACCATAAACAATTCATGTCTGTGCGAAAGCTTGAAAAAAAAAATCCTGCACGTAATTAATGTTCATGTCAACTATAGAGTCTTTGGTTTAAATACGAACAACGGATGCAGATTGAATTTAGCAGAGTAAGTTTAGTTTTAGCAGGGCCATAGCTGGAACCCGGGTACATAGCTGTTGGAATTTAAACAAAGGCATGGCAGTTTGGAAGATGTTGATGGATAATTACACTTAAATATAAATTATCACTCACTGGTCCATTCTTTAAAAAAAATTAGATATGGAAACAAACAATACTCATTATATAGTACTCTAGAAGCATACCCATTATACACTCATAAAACATTACTCACAAAAACAACCAATTCCTTTAGGGCTTCGACCCAAAACAAAAATAACTACGTCCATAAAGACAAGCTTCTCAACAGCCGTGTTAAATCCATTAGGGCTGTGGATATTGTCAACAGGCGAAATCAACGTATAGTTTTCATAGTGTAAGAAACAGGCGAAATCATAGATATATGGAAAGAAATGACAGGAAATTAGCCGAATAAAAAAGAAAGAAATAAATCTGTCTGCATCATCAGAGATATATGGAAAACTAGCAGAAGAAAGGAAATAATTAAATGTATCCGTCTGCAGCTCCATTGCATGCGGGATACTCTGGAAACATGCATTTTCCACTGATAGCACGGCCTTGTCATGTTATTCGGCCTCCCTCTCTGTTATAAAGATGTGATACCATCGTTCTTTATTGCTGGGAAGTGAAGAGAAATTATCAGGTCTAAGTCTAAGTACATAGTGTCATTTTGGGCAAAAGAAATGGCAAGACATGGTATCATTATATCAGTGGTGTATATGGGGTTCATTGCAATTCTCTTCTTGATGCTGGCAGCTCATGGTAAGATTGATTATTTTTATTTCGGCTTAATAATCTAAATTTTCTCTTTATTTTAATCGCTTTTTTTTTGTTGTTGTTTTTCAGACCTTTCTGCTGTCGTAGAGGCTAATGATTGCGATCCGTATACTGGTTGCACAACGGGTGCTTCCTGCCCTGCAAGCCGTCCTATTTGTAATCAGGGAAAATGTTGCAGCTTGTTTCCGCCGGCTGCTTATCATAAGCCATAGAAAGAGCTTTTTTGGGGATAAATATTTTATAATGTGGGAAAAATACTTTATGATCTGAATTACTGCTTTTATATTTAAATAAAAAATGGAAAATATTTTAATAACTACATTTTATCTATGTTTCATTCTATAAGAATGTCATATCTTGAGAATAAGTGTTTAAATATTCTTCACTCTGTGGAAACTTTTGTTATTGATATTAATAAATGATCTTTTGAAGAATTTTTATTGATCTCATTTAGCAAAGAGCTTTGTGTGTATTTTGAAAACATTTATAATACTGATGTTACCTTGTATACAACTACTGCGGTAACCTATCATCCATGGAATGGGTTTAGGCCGGGCTTAAGGGTGAATAGCTACTACTAATCGTAGGCTGAGTATTTATAACTGTTGTATACCTATAGGCAAGGGCCCTACTCTACGGGTGGAACACATGAACTCTGCTTTATGCTTTAGGACTTTGTTTGCGCTCTAAATCCAGGTTCATTAATTATAAATGATGTTATAATTTTTTTAATTTTAATATAAATCTGAAATATACATTACAATAGTAGCTAAATCTGAAATATACATTACAATAGTAGCTATGGTGTATTTATGTTTTGCATTTGTTTGTGTTATCATGAATAGTTTTCTTATGTCTTTGTTCAAAAGTATGGTGATAGTTATAAAAAGTGCTATAAAGAATTTATGTATCTTGTATCATGATGTGTTGCAGACTTTATAAACAAAATACATGCTTTTTACATTCCTAATAATGGGAAGTAGCTTGATGCACAGGTTATGATTGTATCATTTATCTTTATTATTAATGAAAAATGAATCAATGTACAAGTATGCCTAGCATGTCCTTAAAAGCTTATTTTAAAAAGTTTTTTAATCAAAATTCCTCAATATATTCAATCTTAAAAATTCTTGATATAATCTCCAGTGCATGCAGGAATCCCTTTACACAATTCTCTTTTTTGAATTAACTTGTTCCTCTTGTGAGTTAGATTGTTAACTTAATAATATTATTATGGTTCCCAAATACAAAAAGGTTAACCTAATATATTCTGGTCTGTTCAAAAATGGTTAAATGCATGTTCTTGTGAGTTGAATTATTAACTTAATAATATTATTATGGTTCCCAAATATAAAAAGGTTAACCTTAAATGCATGTTGGCCTAATCCAGTTTGTCAAAGTGTTCCTGGACAGTCTTGCAGGCCTCCCACAGACCCAATAAAGTTCAATGGGTTGTTCATTATGTTGCGGTACAAATTTGTTTGTACCTATTTACCGTTGTACAAATTTGTACCTATTTAATCAATGATTTTAAGTCTTTCTTATGCATAAAATTGCATATTAAGGTTGTGCTTATCTTAATGGCCGAGAGGAGAAGAACTCACCCATCATCGCAAGAGAGGAGAACTTCGGGACCTGCTAGGTTTGGCAGCAATCCTTGGAGCAGGTTCTCATTTTAAGTTTTTTCCCGCTTTTTGCCTTTTTACTCTGCCTACTTTTTCATGGTAGGGGCAGGGTTCTGTTCGCATGGTTCCAAGGTTGCATTAATGGACTGGGCCCAAAGTTCCGGTGGGTGAAGAGTGATGTTACCAACAAAGATTAGATCTAGAGATATAATCACCAGAGTTCAAGGTATCATATGATATATTTATTTTTTTATTTGTTTATACAATGGTGAAAACACTTTATATTTATGAATTTTCATATTTATAATATGACTAAGATGAGATGCAGTACAATATTAATTTATGAATCCAATGATTAAGCTCAAATGTTGAAGATATTAATATATAAAAGTTTTATCAAACGAGATATATATTAAAAAGGTAAATACTTATCAGAGATGATGTGAAATTCATATCTTGATAATGAAATTGATTTAAAAATTATTAATATAAAATCAAGAATATAAAATGATTAATTTGAATTTAAGTATAAATTTAAATAAAATAAGTAATCTGAAATCACTAAATTGAAAGTGTACTTTAATGATGATAATTAATATACTTTAAAAATAATTTTTATTTTTTATAACTTAAAAAATAAATATAAAAATAAATTTATATTCAATTTATATAAAATAAAAAAATCAATATTTTGTTTTGTTTTGTTCTATATAAATAACAAACTCATCTTATTACAATATTGAGATTACATACTGAATTTGTTGTGTTTCCTATAAAATATTTCAATAAAAGGTTGTTTCTGTGATGTCTTGAGCACTCAAGACCGTAGACATGTGGATCTTATTTTATCTTGACATTTCAATTTATATTTTCTATTTTATAATAAATATGAATGGGAAGACAACGATTTAGTAACCATATACCAATATGTATGATAAAATATTGGTATCATAAGGCTCACTTACGTAGATCTTTTCTCTTTTAATTATGAAGACCAAGCATAAATCACCCTCTTACAAAAACACATATTTCTTCATAATGTTTTTTAATTAATATTACTTTATTTTCTTTCCATTACTGTTCATAAATGACACAAGCATTACAATATGAAGGAAACATGTCATGTGAACAAAGGCAACGTCGAGTCAATGCCTTGAACCTCCAATAACTCTGAATTATAGGAGCCATGATATTATAATAATATTCCATAATATTATTATAGAAGTCATAACTCTTATTTATAGGAGCCATAATATTATAATAATATTCCCTATAATAATAGAAGATATTCTCTTAAAATATTTGTAATAATATTATATAATTTTTTTCAAATTAATTTATCTTTTAAAATATTTAACATAATATTTTATGTAATTTTTAAAAAATAATTTACAATTGGTTGATACCGTAATCCTTATTCAAAATGAATTGCTGATTTTATATAAAAATTGTGGAAAGGTTTTATGATTTTGCACTATGTTAAATGTTACAAAATACTCTTTTAATGTAGATATTGATTCTTTTTAAAACTAATTATAATTTTAAATATATATTATAATTATTTAAAAAGTGAATAATAACTTATTTAATAAAATAAAAAAATGTGTATCTTTAATAATTATAAAAAATAATTTTAAATAAAATATATTCATAATTTTAAAAATTATGGCTACAAACTTTGTATAATTAATACAAAATAAATATATTTTATAAATATTTATATTGAAATTTAAATACTAAGTTTTAAATATATTTCATAATATAAAGCATATATATTTAATTTTAAATTAATTATAAAATTATCAAAATTTGTTTAATTATATTATGATTACAATTTATTAATAAATTAGTTATAAATTATCTTATCTAAATTTATTATAAACTATGATTATAATTAGAATTCTTTTTTATATGATTAGAATTCTTTAATAAAAAATAAAACATTCATAAATATTATAGTATTACTAAATATTTATATGTTTGAAGTTGTCTTGGGGTTTCATTTTGAAACTATGACATAACATGTACATGCATAGGATGTTAAAGGATATCTTTATAATTGCATTAGATACTAGGCAATTCCTCCAAAAATATCCTCCAATATGAACATATGTGATATAATATTTTTTTACTCTGTAAACTTTTTTTTCGTCAATCATTTTTAACTTCATAAGAAGTTTGAATCATTATTTTTAGTTTCCTAAGTAAAGAATGCTCTCACTCAAACTTGTCTTTGGAAAAATTAAATATTTTGATTGCACATTTTTTTAATAGAAAAAACCTCATATTTTGATTTGGTAATTAAAACCCTAATCTGAATTAACTAAGCATTTTTATTTGATTATTATCTATTGGACTTAGTTAGATTCATTAAGATTGTTTTTATGTGAACATATGGACTCCCTATGTGTGGATAGTAAACACAATATATCGTTATATTTTATTTATGGTGAAAAATATGTTATTTCATTTGACATGCAAATTGAATGTGGAATATTGATATGTGGATGCCAATTTAGTTTGTACTTTTGAAATATAATAAATACAATATATGCTACAAAGGAAATTACATGTTTATTGCCGCAAATAACTTTACAAGAAGATCTAGTATATACAATAAGCCATAAATATGGAGTAAAATAGATATTATATTAGATAATGGATGATTAATAATTTACAATGAGGCTCGCTTTTATAGGCTTGAGCATGTATAGTGAAGGGTTACACCCTTTCACTTAATAATTAATAACTTTTAATTAACATACATATAATATTCATAGCATTGCCACTCTCTTAGAAAGGCTTTGTCCTCAAAGCCTTATAATTTTGTCGCATTGTTCTTTGCGATGTCATGGCTGATGAAACATGTCGATACGAACTGCTAAGTGTAGAGCATAACTTCCGATACGTCGACAGATCAATCCATCCCAAATTGATTTGTTGTGGACTGATGGGATTCCCTACTGATGTGTCGTCAGGAGATTTGATCACATTAGTACCATTATCTTTTGACATTTCCCACTTTTTCAAATATCGGTTTTTATGGTTGGGGTGTCGATAAGGAACTTTCACGATGTCATTTTCATTTACGAATGTCGCCTTTAGAGCATTGATCTGAGTTGGAAGTTGTATTTTCGTCTCTTGAGGATTTAAGTTTTTGTTCTGTATCTTTTCCAACTTGTTTTCTAACTGCCTATTATCATTTTGAAACTTCTTAATCAATTCGACTTGTGATTTTCTGTCATCTTCAGATGTCTTAAGTTGTTCCTTAAGATTTTCATTATGACTTCTGATACAACTATTTCTTCCTACTTGTCTAGAAGTTTCCCTTCAATGTCGTCCATAGATTGTTCTATCTTTCGGCTATTTTTCAACTTCTTAATTTTTGTGACTAGTATCTTGTTATGATTTCTTAGTCTAAAAATTTCTTCAGCATTGTTAGATAATGCTTTATTACTCTTCGCAATCTCTGACTTATGCGTCTTTTTAGAGTCATCATTTTGTTGTTGAAGAACATTTATCTGTTGTCGACACTGGTCAACCTCTGATTCTTGACTTTCTAATTTATGTCGTAACTGCATTAGTTCTTCATCTTTGTCGCTAACGATTTTGTTCAAGCGTATTATTTCTGCTTCATAATTGTTTATTTCTTTCGTTATATCTTGATTTTTCAACCTCTGATTGAAATCACTCTCATCTTTTAATTCCTTGATTTGCGCACATAGTTTTTCTATGTGATTTTTCTGGTTGGACATTGTTTGTTCATTGAACCGTTCTTGTATCTTATGTAGTTCAATCCTTACTTCTGATTGTGTATTAATGTCTCGTAATTCTTCATTGTCTTTTCGATAGCACTTTAACTTGGCTTCTAATTTCTCTATTTGTAGTCGCAAACCGGCCTCCATGGTCTTCGACTTCTTCGGTGATGGATGCTCGTTCTGGACTATAGATGGCCTTTGACTTCTTTGCTGAGTCTTCAAATGACTTGACTTCTTTGATGGTTCTTCTTTCAACTTTTTCGGTGATAATTTTGTCTTCCTTGACTTCTTCTTGTCTTCTTTCGGTATTTCTTCTATTTTTTTTTTCCAAATTAATAATTGTGAAACAATTATTAAATAATAATAATATCACTATGAAGTTCTTGAATATGTAAGAGTGAATGAAGTAAAAAATATATATATATTATAATAATATAATTATTATTATAATTATATATTTTTATGGCAAACTTTTGATAGTAATAATTTTAATAAAACAAAACGGTAATAATATTAAATATTATATAATAATATTTAATTTATTATAATAATTTTTGTTTTAATTAAAATTTGTGTTTTTTTTTTGAATTAGGGTTGAAGGAGGGAATGGTGGCTTCGAGGAGGAGGCGTGAGGGAGACATGGCGGATGGGAGAAGGGGAGGGGCGCTGGCAGTGGACGAGGATGTTGCATGCAGGCTGGGCATATGAGATCAGGTAGTGAGGAAGCAACGAAGGCAACTGCAGGATAGAGGGAGGCGTGAGCAGTAGCGAGGGTGAGCGCAGGATGGGTGGAAGGCGTGAGCAGAAGTGGGGGCGTGTGGGATGCGGAGTTGGGGTGAAGGATGGAATAATGATGCACGAGGGTAGGAGATGTGGAGGGGAGGCAACTGGGTGGCAAAACTATGCATTGGCGCGGAAGTTGAAGTGGAGTGAGGAGGGAGCGGAGCAGAGTGGAGTGAGGAGAATGGCAGCGTGGGCTGGAGGTGTTGTGTAGGCGGGAGTAGAAGGCGCAAAGGAAAAAGAAGAGGATGGAAGGGGAGGGCAGAGCGGAGGTGGTGGAGGGAGAGCATGGCAGCGAGGTTGAGCGTGGGAAAGAGCGGAAGGTGATAGGTGCGTGGGAATGGGTGTGGAGGAATGCGACGGGAAGAGGGCAGTGTGAATATGATTGGGTGTTTGAGAAGTTGGATGAGAATGTGTGCAGGATTGAGTGTGATGGAAATGAGAGGAATGAGTGAGATGGTAGCCGGCGAGGGAGGTCAAAAACCTGATTCAGAGAAACTCTGAAATTATGGCTAAAAGCCAAGATAAGGCCAAAGGCCTGGAATCAGACTTCGCTCTGATACCAAATGCAACAGAAAAACTAGGACACGAAATCCATATTGAATAAAAAGATATATTATTGAATTGATAAGATGCTTAACATTTTACAAGAGCTCTCCTTTTATAAGGTTTATTTGTGGCATTTGGTATCAGAGCTACTCGGTTCTCGACTGCTCAGCTTTCATCCACTTGGTTGCTGCTCTAGAACGGGATTTGCTTCGAGCTTATTCACCAACCTCCTACTCCCATGCACTCCATCCTCGACCCCCGGCTCCCTCACCCCTCCTTCCACCCACGTCCCTACTCCCTCACGCCGCACTCTTCTCCTTTTTTCTGCACCCCATCTATGCCATCACCTCAACGCCTTCTCCCTTCTCCTGCTCCCATGTCCCTCTCCTCCTTCTCGCGTCCATCCCCCATCCCCCTCCCTTCTCTCCCGCAAATCCTCTCCCTGCTAAAACCCTCACCACCTGCATATGCCACATCGACGCCTCTCATCCCACATCCATTCCTCCTTGGCCTCTACTCACTCTCCCGCCTACTGCGCCACTGCACTCCATACCCAGCCCTCTACTGCACTCCATACCCAGCTCACACTCCCGCCACTCTTCCCACGCGCAGCTCCATTATCCTGCGCTCCTTCCGTCCATCCCTTCTGTTCATCCTCCCCGTCACTCCTCGACACACCCTGGTCCACCCTCCTCACCTTCTTTCCTTCCACCACAGGCCTCCCCTCCCTCCTGCGCTCGCCCCAACAGCTGCCAACCTCCACGCCGTCGGTCGACCTCCACCTCCACGACCCAAAAAAATTTCAAAAACAAAGTTAAAAAATATATATATATATATATATATTATATAATAATTTTATTATTACCACAATATATATATATTTAAAATAAAAAAAGAGAACTTTATAATATATGATAATATTATTATGTTCAAATAATAATTATTATTATAATTATTTTTTTCTACCACTTGATTTAATAATAATTATTATTATTAATTAATCAATCCCACACAAATCTCCCAAATCTCTAGAGTATCACTTCACCCCATAAGCCAAAATTGGGTCCAATTATTCACCACCACACTTAAGAAGCATGATGACGGAGTTAAAAGCTCAAATGGCGAAAATAAAGAAGGATTTCCAAACTTTCAAGGAAATGATCACCAAGAGCTAGGAAGCGCTTAAGAAAGAAATTAAGGATGAAGTCATTGAAGTAATGGAGCAGAAAATAGACGACAAGTTCGACATTATGAGCAAGGAACAAAAAATGTTAGATCAAAAAGTGACTCAAAGCCAGAAAGGTATCGAGGCGATATTACAAAAAAAGAATGATAAGGAAAAAAATCATAAACAACATGGCTCGGATATGTCGGTTACCCCATCTTCCAATTCTGAGTCACCAGAATGCAACAGGATGAAAGGTACTCAATACCAACCATTCGTAATGTACCCGCCGAGAGCAAAAATAGAAATGACGAAATATAACGGAGGAGAAGACCAATGCGTCGCTTGGTTGAATAAAGCAGAAGAGTATTTTGACATATATAACATTACAATGGACGAAGAAAAGGTCAAGTATGCTTCAATGCACCTTGAAGGATATGCCTACAACTGGTATATGTGGTGGAAGGGAGACAACTTCGCATACACTTGGAACTTATTCAAGAATGATTTCTTAAAAAGGTTTCAAGGAATCACAGAAGATGAATTCTTCTCAAAACTTACCAGATTACAACAAAGGGGAAGCGTCGAATAATTCACGCATCAATGGGAATCCCTCGCTACCAGAGTATTTGGGCTATCCGACAAACAACGGTTGGAAACCTACTTGGGAGGACTAAAACCATACATACAAAAGAGTTAAAAATGCATGACATAACGAATGTCGAGGCAGCAAGACGAAAAGCAAAAGCATCCGAGGCCAAATTTGACAGTTTCCAATCAAATAAAGGGAAGTCATACTAACAAAGAAACATCCAGTCAACTCCAGAGGATGATACAAACAAATACATCCCTCTGCCTAGAAGGGACGATAGGAAGAGGCTCGAGAATCAACTTATGAGGGAAGGAAAATGTCAACGATGTGGAGACAAATGGAATCCTAAACATAGGTGTCACCCCGAGGACAGCTCAAAGAAATTATATACTTGTGAAGCAGAGGAGAATAGTGAATCAAAAGAAGAAGAGCCAGAAGATGAAGAGGAGGAAACTGCAAATATGGCAGCCGGGAACGACGAGACCCCCAAAATCTCCCTAGCAGCCATGATAGGCATTAGTCAACCACAGACTCTCAAGTTAAAAGGGCATATAAAAAATGAGAATGTTACCGTGCTAGTAGACACTGGAAGCACTCACAACTTTCTTGATATAAGAGTGGCACGAAAACTCAAGTTGTTCGTACATCCAGTTCCAGACATGAAGTTGATGGTTGCAGATGGCAAGAAGATCGAAAAAGTTGGAAAGTGTCACAAGGTGAGACTTCCAATACAAGACTTCGAACTGGAATCAGAACTCTACACCTTAGCATTGGGAGGAGTAGACATCATTTTGGGAGTCCAACGGTTACAAACATTGGGAACATATTCTGCCAATCATCAAAAACATTTGATCAAGTTTAAGTGGCAAGGGAAAAATTTTGAGCTATATGGTTTTCATCCACCAAACACATAGGTAGTTTCATCTCAGCATATGGAAAAACTCATTCGAAAAGGGGCATCAACATACATAATACAATGTCATCAACTGGAAGGAAAGGAGGAGGAACCAAATGAATTCAAGAAGGAAATCCAAAAATTACTCCAGAAACATGAACACATATTTCAAGACTTACCCATGCAGCTACCACCAGAAAGGAGTATAGAACACATAATCGAGATTAAACCGGGGTCAAATCCTATCAAGGTTAAACCATATAGATATCCCCACCACCACAAAATAGAAATAGAAAGGTTGGTTCAATATCTACTGAATTGTGGTGTCATCACCAAGAGTAGAAGCCCTTATGCAGCTCCAATTGTACTAGTACGAAAGAAGGATGGATCGTTTAGATTATGTATAGATTATAGAGGATTAAACAAAATAACAATTAAGAACAAGTTTCCAATCCCTTTCATCGATGACATGTTGGATGAACTTCATGACGCAAAATATTTTTCGAAACTCGATTTAAGGTCAGGGTACTATCAAATCAGGGTCAGATTAGAGGATATCACAAAGACTGCTTTCCAAACTCATGAAGGACATTATGAATTTAAAGTAATGCCTTTTGGGTTACCCAATGCCCCTGCCACATTCCAGGCAACTATGAATGAACTATTTCAGCCATACCTAAGGAAATTTGTGTTAGTATTCTTTGTTGACATCCTTATATATATCAAGACATGGAAAGAACATTTGATGCATCTAGAAGAGGTTCTATCTCTTCTGAAGGAAAACCAGTTCTATGCAAAAAAGTCAAAATGCACATTTGGGAAGCAAGAAGTGGAGTATCTCGGTCATATAATCTCAAAGGAAGGAGTTAAGGTGGACCCAAAGAAGATCCAAGCGATGAAGGAGTGGCCCGAACCAAAGAATGTTTCAAAATTGCGAGGATTTTTGGGATTAACAGGTTACTATCGAAGGTTCATCAGGAACTATGCACATGTCACTGCCCCACTAACAAATATCCTAAAAATAAATTATTTTCAATGGGATGATGAAGCAAGAAGATGCTTTGAAATGTTGAAACAAATTATGTCTTCCACTCCCGTTTTGGCAACACCTAATTTTGAAAAACCATTCGTGATCGAATGTGATGCTTCAGGGTTTGGGATAGGAGCTATGGTAATGCGAGAAGGTCATCCAATCACTTTTGAAAGTAGGAAGTTGAAAAAAAGAGAATACCTACAGTCTACATACAACAAGGAAATGCTTGCCATCATGCATGCATTAACTAAATGGCGACAATACCTTTTGGGAAGTAAATTCCTAATCCGAACAGATCATAATAGTTTACAACACTTGTTACAGCAGAAGACATTAACAACCAAACAACAAAAGTGGATAGAGAAAATCTCTACCTTCGATATGGAGATCCTACATAAAAGGGGGAAGGACAATGTAGTAGCTGATGCTTTATCAAGGAAAGATGAAGAGATACAAGTCTACACCGTATCCATGGTGATCCCAGAATTTTTGGACAAAATTCGCAAAGAATATGCCAAGAATTCAGAGGTTTTCTCCATAATTAACAACATAAATCAATATCCGAAGTTTGAATGGAAGAATGATCTCTTATGGTACAAAGGACGTATTTACTTAAGTTCCAATTCCAGTTTTAAGACCAAGGTGCTTAAAGAGTCACATGACTGCCCAGCCGCTGGTCATGTAGGAATTTTTAAAACCTACTATAATGCAAGGCAATCGTTATTTTGGAAGGGTATGTATGCCGACATTCACAAGTATGTTGCAGATTGTGACATTTGTCAGCGGAATAAAACTGAGAATATCTCAAGTCTGGGGTTACTCCATCCATTACATATTCCAAATAAGAAATGGGAGGAAATTTCAATGGATTTCATTGAAGGTCTACCCATATCAGATGGAAAAGACAAAATACTAGTTGTGGTAGACAAGCTAACCAAATATGCACATTTTTTTGGAGTGAAGAAAACTGATTCGGCAAAAGAAACAGCCGAAGCTTTTTGTAAAAATGTCTACAAATTACATGGTTTTCCGAATATTATAGTAAGTGATAGGGATGCCAAGTTTAAAGGGAACTTTTGGAGAGAGTTTTGCAATCAAATTGGAACATCTATTAACATGAGCTCAGCTTATCATCCCCAAACAGATGGACAGATAGAAGTTGTCAATAAATTCTTAGAAACCTACCTCCGTTGTTTTGTAACTAATAAGCAAAATAAATGGTTCCAATGGCTACATCTTGCGGAATGGTGGTATAATTCTACTTATCATACATCTGCTAGAATGACACCATTTCAAGCCCTATATGGATATGAACCCCCAAAATGGAAGGATTTCATCACCAACCAAGCAAGGGTCGCATCAGTAAATGACCATTTAGAAGAAAACCAAAAGGTTGTCCAAGTACTTAAAGAGGATTTGAATACTGCCAGGAATAGAATGAGACAAAAGAAGATCGACACCGAATAGAACGAGAATTTGAAATTGGAGATTGGGTATATGTAAGACTACAACCCTATAAACAATTATCACTTAAACAAGGTGGAAAAAATAAATTGGCTCCACGTTTTTATGGCCCATATCAAATCAATAAGAAGATTAGTCAGGTGGCATATGTGTTGGAATTGCCAACTACAAGTCGCATCCACAATATCTTTCATGTTTAATGTTTGAAAAAGATGATAGGTCAACACCAGAAGGCACAAACAATACTTCCCTTGTTAGATGAAGAAGGAAGAATCATATTCGAGCCAGAATCTATCATTGCTACTAGAGAGAAGAGATTAAGAACACGAGTCATTAAAGAATACCTCATAAAATGGAAAAATCTTCTCGAAGAAGATGCAACATGGGAATCAGAACAATTTTGACAGTTACACCCTTATTACCATTGCTTTGAGGACAAAGCTCTTTAAAAGGGAGTGGCAATGCTATGAATATTAAATATTGTATTAAATTAATCAGTAAATTATTAATTAGTTTAATTGAAGGGACATAACCCTTCTTAAGAATGCTCAAACCTTATAAAAGGCGAGCTCTTGTAAAACGTTAAGCATCTTATCAATTCAATAATATATATTTTTATTCAATATGGATTTCGTGTCCTAGTTTTTTTGTTGCATTTATTTAATGTCATTTTAGTGATATAGATTATCACCTTCCCCACGACAGGTGCCACCAAGATGGGGGCATCACCCCATGCGGCTAACTCATTCAACGAGGAGGAGGTCGTACCATGCAGCCTGGAACACGGAACTTGGTCACCATTATCCATCCTGACTCTTAATTATCAGTTATGTCATGGTACGCTACCTCATAATCTATGTGCATGCTCGAGAGGATCCGTACGATCGTAGGTTAGCTCGCTTGGGGGAGTGTTCATGGAAATCCGACTTGAAGGTGGTGGCAATGGGGTTCAACATGGTCCACTTGTTCCAGGCCATAGGAAAATGAAGACCTGGCTTAAATGTAGGTTTCAAATTGGCAAGTTGCAATATCAGTTTCTGTATGTGTGCTACTCACTAGAAAAGGATTTGGCTCTCTCCCTTCGTGTGCATCCAGTCTGGACGCTTCTTGCTAGTGAGGTTCCCATGGCCAGGACAAAGGTGACTTCGAGGAAAATTGTTAATGGGCCATGTCACGCACACATGCCGCGTGCCCTAAAGGAAATGGAACAGGGTGTTCACTAAGTGAACTTGTTACATAGCACAACCATTCGCAAGATATTAAAGAATATCCCTAATTTCACTAACTATTGGAAAATGCCTCCTAAAATTGTATTGTTGCACTCCCCCTCCCAATATACCTTTCCAATTAAGAATACCCCTAGTTTCACCACATATTGTAGGTATCCATTTTTATCAACATATTTTTATTACCCCCTATATATCATATTATCAAGTTGTAACAAGCATAATCCCTAACACATCTTCGTATTTAAGTAAACAAGATGCTAAATAAAATATCAGTATAATGCTAATAATGATCCCATCGGGATTGCAGGGGCGACTAATCAATTTGTAGCGTTGGATAGTGGAAGACCCAACTAAATAGTAATGGAGAAGGTAAAATGTGTAAAAGGAAACCCAATCAAGATATCAATGTAACAAAGAATGTAAAAGACTAATAATCCAAGAGTGAGTGCAATGCTTAGAAAATATGAGAATTGTAGATGTTTCACACCGCAGCCTACCAATCTACCAATTTTATATCATGTAAATACAAGTATAGTCATAGAGAGCTCATGTTTTCTGTAAGCTTAATAAATTAAAGTCCATAAACAGGGAAAATCGAAACCCTTTTGTGGATGGACTTCCCTACCTTCCTATCAAAACAAACATCATTGATGTTTGAACCAAATGAACATAGAAACGGTCCTCTTATTTCCCAATAACACCACATGACCATGTGCATAGCTTGGATTTGGGTCATTCACAAGATTTAATGAATTTTCTCCACTTCCTCTACATTTATTCCTGCAATCAAGGGACTAACAACATTTAGTTACCTTTTATTGGGTTATATCTAGATTTTTTAATCTTTACAGGAGAGGGAAAAATATCCATTGTTAAGTTCAAGCATGCAATAGTTATAAAGATACACAGATGGTGAAACTTATATGATACCATTTCATGGTAACAATAACACATAGGATATGTAAATAAGGATTTAGATTTTCACATATGTTCATGTCAGTTCCAATAAAATATTAAGACGAATTCCTTGCATATAAGAATTGACATTACAATTATGAATTTGCAAAATATAACTCAAGAAATATTGATCTAACTTTTCTTGGAATATAACTCAACTATTCCAAACTGACAATGTCAAAATGTTAAAGAAGAATACAAAAAGTTGAAAAAAATAATTAGTCAAGAAATATTGATCTAACTTTTCTTGGTTCTGGTGAGCCAAGAAATACTGATCACTTTTATTGGTTGTCATGGAGAAAGGTTTGATGGAATGTCAATACCCACCTAGACCCAACCAAGAAAATGAATATTTGGATCTTTTACTAGAACGCCTACAAAAAATACAATACAATTGTTCAACTCCGAAACTCTTGATTAACTACATCTCTCAAATTTGGAGTTGATGAGGAACCAAATCCATATTCAAGCATAATGAACAATTTCATAGGTTGAAATGTGAGTTCTATCTAGAAAATAAACACACTTTGGAATTTGGCCTCATATAGAATTAAAAAAGGTATAATGTTACAAGACTACCTCAGTTTCAACACTAGCAAACTCAACCTCTATTGTGGAGAAAGTGTGAAAACTTGCATACATATTCATAATAAGTGGAAACATTAACCTTTTGGACATCACATCAATAACATTATCCATAAAATAATAAAATACGATCACCCGGGTTATCTCAATGACACAATTCTAATATTGTAGTGCTGAGGGTGGGCGGAGCAGGTGTGGCCGAGGGTGGTCCCGCAAGAGCGGGAGGAGCCAGAGCTGGAGAAGCTGCAACATGTGGAGTGACTACCATGGACTGGATGGTGGTTGTGGTAGTCGACTTGGAGTGGAGGTTTGGTGGGCTGACTGCTGGCATTGATGAGCGGGGTTCAACTGACCTCGAGGATGATGAGCTGGACCTGACACTCCACTTACCAACTGAATGTGGGCCAGCATGGAGGAACATTATGCGGTAGGTAGTGGTAGGGTTCCATATGGCACGAGAGGTGCAAGGAGGAGCACTCCCTCCTCCACAACAACGTCCACAATAGGGACCAAAGCCGGTGCGAGGGGAGGATGTGCGGCCACTGGCCACTTTGGGACCTCGAGATCCACCAACTGGCAGGTTGGATTGTTTCTTTTTGTATAGGGATGATGGGCCCCATTTTTGTATATATACATTTTTTATGAGCCTATGGGAGGAGGGTTTTTTATGTATCCCCCATAAGGCTACTATGTATATACCCAAGGAGGGCCATGTTTTGTACATGACATACCTTTTTTATGAGATATATATATGTATATGCCATTTTTGCAGCACATGATGTATACATCTCTGTATGTGATGTGATGTACGTGTATTTTGCTTTATGTTTCCTATGTGTTGATGTGATTCATATGTAGTAGTTGATACTAGCATATTTGTTCTGGGCATGTGTGATCAACTGTAGGACTTGTAATGATGAGATACATGTATGTGTAGTCGTAGGTGAAACACATGGACATATTTATGTATGTTTGATATGCAGGGTTATGCAGCCGGGTGATGTACTAGGTGCCAATTCAATACCTCATTTGCGATGGAGTTGGAAAATGCATAGGATTTTCTCGGTGCATGTGTGAAAGTTATGGCTTCAAACTGTTGAATGAGAAGGCACACGCTAAGAAACCTTCGGAAGAGGAGCGAGTTGCAGACACAGAATACATTATTCAACTACGATACGGCAAGTTGTGAGTTGAGGTGCACTTGTAGATGGTGAATTCCTAGGTGTAGGGTGTCTCTTGATATACCTATTATGGCATTGTACTCTACTTGGTTGTTTGTTAGTGCCCCCAAGCACACTCTGGTGATGTGGTGGAGTGTATGGGAGGGGGAGTATATAACCCAGGCAGTGGATGCTATATGTTTGGACCATTGACTGGAACTATACACATATCCTATGTATATGTTTGTTTAGGAGGCCATCTGCATTTGAAGAAGAGAGGTAGTTTACTTTCTAATTCGAGACAGTGTGAAACGAAATTAAAGTTTATTACACAAAATAACAATATCAATGGCTGGTGTTGGATGTCTTGTTTGTGTTGAGGGGGTACAAACCCACTGTTGGTTTGTTAGTTTTTTGGGAATGCTTGCAGGTGGTCTGTGTCTTTGTTGTAGGATGAGGAATCACTGCAAGTGAGGTCATCAGATAAAGGAGATCCAACTTCGATGGTATCTGGTAAGGTCGATATTACTTCCTCAATTTGTGACCTTTGTGGGGTTATATGGAGGGATTGAAATTGACCTTGCATTCTCATTAGTTCAAGATGAGTTTGTCATTCGGCGCGCAAAATGGGGCATTGAAAGGAGTAATGGGTGGTCTCTCCACAAGATCGGCAAGGTCTTGGTATGTGTGGATAGAAGTGTTCTTGGTCTTCTTGAGTGTTGATTTGATCTATTATGCATGTGATGGTGCTAGGAGGTATCATATGGGAGGAGTGCCAAAATGATGAGCATTCATTGTGTGATTGTGTCATTGTAGGTTTAGATCGATCTTGCGACGTGGCAGCCTCTACCACGTTTCTTGAATTTGGTGCAACTTCTATGGGAGGTGTGACTAGCGGTGTCAGTGATGTGGTGATCACATTAATGGATGCTACTTCTTGGTTTAATAAGGGGTGTTCCTCAATTGTTACTTGAGTGAGACGGACCGTTTCCAACGCCTCTCAATATCGAAGGAGTTCAGGGGAATGGTGCGTATAGTGCCCACGTTGAGCACATATGGAACATGCATGATTCAAACGCATTTTTTTTTAATTAGATGTGGGTGAGGGAGGTGTGCCCCCTTTTAATGTTGGTGGAGTATGGGTGATGCTAACGAGAGTGTTAAGCAGATTCCTTAGCTCTGGTAGAGTAGACCATAGATTGGTTGCGTGGCCTTTTTTCCCTCAAAGAGTAAACAACTCTGTGACCCTTTGATTGGGAGTATTGATCGTTATTAGGGATTTTAAATCTTGATGGTTAATGCCCCTTGATTTAGGGTTAGCAGTTTCTAATGATTTAGATGTTGGGTTAGGTAATAGGGGACCTTTCAACTTCGGTTGTTGGGTTCCCCCATTGGTGGTCTTAGTGACGACCGATTGTGGTGTCTTTGTGGATGTCATAGGTTGGGTTTTCGTAACTGAATGTCTTATGGGCCTTACAGACGTACTAGCTGAAATAGGGACAAACTCATAATGGGTGACTGGTTTGGTACCACACTGGTGGTGTAAGGTAGCACACTGGGATTCCCAAAGTTAGCCCAGGTAGAGTTAACTAAGCCATAACCAGTGTCCCTTGTACACCAGTGGGAGGATACAAGAATGGGATTTGAAAAATAGGTGCTACCGATGAACTCAACGTTTGTTCAATGCCATGAATTAGTGGTGGTGTTGATGATGATGTTGAGGTGGAGGTGGCGTCATTTTCAGCGGTGAAAATTGTGCACATTAGGTCATCAGTCAATGTAGGGATCCTAGGTGGTGGTCCCGTTTATGATCCTAACCAATTGGAGTCCTTGTACATACCAAGGGCAATGTCAACATATGGTTTATCATCGCCTAGTACAATCGATAGGACATTGTCAGGGTTTATTGTGGTATTAGCGTCATAGTAGTTAAGTTAGTAAAGGGTAACTACCTTCCCATTTAAGGGAAACATCATGATACATAAGACTAAGGAGGAAACCGCCTTCATGGCGTACATGTAACTATGCCCCAAGAGGATGTTGTAGTCGATTTCTATGTCGACTACTTCAATATCGATCATAACCGTGTTGCCCCCCAGCTGGGGACATTTTG
Source organism: Larix kaempferi (assembly GCA_027924585.1). Lineage (NCBI taxonomy): Eukaryota > Viridiplantae > Streptophyta > Pinopsida > Pinales > Pinaceae > Larix > Larix kaempferi. Next base: position 15,812,356 of record BSBM01000547.1, on the reverse strand, counting down.
GTACAATCCTCTCAGTTGGATGGTCTCCCATCATATGCATGAAGAGCAATAGACGAGGCGACCAACTCAGGATATCCTAATCATTTCCAAAATTTTACAGACATCATGCAAGTAGATGCGCCTTCATCGATGATAAAACGGTGGATCATGACGTTTTTTACCGTGATTGGTACTTGAAATGTGACAGATGATGGTAGTCACAAATCACCTTTGTCAGCATCAAAGGTCATAAGGTGTGAATCAAATGGATCGATGGCACCGAGTGCACTCAATAATGCCTTTCTCAGTGTTGGGAAAGACTGTAACACCTTTAATGTGGACATAACCACAGGGGATTGAGCCAAGTCATCCATAATATTGTAATTGTGGGCGGATTTCATGTGAGGGTTAATAGGGGTACGCCGAAATGGAAATTTTGGAATCTATGGGATTTGTTCGTTCTTTGGGTGTGGTATCTATAGAGGGTCCCCCGAGGGGATAGGACTGTCTTCCGCTTGGGGGGTGGGAGGCTCATCATAACCTCTGGCTCGTGTTTGAAGGTTTACATCAAGTGTATAGATATTTTGAAAAGAGCCATCACCTGGTAGACGAGGGTCGTGTTGTTGCGTCACTACGCCTTGATTGGAAAAGGGTTGTTGTAACATGGTGGTTTGTGGTTGGGGAAGATTCTCTGCCTTAGGAGGGTTCACCATCATCTTCTTTTTGGCTTCGACTAACTATTGGCAGTTAGAGATAAGAGGACAATGATGTGTGTAATGACCATAATCGTTGCAAATGGAGCAGCAATAATTGGTTCTCAAGGTGGGTATTCTTACCTTTGTTTAAGGGGGTTGTTAGTCCTTGTATTTGGATCACCTGTATTCTGGTTTTGTTGAGTAGGGGAATTGCCCCCTTTCCCTGATTATTGATTTGGTTTGTTCTTACCTTTCCTTTTCTCTTGATTCTATGAATTCTGGGGATTTGTAGCATTTAATTGCTCGAATTGTTGAGTTTGTTGAACATAAGAAGGTTGAACTAAGTTAACCCCAATGTGGGGGGTTGGTTGTTGACCAATTGGGCATGGGAATGGATAATATGGGTTATATCCCGCCAGTGGGATAAATGCAATTTGCGTACCATAAGAGGTGGATGTAGGAACGGCTTGTTCCATTGGTGGTGTAGGAACCATCATTTCTTAGCTAACATGTGGGTACTTCTGTATGGTCCATACTATAATTGACAAACTGATGGTGTTGGTACCATTGCAGGGGGTACCGACATAGGTGGCTTGGATGGGTAATACAGAACCATGTTAAATAGAACCGATGTGGTGGTAGGAACCTTTCCTAAATGGTAAATGGACACAATAATCCCATCTGTCGAATGTGATGAGCCCGAAGGTGTAGGATCCAACGACCGATGCCGAGGGGCATCAGGGAGGATTGTGTAAAGGTAGTCGGATTGTGCATATATGAGGTCGAAATGTTGTGCTTTAAGAATGGCCTCTTCCTCTCTTTGTGGCATGGAGGTGGTGACATCTTTAGCTATGGAAGGTTTGAGAGATTTGATAGGGCCAATCCAACAAAAAGGGAGGTTGTATTTTGATCTTGCATAGTGTGCGTCATCTACGCCACTCATGGATGTGGTCTGCAATTGAAATTAACGTAAATTTTATTGCATTATTAACAATATTATATATTATTTGTTATATATGTATATTTCAATTAATTTTGTGAATAATAACTTACATGGCAAATGAATGTAATGAAGCCTTATAGGCCATACATAATTGATGTAAGCTCTAAGCTAGTTATGCGCAGTTCATGTTTATTTTATATGAATAAAATGATTTTTTCCTTTGGATTATTTCAAATTTAAAATTATTTTATTTATTTTTATAAGATTTTTTTTTTAATTTGTTATAGGGCAAGGACTAAGCTGCATGCAGCTCTTGTTTTTCTATTTGTTCATGCAATGATGAAAACACTTTATATTTATGAATCTTCATATGACTAAGATGAGATGCAGTACATTATTAATTTCAGAAGCCAATGATTAAGCTCAAATGTTCAAGATACAAACATATAACAATTTTATCAGACAAGATATTATATTAAAAAGGTAAATAGTTGTAAGAGATGATGTGAAATTCATATCTTGATAATGAAATTGATTCAAAAAGTATTAATATAAAATCTGGAATATAAAATAATTAGTTTCAATTTGAGTATGAATTTAAATATAATTTTCTAATATAAAATGGGTAATTTGAAATCACTAAGTTGAAAGTGTAGTTTGATGATGATAATTAATATACTTTTAAAATAATTTTAATTTTTTATAACTTAAGAAATAAATATATATAATCCAAATAAATAAATATAAAAAATAGATTTATATTCAATTTATATAAAATAATAAAATCAATATTTTCTTTTCTTTTATATAAATAAAAAACTCATCTTATTACAATATTGAATCTTATCTTGAAGATTTCAATTTATATTCTCTATTTTATAATAAATATGAATGGAAAGCCAACTATTTAGGAACCATATACCATCAATATGTATGGTAAAATATCGGTGTCATAAGGCTGACTTATGTAGATCTCTTCTCTTCTAATTATGAACACCAAGCATAAATCACCTTCTTACAAAAACACATATTTCTTCCTAATGTTTTATAATTGACGTTACTTTATTTTCTTTCCACTATTGTTTATAAATGACACAAGCATTCATATTGACACAAGCATTACAATATGAAGGAGAGATGTCATGTGAACAAAGGCAACGTCGAGTCTATTCCTTGAACGTCCAATAACTCTGATTTATAGGAGCCATGACATTATAATAATATTCCATAATATTATTATAGGAGCCATAACTCTCATTTATACGAGCCATAACTCTCATTTATAGGAGCCATAATATTATAATAATATTCCCTATAATAATAATAGATATTCTCTTAAAATGTTTGTAATAATATAATATAATTTTTTTCAACTTAATTTATCTTTTAAAATATTTAAAATAATATTTTATGTAATTTAAAAATAATAATTTACCATTGGTTGATACTGTAACCTTTATTCAAAGTAAATTGTTAATTTCATATAAAAAAATTGAGGAAAGGTTTTATGAATTTGTACTATGTTAAATGTTACAAAATACTCTTTTGATGTAGATATTGTTTCTTTCTAAAACTAATTATAATTTTGAATATATATTCTATCTATTTAAAAAGTGAATAATAATTTATTTAATAAAATAAGAAATGTGTATTTTTTATAATTTAAAAAAAAATATATTCATAATTTTATAAATTATGGATATAAACTTTGTATAATTAATGCAAAATAAATATTTATATTCAAATTTTAAAAATATATTTTATAATATAAAGTATATATATTTTATTTTAAATTAATTATAAAATTATCAAAATTTATTTAATTTTATTATGATTACAATCCATTAGTAAATTAGTTATAAATTATCTTATCTAAATTTATTATAAACTATGATTATGATTAGAATTCTTTTTTATACAATTAGAATTCTTTAATAAAAAATAAGACATTCCTAAATATAGAGAAAATACTAGGAATAGAAGACCTACTAAGACTAGGTAGTATGCAATTTAGAATGGAGCAAGTGTTTGTCCAGCTAAATCCACATTTGTAAGGTGTAACTTTATCTAAATTAATTATAAATTATCTTATCTAAATTTATTATAAACTATGATTATGATTAGAATTTTTTTTTATATGATTAGAATTCTTTATTTTTTTCTAATAAAACATTCCTAAATATTATAGTATTACTAAATATTTATATGTTTGAAGCTGTCTTGGGGTTTTATTTTGAAACTATGACATAGTATGTACATGCATAAGATGTTAAAGAATAACTTTATAATTGCATTAGATATTAGGCAATTCCTCCAAAAATATCTTCCAATATGAATATATGTGATATAATTTTTTTAATACTGTGTGAGCTTTTTTTAGTCAATCATTTTTAGCTTCATAAGAAGTTTGAATCATTATTTTAAGTTTCCTAAGTAAAGGATGTTCTCACTCAAACTTGTCTTTGGAAAAATTAGATATTTGGATTGTACATTTTTTTAATAGAAAAAGCCTCATATTTTGATTTGGTAATTAAAACCCTAATCTGAATTAACTAAGCATTTTTATTTGATTATTATCTATTGGACTTAGTTAGATTGATTAAGATTGTTTTTATGTTTCAACATATGGACTCCCTATGTGTGGATAGTAAACACAATATATCGTTTTATTTTATTTATGGTAAAAAATATGTTATTTCATTTCACATGCAAATTGAATGTGGAATATTGATATGTGGATGCCAATTTAGTTTGTACTTTTGAAATATAATAAATACAATATATGCTACAAAGGAAATTACATGTTTATTTAATGTCATTTTAGTGATATAGATTATCACCTTCCCCACGACAGGTGCCACCAAGATGGGGCCATCACCCCATGCGACTAACTCATTCAACAAGGAGGAGGTCGTACCATGCAGCATGGTGCATGGAACTCGGTCATCGATCTCCATCCCGACTCTTAATGATCAGTTATGTCATGGTACGCTACCTCATAATCTATGTGCATGCTCGAGAGGATCCATATGATCGCAGGTTAGCTCGCTTGGGGGAATGTTCATGGCAATCCGACTTGAAGGTGGTGGCAATGGGGTTCAGCATGGTCCACTTGTTCCAGGCCATAGGAAAAGGCAGACTTGTCTTAAATGTAGGATTCAAATTGGCAAGTCGCAATATCAGTTTCTATATATGTGCTACTCACTAGAAAAGGATTTGGCTCTCTCCCTTCATGTGCATCCGGTCTGGACGCTTCTTGCTAGTGAGGTTACCATGGCCAGGACGAAGGTGACTCTGAGGAAAATTGTTAATGGGCCATGTCGCACACACATGTCGTGTGCCCTAAAGGAAATGGCACAGGGAGTTCACTCAGTGAACTTGTTACATAGCACAACCGTTCGCAGGATATTAAAGAATATCCCTAATTTCACTAAATATTGGAAAATGCCTCCTAAAATTGTATTGTTGCACCCCCCCTCCCAATATACCTTTCCAATTAAGAATACCCCTAGTTTCACCACATATTGTAGATATACATTTTTATCAACATATTTATAATACCCCCTATATATCATATCATCAAGTTGTAACAAACATAATCCCTAACACATCTTCATATTTAAGCAAACAGGATGCTAAATAAAATAACAGTATAATGCTAATAATGATCCCATCGGGATTGCAGGGGCGACTAATCAATTTGTAGTGTTGGATAGTGGAAGACCCAACTAAATAGTAATGGAGAAGGTAAAATTTGTAAAAGGAAACCCAATCAAGATATCAATGTAACAAAGAATGTGAAAGACTAATAGTCCAATAGTGAGTGCAATGCTTAGAAAATATGAGAATTGTATATGTTTCACACCGTAGCCTGCCAATCTACCAATTTTATATCATGTAAATACAAGTATAGTCATAGAGAGCTCATGTTTTTTGTAAGCTTAATAAATTAAAGTCCATAAACAGGCAAAATCGTAACCCTTTCAAATCATTGATGTTTGAACCAAATGAACATAGAAATGTTCCTCTTATTTCCCAATAACACCACATGACCATGTGCATAGCTTGGATTTGGGTCATTCACAGGATTTAATGAATTTTCTCCACTTCCTCTACATTTATTCCTGCAATCAAGGGACTAACAACATTTAGTTACCTTTTATTGGGTTATATCTAGTTTTTTTAATTTTTACGGGAGAGGGGAAAATATCCATTGTTAAGTTTCAAGCATGCAATAGTTATAAAGATACACAGATGGTAAAACTTATATGATACCATTTCATGGTAACAATAACACATACGATATTTAAATAAAAATTTAGATTTTCACATCTGTTCATGTCAGTTCCAATACAATATTAAGACGAATGCCTTGCATATAAGAATTGAAATTATAATTATGAATGTTCAAAATATAACTCAATCTATCAACTATTCCAAACTGACAATGTGAAAATGTTAAAGAAGAATACAAAAAGTTGAATGAAATAATTAGTCAAGAAATATTGATCTAACTTTTCTTGGTTCCGGTGAGCCAAGAAATATTGATCTCACTTTTCTTGGTTTTCATGGAGCAAGGTTTGATCGAATGTCAATATCCACCTAGACCCAACCAAAAAAATGAATATTTGGATCTTTTACTAGAACGCCTAAAAAAAATACAATACAATTGTTCAACTCCAAAACTCTTGATTAACTACATCTCTTAAATTTGGAGTTGATGAGGAACCAAATCCATATTCAAGCATAATGAACAATGTCATAGGTTTCAATGTGACTTCTATCTAGAAAATAAACACACTTTGGAATTTGGCCTCATATAGAACAAAAAAAGGTATAATGTTACAAGACTACCTCAGTTTCAACACCAGCAAACTCAACCTCTATTGTGGAGAAAGTGTGAAAACTTGCATACATATTCATAATAAGTGGAAACATTAACCTTTTGGACATCACATCAATAACATTATCCATAAAATAATAAAATATGATCACCCAGGTTATCTCAATGCCACAATTCTAATATTGTAGTGCCTGAGGGTGGGTGGAGCAGGTCTGGTCGAGGGTGGTCCCACAGGATCGGGAGGAGCCGGAGCTGGAGAAGCTGCAACATGTGGAGTGACTGCCATGGACTGGATGGTGGTTGTGGTAGTTGAATTGGAGTGGAGGTTTGGTGGGCTGACTGCTGGCAATTATGAGCAGGGTTCAACCGACCTCGAGTATGATGAGCTAGACCTGACACTCCACTTACCAACTGAATGTGGGCCAGCGTGGAGGCACATTATGCGGAAGGTAGTGGTAGGGTTCCATATGGCATGAGAGGTGTAAGGAGGAGCACTCCCTCCTCCACAACAACGTCCACGATAGGGACCAAATTCGGTGCGAGGGGAGGATGTGCAGCCACTGGCCATTTTGGGACCTCGAGATCCACCAACCGAAAGGGCGGATTGTTTCTTTTTGTATAGGGATGATGGGCCCCATTTTTGTATGTATACATTTTTTATGAGCCTATGGGAGGAAGGTTTTTGATGTATCCCCCATAAGGCTACTATGTATATACCCAAGGAGGGCCATTGTTTGTACATGACAAACCTTTTTTATGAGATATATATATGTATATGTCATTTTTGCAACACATGATGTATACATCTATGTATGTGATGTGATGTACATGTATTTTGCTTTATGTTTCCTATGTGTTGATGTGATGCATATGTAGTAGTTGATACTAACATATTTGTTTTGGGCATGTGTGATCGACTGTAGGACTTGTAATGATGAGATACATGTATGTGTAGTCATAGCTGAAACACATGGACATATTTATATATGTTTGATATGCAGGGTTATGCAGCCAGGTGATGTACTAGGTGCCAATTCAATACCTCATTTGCGATGGAGTTGGAAAATGCGTAGGATTTTCTCGGCGTAGGTATAAAAGTTATGGTTTCAAACTATTGAATGAGAAGGCGCACACGCAGAAACCTTCGGAAGAGGAGCGACTTGCAAAGACAGAATACATTATTCAACTGTGATACGACAGTTGTGAGTCGAGGTGCACTTGTAGATGGTGAATGCCTAGGTGTAGGGCGTCTCTTGATAGACCTATTATGGCATTGTACTCTGCTTGGTTGTTTGTTAGTGCCCCCAAGAACACTCTGGTGATGTGGTGGAGTGTATGGGAGGGGGAATATATAAACCTCGACTAGAACTGTACACATATCCTATGTAGATGTTCGTCTAGGAGGCCATCTGCATTTGAAGAAGAGAGGTAGTTTACTTTCTAATTTGAGACAGTGTGAAATGAAAGTAAAGTTTATTACACAAAATAACAATATCAATGGTTGGTGTTGGATGTCTTGTTTGTGTTGAGGGGGTACAAACCCACTTTTGGTTTGTTAGTTTTTTGGGAATGCTTGCAGGTGGTCTATGTCTTTGTTGTAGGACAAGGAATTACTGCAAGTGAGGACATCAATCCAGCTTCGATGGTATCGGGTAAGGTCGATATTACTTCCTCAATTTGTGACCTTTGTGGGGTTATATGGAGGGATTGTGATTGACCTTGCATTCTCATTAGTTCGAAACGAGTTTGTCATTCGGCGCGCAAAATGGGGCATTGAAAGGAGTAATGGTTGGTCTCTCCACAAGATCGGTAAGGTCTTCGTATGTGTGGATGGAAGCGTTCTTGGTCTTCTTGAGTGTTGATTTGATCCATTATGCATGCGATGGAATTAGGAGGGATCATATGGGCGGAGTGCCAAAATGACGAGCATTCATTGTGTGATTGCATCGTTGTAGGTTTAGATGGGTCTTGTGACGTGGTAGGCTCTACCACATTTCCTGCATTTGGTGCAACTTCTATGGGAGGTGTGACTAGTGGTGTCGCTGATGTGGTGATCACATTAATGGATGCTACTTCTTGGTTTAATAAGGGGTGTTTCTCAATTGTTACTTGAGTGAGATGGACTGTTTCCAACAACTCTTGATATCGAAGGAGTTCAGGGAAATGGTGCATATAGTGCCCATGACAAGCACATATGGAAGATGCATGATTCACACGCATTTTTTTTAATTAGATGTGGATGAGGGAGGTGTGCCTCCTTTTACTATTGGTGGAGTGTGGGTGATGCTAATGGGAGTGTTAAGCAGATTCCTTAGCTCTGGTAGAGTAGAACATAGATTGGTTGCATGGCCTTTCTGCCCGTAAAGAGCACACAACTCTGTGACCCTTTAATTGGGAGTATTTATCATTACTGGGGATTTTAAATCTTGATGGTTAATGCCCCTTGCTTTAGTGTTAGTGGTTTCTACTGATTTAGATGTTGGGTTAGGTAATAGGGAACCTTTCAACTTCGGTTGTTGGGTTCCCCCATTGGTGGTCTTAGTGACGACCGATTGTGGTGTCTTTGTGGATGTCATAGGTTGGGTTGTCGTAACTGAACGTCTTATGGGTCTTACAGACGTTCTAGCCGAAATAGGGACAAAATCATAATGGGTGACTGGTTTGGTACCACACTGGTGGTGTAAGGTAGCACACTGGGATTCCCAAAGTTAGCCCAGGTAGAGTTAACTAAGCCATAATCGGTGTCCCTTGTACACCAGTGGTAGGATACAACAATGGGATTTAAAAAATATGTGTTACCGATGAACTCAACGTTTGTTCAATGCCATGAATCAGCGGTGGTGCTAATGATGATGTTGAGGTGGAGGCGGTGTCCTTTTCAGTGGTGAAAATTGTGCACATTAGGTCATGGGTCAATGTAGGGATCTTAGGTGGTGGTCCCGTATATGCTCCTAACCAATTGGAGTCCTTGTACATACTGGGGGCAATGTTGACATATGGTTTATCATCACCTAGTATAGTCGATAGGACATTGTCAAGGTTTCTTGTGGTATTAGTGTCATAGTAGTTAAGTTGGTAAAGGGTAACTACCTTCCCATTTAAGGGAAACATCATGATATGTAAGACTAAGGAGGAAACTGCCTTCATGGAGTACATGTAACTATGCCCTAAGAGGATGTTGTAGTCAAGTTCTATGTCGACTACTTCGATATCGATCATAACTGTGTTGCCCTCCAGCTGGGGACATTTTGGTACAATCCTCTTAGTTGGATGGTCTCCCATCATATGCATGAAGAGCGATCTAGACGAGGCGACCAACTTAGGATATCCTAATCATTTCTAGAATTTTACGGACATAACGCATGTGGATGTGCCTTCATCGATTATACAACGGTGGATCATGACGTTTTTTACCGTGATTGGTAGTTGAAATGCGACAAATGATGGTAGTCACAGATCACCTTTGTCAACATCAAAGGTCATAAGGTGTGAATCAAATGGATCGATAGCACTGAGTGCACTTAGTAATGCCTTTCTCGGTGTTGTTAAAGACTGTAACACCTTTAATGTGGACATAACCGCAGGGGATTGAGCCAAGTCATCCATAATATTGTAATTGTGGGCGGATTTCATGTGAGGGTTAATAGGGGTACGTCGAAGTGGAAATTTTGGAATCCATGGGATTTTTTGGTATTTGGGTGTGGTATCTATAGAGGGTCCCCCGAGGGGATAGGACCGTCTTTCGCTTTGGGGGTTGGACACTCATCATAACCTCTGGCTCTTGTTTGAAGGTTTACGTCCAGTGTATAGATATTTTGAAAAGAGCCATCACCTAGTGGACGAGGGTCATGTTGTTGCGTCACTACCCCTTGATTGGAAAAGGGTTGTTGTAACATGTTTGTTTGTGGTTGGGGAGGATTCTCTGCCTTAGGAGGGTTCACCATCATCTTCTTTTTGGCTTCGACTAACCATTGGCAGTTAGGGATAAGAGGACAATGATGTGTGTAATGACCATAATCGCTGCAAATGGAGCAGCAATAATTGGTTCACAAGGGGGGTATTCTTACCTTGTTTAGGGGGGTTGTTAGTCCTTGTATTTGGATCACCCGTATTCTGGTTTTGTTGAGGAGGGGAATTGCCCCCTTTCCATGATTATTGATTTGGTTTCTTCTTACCTTTCCTTTTCCCTCGATTCTATGAATTATCGGGATTTGTGGCATTTAATTGCTCGAATTGTTGAGTTTGTTGAACATAAGAAGGTTGAACTAAGTTAACCCCCATGTGGGGGGCTGGTTGTTGACCAATTGGGCATGAGAATGGATAATATGGGTCATATCCCGGTGGTGGGATAAATGCAATTTGCATACCATAAGAGGTGGATGTAGGAACGGCTTGTTCCATTGGAGGTGTAGGAACCATCATTGCTTAGCTAACGTGTGGGTACTTCTGTATGGTCCATACTATAATTGATAAACTTATGGTGTTGGTACCATTGTAGGGGGTACCGACGTAGGTGGCTTGGATGGGTAATACAGAACCATGTTAAATAGAACTAATGTGGTGGTAGGAACCTTTCCTAAATGGTAAATGGACCTAGTAATCCCATCCGTCGAATGTGACGAGCCCAAAGGTGTAGGATCCAACGACCGATGCCGAGGGGCATCAGGGAGGATTGTGTAAAGGTAGTCGAATTGTGCATATATGAGGTCGAAATGTTGTGCTTTAAGAATGGCCTCTTCCTCTGTTTGTGGCATGGAGGTGGCGACATCTTTAGCTATGGAAGGTTTGAGAGATTTGATAGGGCCAATCCAACAAAAAGGGAGGTTGTATTTTGATCTTGCATAGTGTGTGGCGTCTACGCCGCTCATGGATGTGGTCTGCAATTGAAATTAACATAAATTTTATTGCATTATTAACAATATTATATATTATTTGTTATATATGTATATTTCAATTAATTTTGTGAATAATAACTTACATGGAAAATGAATGTAATGAAGCCTTATAGGCCATACATAACTGATGTAAGATCTAAGCTCTGATGTAAGCTAGTTATGCGTAGTTCATGTTTATTTTATATGAATAAAATGATTTTTTCCTTTGGATTAATTCAAATTTAAAAATATTTTATTTATTTTTATAAGATTTATTTTTAAATTTGTTATAGGGCAAGGACTAAGCTGCATGCAGCTCTTGTTTTTTTATTTGTTCATGCAATGATGAAAAAACTTTATATTTATGAATCTTCAGATGACTAAGATGAGATGCAGTACATTATTAATTTCCGAAGCCAATGATTAAGCTCAAATGTTGAAGATATAAACATATAACAGTTTTATCAAGATATTATATTAAAAAGGTAAATAGTTGTAAGAGATGATGTGAAATTCATATCTTGATAATGAAATTGATTCAAAAAATATTAATATAAAATTAGGAATATAAAATGATTAGTTTCAATTTGAGTATGAATTTAAATATAATTTTCTAATATAAAATGGGTAATCTGAAATTACTAAGTTGAAAGTGTAGTTTGATGATGATAATTAATATACTTTAAAAATAATTTTAATTTTTTATAACTTAAGAAATAAATATATATAATCCAAATAAATAAATATAAAAAATAGATTTATACTCAATTTATATAAAATAATAAAATCAATATTTTCTTTTCTTTTATATAAATAAAAAACTCATCTTATTACAATATTGAATCTTATCTTGAAGATTTCAATTTATATTCTCTATTTTATAATAAATATGAATGGCAAGCCAACGATTTAGGAACCATATACCATCAATATGTATGGTAAAATATCAATATCATAAGGCTGACTTATGTAGATCTCTCTCTTCTAATTATGAACACCAAGCATAAATCACTTTCTTACAAAAACACATATTTCTTCCTATTGTTTTATAATGATTTATAATTGATGTTACTTTATTTTCTTTCCATTACTGTTTATAAATGACATAAGCATTCATATTGACACAAGCATTACAATGAAGGAGAGATGTCATGTGAACAAAGGCAACGTCGATCGAGTCAATTCCTTAAACGCCCAATAACTCTGATTTATAGGAGTCATGCTATTATAATAATATTCCATAATATTATTATAGGAGCCATAACTCTCATCTATAGGAGCCATAATATTATAATAATATTCCCTCCTATAATAATAGAAGATATTCTCTAACAATGTTTGTAATAATATTATATAATTTTTTTCAAATTAATTTATCTTTTAAAATATTTAAAATAATATTTTATGTAATTTTTAAAAAATAATTTACCATTGGTTGATACTGTAACCCTTATTCAAAGTGAATTGTTGATTTCGTATAAAAAATTGAAAAAAAGTTTTATGAATTTGTACTATGTTAAATGTTACAAAATACTCTTTTAATATGGATATTGTTTCTTTCTAAAACTAATTATAATTTTGAGTATGTATTATAACTATTTAAAAAGGGAATAATAATTTGTAAAATAAAATAAGAAATGTGTACTTTTTATAATTTTAAAAAATATATATATTCATAATTTTAAAAATTATGGATACAAACTTTGTATAATTAATACAAAATAAATATATTTTATAAATATTTATATTCAAATTTTAAATATATTTTATAATATAAAGTATATATATTTTATTTTAAATTAATTGAATGTGGAATATTGATATGTGGATGCCAATTTAGTTTGTACTTTTGAAATATAATAAATACAATATATGCTACAAAGGAAATTACATGTTTATTTAATGTCATTTTAGTGATATAGATTATCACCTTCCCCACGACAAGTGCCACCAAGATGGGGCCATCACCCCATGTGGCTAACTCATTCAACGAGGAGGAGGCCGTACCATGCAGCATGGCGCATGGAACTCGGTCATCGGTCTCCATCATGACTCTTAATTATCAATTATGTCATGGTACACTACCTCATAATCTATGTGCATGCTCGAGAGGATCAGTACGATCGCAGGTTAGCTTGCTTGGGGGAGTGTTCATGGCAATCCAACTTGAAGGTGGTGGAAATGGGGTTCAGCATGGTCCACTTGTTCTAGGCCATAGGAAAAGGCAGACTTGGCTTAAATGTAGGCTTCAAATTGGCAAGTCGCAATATCAGTTTCTGTATATGTGCTACTCACTGGAAAAGGATCTGGCTCACTCCCTTCATGTGGATCCGGTCTGGACGCTTCTTGCTAGTGAGGTTACCATGGCCAGGACGAAGGTGACTCTGAGGAAAATTGTTAATGGGCCATGTCGCACACACATGTCGTGTTCCCTAAAGGAAATGGCACAGGGGATTCACTAAGTGAACTTGTTACATAGCACAACCATTCGCAGGATATTAAAGAATATCCCTAATTTCACTAAATATTGGAAAATGCCTCCTAAAATTGTATTGTTGCACCCCCCCTCCCAATATACCTTTCCAATTAAGAATACCCCTAGTTTCACCACATATTGTAGGTATCCATTTTTATCAACATATTTTTAATACCCCCTATATATATCATATTATCAAGTTGTAACAAACATAATCCCTAACACATCTTCGTATTTAAGCAAACAGGATGCTAAATAAAATAACAGTATAATGCTAATAATGATCCCATCGGGATTGCGGGGGTGACTAATCAATTTGTAGTGTTGGATAGTGGAAGACCCAACTAAATAGTAATGGAGAAGGTAAAATGTGTAAAAGGAAACCCAATCAAGATATCAATGTAACAAAGAATGTAAAAGACTAATAGTCCAATAGTGAGTGCAATGCTTAGAAAATATGAGAATTGTAGATGTTTCACATCGCAGCCTGCCAATATAGCAATTTTATATCATGTAAATACAAGTATAGTCATAGAGAGCTCATGTTTTATGTAAGCTTAATAAATTAAAGTCCATGAACAGGCAAAATTGAAACCCTTTCGTGGATGGACTTCCCTACCTTCCTATCAAAACAAACATCATTGATGTTTGAACCAAGTGAACATAGAAACGTTCCTCTTATTTCCCAATAACACCACATGACCATGTGCATAGCTTGGATTTGGGTCATTCATGGGATTTAATGAATTTTCTCTTCCTCTACATTTATTCCTGCAATCAAGGGACTAACAACATTTAGTTGCCTTTTATTGGGTTATATCTATTTTTTTTAATCTTTACAGGAGAGGGAAAAATATCCATTGTTAAGTATCAAGCATGCAATAGTTATAAAGATACACAGATGGTGAAACTTATATGATACCATTTCATGGTAACAATAACACATACAATATGTAAATAAGGATTTAGATTTTCACATATGTTCATGTGAGTTTCAATACAATATTAAGACAAATGCCTTGCATATAAGAATTGAAATTACAATTATGAATGTGCAAAATATAACTCAATCTATCAACTATTCCAAACTGACAATGTGAAAATGTTAAAGAAGAATACAAAAAGTTGAAAGAAATAATTAGTCAAGAAATATTAATCTAACTTTTCTTGGTTCCAGTGAGCCAGGAAATATTGATCTCACTTTTCTTGGTTGTCGTGGAGCAAGGTTTGATCGAATGTCAATATCCACCTAGACCCAACCAAAAAAATGAATATTTGGATCTTTTACTAGAACGCCTACAAAAAATACAATACAATTGTTCAACTCCGAAACTCTTGATTAACTATGTCTCTTAAATTTGGAGTTGATGAGGAACCAAATCCATATTCAAGCATAATGAACAATGTCAGAGGTTGCAATGTGACTTCTATCTAGAAAATAAACACACTTTGCAATTTGGCCTCATATAGAACAAAAAAAGGTATTACAAGACTACCTCAGTTTTAACACTAGCAAACTCAACCTCTATTGTGGAGAAAGTGTGAAAACTTGCATACATATTCATAATAAGTGGAAACATTAACCTTTTGGACATCACATCAATAACATTATCCATAAAATAATAAAATACGATCACCTGGGTTATCTCAATGCCACAAAATTCTAATATTGCAGTGCTTGATATTCCAAGAATCATACCTCGTATCTAAATAACTTCGTTAAGCAACAAAAAAGTAACCCCACAAAAATAAAACATAGAGTGGAGTTAACAATAATAGCTTCAATTTGTCATAATTTCAAAAATCCAAATAAAATTGTAGAATTTGCCCCGATATGTTTACAAAAATATTCAAGTCTCTGCTGAAAAAATAACTAAGGATGAAAAAATATTATCTCACATAAATCCATAACGTTTAAACAAATTATAAACATTCACATATATTTTTATAAAGAAAAGTGGAAGATGTGACAAGGCTAAATCATTGCTAAGTCAAGAGTACTAGTTTATCTTATAGCTATGATGTCATATATGATAGAAATTATACTCAAAAGAGTCGCCTCCTCCATTTCCACTACTAAAAAACTACTAAAATTTTAAAGGGGGTATTGCCCTGAATTTTTAAAACATGTAAAGATAAATTATTTGATCAAATGATCTTGACATAAGCTCTAAATGACCACTAGTATAGAGGAAAGCAAGTTCTCCATCTTCCACAATGTCTATTTGCTTGATTGAGAAGATTCCAACACCTTTAGCCTTGATTTTTAAATCTCGTTGACATGAGGTTGACATCATGAATGACACATGGATTTGCTTCAACCCATGTACAATTACCAATCATGTCATCATGTGAAATCCAAATCTATATTGAAATTCAATTTAAAATCATAAGATGGATGGTTACACTCGCACAATATCTATCTTGAAAGTTGAAATACAACTACAAAAGATGAATGGTCAAAGAAACTTACACGAAAAAAGGTTGCAAAAAGTAGGTTGGTTTATCCCAAAATTCACCATTTGAACCATTCACTGCACCTAAGGCCAAAATGTATAAAATCAAGATGACATTGCTACATGAAATCAACAAAAATACAACTAATTATTATTTATAAATTATCTATTAGATGGGAATGAATAAGGAAAAAGAAATTACAATATTCTTTAAATTCACCTTGTTGAGATTTCTTACAAAATCATAAAAAGAAAATTGTGATCACTTTCTTCTAATTTGTGTGTGTCATTCCTATTGTTGTATGATCAGTTGGCCAATGCTATAACATATTCAAGTTGTACAAAAAGATGATCTGTTAAATCATACTTGTACAAGCATTACCCTTTTATTTTATTGTACCAACAAAATTGAAGCTCAACACCTTATGGCCTATCCAAAAGATCAATGTCATTATGATAATCAAACACCCTATTTCCATCCTTCTTTCATATTCTTTGAACCCTTCCAATGTACCAAGTTCCACAAGAAACACCTTCTTTGGTACTTCAAGAAACACCATTTCTTGTGGCACATTCAACTACCTGTATTGAGTTGCTCTCAAACAACACCTCGCAATCTTATCCAATTCCAAAGCCGATTGAAACACCCTTTTTTTAGGCCATTTCATCTCGCCTAAAGTAGACCCCAATTATCACTCTAGTCAACCTATCTTTAGATAATGTTGGATTTACAATCAATTGAATAACCAAACAAGATTTGAGCATATCCTAACCATCAAGCTCTACCACTAGTTTGGTAGTTGTGTTCACATTCTCATCAATGATATCTAAATTTTCATCTAACTCATGCATGGACACTCACTTTCCATTGTTTGCAATTCAGTAACATTGAGTATGGATGAAGATGAATATTGGAATATTGAGTTGGAGTGACTCGGTGGAGAATCATCAAACACTTCATCCACTACTTGGAATGTTGGATAGTTTTGATCCTCCTTCTATGGTTTAAACCACCAAGAAGATTGTGTGTGTCCTTCTGGTTGCATGCCAAGACTTGATAAAAGGTTTTGTGAATCATTCAATCCTACTTTAAGAGCTTCTATAATTTTATCATTTATAGATATTGAACCATAATGTGATGATACATCATGATTCTCTGTCGTTTGTTGGTGCAATTTATTCCATATGCTTTCTTGTTTCTTATGAGATTTATTAAAGCTAATCCCTGGGTCTTCGACAACTCTATTAAGAGTTCCAACAACATCCAGCAAGTCAGTGAAATATAGACACTCTCTGATCCAACAATCCCACCAATTTTGCTAAAGAAGTTCTCACACACATATGACCTAGTCAAGTGCAATACACATGGAACATTAGAGTAGTGATCTCAAAAAAAACACATCAATAAAACCGCAAAGTGGGACGAAATTTTCACATCTTGATATGCCTCTCTACTAATTAAATTTATGTTGGCATTAATATGAGTTTGTTTTCGTACCCAACATAACCATAACATGAATAAATGTTGAACTCTTCAAGCATTTCGCACTCTTTCCCAAAGAGTCAAACCATGAGACATAAAAATGTCAATGTGGTCCGCAACAATCATTAGATAAATATTTGTACCTAGTGTTATCTCTACGCTACCACTTGTTGTACTTCTCACCTCTTTTAAACACCTTTGAACATGCCTTGAAGCAATGCGTTATGCTGAACCCCAATTATGTCGATCCATCCTCTCTATATCTTCAATTTTAAGCTTGTGATCATCCACTTTAAAAGTGTTATAAATCATTCTGACATGATTAAAATTTATCAAATCTTCTCCAAGAATCAAATCTTGTCGACCACTAAACAAAGGATTGACTAGATTTTTTCCATTGTGTGTGTAATCATGGTCATGTAGTCTTGTTACGTTGTAACCATCATGCAACCCAGATAGCCTCCACCCTTCCCAAGGGATTTGATATCGAATACTTTAGTTTGAAGAATAAGCCTTCAACATAAGTTGTCTTCTTCTACAATCCCCATCGGATGAATGACCAATAATAGGTCTCAAACAATTTTCCATGTGTTTCCTCCACATAAATTCTATTTTTCCCATTGCTTGGAAACAAAATTTGCATCGAACCTATTGCATGTTGGATGAACAACCACAACCAAATGGGGAAGCTTTTCATGTAAAGGGTTTGCAATAATGACACGTGCATAATGACCAATTACACTATTCTTAAAAGTGTGTGTAATAACGTCATAGCCTGCAACTCTATCACCCACAGTCACCAAGAAATGTGATTTGCATTAATGATTTTCTTTATTACCACAAAAACCCACCAATGTATCACATTTTTCTACCCACCTAACATATCTTTGCACAACGGTCTCATCTTCAACAAGGCATACAGGAATCAGACCCTCTATACCATGTTTGGCTTTATAAGAATCATAAGCCTTTCCAACTACCTAAAAAATATACTCATGCTCCCTTGGGATATATGACAATGATTTTCTCACTTGGCTTAAAGTTGTAGATATTGAAGGACCATCTAAATTCAAGCTAATGAAGCTATGTAATCTAGGACCCCCCTATAACTTAATCATCTCATAAATGGATTTAGTGGATGCACCATACCTTCTCCCTGCTTTTGGATGTGTAAGGTTGTGAAAGATATCTTGTACAAATTCCCAAAGTGCATCTTTACCTTGTAATTTTATTCCTAATCTACATGTTGCGCACACCAAACACGAATGAAGTCGACTCCCACCCTCCACGTGATCTTATTATTATGCATTTCCTGCATAATACTAGCAACAACCACATTAATAATAATGTGTCTGGTATAAGTCTATTGATGTATAATTAGAACATTTAAATATATGCCTATCGATGTATACTGGACACATTAATGTCCATTATTATTAATGTGGTTGTTGCTAGTGTTAATATCAATCTAATTACATATAATCTCTTGTAAATGTTGTAAATATGGTGTAATAGATATAATTATATAAAATTAAAATCTAAAATGACATATAATAAAGTTAAAATCTATAAGAAATAAAGTGTATTTAAATTCTTTTTACTTATTTATTAGAAATATAAGTTTTATTTTAAATAATAATTAAATAAAAAACACATAATGAGTTTAAATAAACCTTTTTAAGTAAAGTATATCTATAAATAATTTTCATTTCGAGTTTCTATATACTTTCCCTATCTAGGTCAATGTGAGGGTTACTTTATGTAATGAAGTACCTTTTCAGGTTGAAGTAAAGTGATGGTTTGCTTTTTACGAATTTCTCACCATATATTATATATTCTAAAGCCATTTTACTTATAAAAAAAATGCTAATACCATGTAAGTTTTCGATGTAAAATGACAAATTAGATATCATGTTACACGTTTTCCTTTTTCCTTAGAAGTTAGGGTTCACTATTTAGCAATATAAGTTGAGAAAATAACAAAAGTGAAACATATATAGCCCTGAAGCACCTCATCGTTGTGTTGCTTCAAAATTCAAAATGCTCAACAGATGTTTGATTACAATGTATTTAATCGAATTAGAATCTGTAAGTAATCTTCAAGCGGTTATCAGTTTTGGATGAATCAGAAGAGTGTGAATGGTTGAAGTGTGAATCGAAAGAGAAGACAAATCCATGCAAGATATAACGTTGTTGCAAGCATTTTCCACCTGTCACTTGATTTCTTTTATTATTGCAAAGGATTTCACTCTTAGCGTTGAGTTGAGTATATTAAATTAAAAACAATGAACTAAAATGTAAACAATAAACCAAAACATGTAATAAAGAATATATCATGAGATGTAATGAGGGATCAAATTCTTTGATACAAGATTAAAATGGGATGGTCTCAATTCATAATCATACATAAACCTAATTGTTTGCAGAAGTGTAATAATTGAAAATCATTGCATGCAACAAGTATTTTAAATTGGAAAAACATAAAGTATAATTCTACGTTAAACTTCAAAGAGACTATATGCCAACAGGAGCAGATTGGAAAGTTGCAAGTTGAGCTTATTGATGGAGAGTCTGTTAGAGGTCACTGGCAATACAGAATCCGTGTCTCTGCTAAAAAGTAAACAATAAAACGCTATTAATAAATTGTTCTGATGATAAAATAAAATAACATATTCTTCATGCACGATGGGGGATATAAATCATATTAAAATTCATACCTAAAGACAAGTATTCACATTCGCATTCGAGTTTCCAAATCGAAGGGTTGAAGAAGCCAAAAGAGACATTGCCTAGCAGTAATGTAGGAGAAATGTGCTCCTAATAGCAGCAATCCAGGTGAAATTTTTCATAGAAACTCCCCCTCCTCTCCTCCTTAACCATGGCTTGGAGGTCTCGAAAACCCGGCGAGTGGAAATGTCAAAAACAGCTGGCGGAAAGAAATTTGTGAATGCAACCTCATAGTTGTCTGCAACTAACTAACCAGCCTGGTAACTTAATTTCTAGCTCGCAGCCACTGCAAAGGCCACAAAATTATTTGCAAAACCCTCCTTTGTCTATCGTGCTCAACCTACAGACATTTCCTTCTTGGATGCCAAGCAGAAGTAGCAGCAACAGTTAGCGAGTGCGAGGACAGCTAGTTCTAATTCCCTAGTCTTAGAAATACAAGGTATGATATGTGAAAGTTGTGCCACGCGGGTTCGAAACCTCCTGCTAGGAGACTCCCGCGTTTAGTCCATAGCCATTAATATACTGATGGAAATGGCATCTATTTTCCTAAAATCTGACGGAGATTTTATGGATTTCACTGTCGTGACCCAAGAGTTGGACCGTAGTTTGACAGAGTACGGATTCCCAAGGAATAAATTATACATCTTTCGCCGATAGGCGCTACAATGAACATTTCATTGTATATGGAGGGCGATCACAACTTTTTTAATCAGTAATTAAGTATAGAAGGCTCCGATCGAATGGTTAAGCATATTCTTCGTCGAGCACATATATCCAACGATAGAGATTTTCGTTGGGCCGAAAGGGTACCCAAAGGTTTATCCGATTAGCAATAATCGCCCGTTTCGTTTGTTTAATCGAGGTATTTTACGGGGAGAACGAAAGGTTGAAGCGATCAAAGGTTGAAGATGGATCGGTTGCTGTCGCGGTGCATGTAATCCAGCCCCTGGGCCACGCCCACTGCGATCTGCATTCGCGAAAGCTAGGATCTTATGATAGTGAACTCGGGAACCTTGCTGCCCCACAGGCATTCCGCCAGGATCGATCCCTGGACGTATTCCGCCAGGCTCGATCCAAGAGCTTCACAATGCTGGCATGGTGGGCCTTGTCTTCTGGCTTCTCAAAGTGGCAGCCACCGTTTTACCCCTGAGGACACACTTCCATATGGACGATTTACCTAGCCTTCCGGAAGCGAATTGGTGAGTAGCATCTGCGATTTCTTTGTATCTGTACAAATTGGGGTTTTCCGGGAAGAAATTCGTTAGACTAGCGAGTGAATTGGCACTGCTGGAAAAATTTGCCTGGAAAAATGATTCAATTAATCGTTTGAGACTTCTGGGGAAATCCCTAGCACACTGGCTGGAAACAGTGCCTATGGAGAATTTACATTTAAATATTGAAGCTTAAGAAGAATTTGCCTGTATGATGCTTGATATTGATTATTATTGAACGAGGAAATCCTTGCTGATGGTGCGTATGGCTTATAATAATCATTGACACATTTTTATGATGACTATAAAAATTGATCCATGCTTGACATCGGTGATGTATTATTGGACAAAAAAAATTGACAGAGAGGAGAATACCAAAAGATAGAGATCAAACGGGAATCACCAGGCACGACAATGTCATGAATTTGCTACTGACAGAATGGATTCAACCGCAATCTATATTGAAGCAAAAGCGATCATAACCAGCCTAAAATAAACAAAATGTCAAAGCATCCGACCATATGAGAAATCTACTGAATTGAATACGACTGTGTAGGGCGTTGAAAGAGTAACCATCCAGAATCGCTAAAAGAGAGTAAATAACAGAATTGTTGGCTATGCTATAAAGTTTGTGTGCCTACTATTGCGAGAGAGGTGAGATCGAATCAGGCAAGATTGTGTGTTGTATTTTTTCCCAGAACCGAGAGAGGTGAGATTGACTCAGGTAAATTTTTTCCCAGAACCGACTAAGCAACCGACTGAGAAGCAGTGATAAAGTCCGACTTCGGATAATGAGCGGCCATAGGAGGAAGATTTTGACACTGTTAGGAGAAACAAAATGAAAGATTATGACTAAGTAATGTTTCTAACCACCAGATTCGTATTGCCGCTGAATCGTACCGACTGTGTAAGACAGGGCAAATGGGGAGAGACGTTACCGTAGGTCCGGTTGGGCACTGCACGCAGAAAATGTAAATGCACACAGGAATGACTCAAGTCAGTATGTACAAATTAAAACTGGATTAAATACTGGACGTGCTTTCTGTAAAGCTACAAAAGGGTGATACATACACGAAGGTTTTGACACTTGTGGTTCCACCAATATTTTCAATGTCCATGCAATCGCCCTCCCTCCGATTTAAAATTATTTTGAACCGTCTGAATCACTCAAGATAATCATACCAACATTCACGACGGCTGTTAGATAATGGATTTCCTCAATAAAATTTCATGAACTATCATGTTTCCTGAGTTATAAAAAAAGGTTATTGTTTTGAAGCTATGTTTAATTGATTTATAATGTTAATAATTTAAATGGATTGAGAGAATCCTAAATGCATTTAACATGACTGAATTTTAAGATGGACACTTGGAGATTAGATTTCCATATTTCCAAATATTACAAGGTTTAAATACATCTTGTCAATTTGAAGAAAACCAAGTTTTTATGATATTTATTTTACTATGGCTAATATGGTGCAGTTTTTTATAATTTTATGATATGGTTAGTGGTTGTATGCCAATATAATTTTTAACAAACATAATCTATATTTTCATAATGAATCAAGTCAGTATGCACCAAGATTTTCCATGTCCATGCAATCGCCCTCGCTCAATTAACATTATAAATCCATTAAACATAGCTTCAAAATAATAACCTTTTTTATAACTCAGGAAACATGATAGTTCATGAAATTTTATTGAGGAAATCCGTTATCTAACAGCCGTCGTGAATGTTGGTATGCTGCTTTTCATATTTATAAACTTTCATACAGTAAACCGTTGACTTAACTCTTGGCATTGATAGGATAGTAGAAGATTTCATAGAAACCAACACATAATTGTGTGCACTCCCTCACTGGCTGGTTTCTCAAGGATCATTGTCCAGATTTAGATTTATTTGGAATATCGAGACTTGATAAGAGGGTACATATTGTATAGGAATGTGTCTAATTGATTATTCACGCAGTAGGAGTTGATTAGATTCAGGCAGAATTGTTAATTACATAAATGGTTTTCTTAATTTCAGTATAAATGGTTTGCTTTATTCGAGTATAAATGGTCGAGTATCAAGTACCAGCACAGTTTAATTTCAAGGCTTTATTTACCGGAAAGTAAATTTTAAGCAATGAGACAATGTATATTCATGCACTGTAATCAGAAATGAGATTCTGAACACTTTATCAAGTTCCAAGATTTACTTTTTATCCAAAATTTGTATGTATTAATAAAAAAAATATAACGCTGCCCCATTTCAATGACAAGGTATTATAATGAATACATGACAAGGTATTATAATGAATACATGCTTTCATATCAAAAGACTCTGTTCATATATTTTGTCTCTCTTTATAAGAACAATAATACATTTTGCATTTTGTAATAGTTTATTTTTATTTTTATTATTTTGAAAAAACAAATATTTCATTTATAATAATTAAAATAAAAATTTTAGATTATAAAGTTATTAAAATTATTAAGTGATATTATAAACGTTCATGATAATATAAATCTTAATTTTAATTTTAAATATATTAATATTAACCTATTAAAGTTAACATTAATAATAGATTAATATTAATGTTAAGTTTCATGTTAAAATTACTTATATTAACATTATTAATACTATATTAATGCAAATGATAATATTAATAGTAATATTAATATTATTTTAATATAGATATTAATTATACTATGAACATTAATATTAACATCAATACAATAATGTCTTAACATTATGTTGATGTGTGGATATTAACATTAATATATTAATATTTATAGTTTATTTTTTATTTTTATTGTTTTTCAAAAACAAATATTTAATTACAATAATAAAATAAAAAATTATTTAAAAAATTTTAAAAAAAAAATTATAAAATTATTAAAATTATCAACATCAATATGATATTATAAATGTTAATGATAATATTACTTTTAATTTTAAATATGTTAATATTAACCTATTTATATTAATATTAATAATAGATTAATATTATTTTTAATTTTCGTGTTAAAATTATTAATACTAATAATATTAATAATATATTAATGTCAATGGTAATATTAACATTAATAGTTCTGATGGGAAAAACATTAATATTATGTTAATATGAATATTAATTATAATATTAACATCAATACTATAATGTGTTGACATTATGTTAATATGTTCAATAATATGTTAACATTATGTTAATATGTGGATATTAACATGAACATATTATAATTTGTTAAACTAATATTAACATATGTTAATATGAAATCTAACATTACTAATTAAATAAGCATTGTTAATTACATTAATAAGATTACTATCAACGTTAACCATTATTGAATTGTAATGTGACATAGTCAACTTCGACTAGATCCTCCTCCATGCCAAACATGAAATCAACCATGGCCAAATATCCTTAATGATAGTCAAATATGGTCAACCAAGGTTAACCATAGTCGACCATGGTCAACCATGAACAACCATATACAACAATGTTCAACCATGAATAAGTATGGCCAACCATAGTTAAGCATGGATAACTATGAATAACCATGGCCAATTATGGACAATAAACCATATTCAACTAGGGTCAACCATCGCCAACCATGGTGAAAAAATAGTGTCAACCATACCATATTCAACTAGGGCCAACTGTTGTCAACCATGGTAGACCATAATAACCCATTGTCAAACATAGTCAACCACATTCGACCATAATCAAGCATAGTCAACCATATTTAATTGGCGTGGATCAACCATAACCAACCATGGTCAATAATAACTAACCATGAACAACCACGGTAAACCATAAACAACCACAGTCAATCATGGTTATATCCATGAGCATCCATAATAAACCATAATCTTCCATGAACAACCATTTTCAACCATGAATAAACATGGTCAACCATAGTCAACCATGAATAACCATGTTCAATCAATGTCTACCATAGTCAAGCATGGTTAGCTATAGTCAACCACAGTTAACCAAAGTGAACTATAGTCAACCATGGTTAACCATATTCAACCATGGTGAAGGGAAATTGTAGTTAACCATATTCAATTAGTCATCCAAAGTTAACCATAGTTAAACAAAGTCAACAATAGTCAACCATAATCAACCAAAGTCAATTATGGCCAACCAAAGTCAAACATAGTCAAATATGGTCAAGCATGGTGAACCATTGTCATCCATAATCAAACAAAGTTAACCATATTTAAACAACATAAACCATAGTCAACCATGGCCAACCAACGTCAACCATGGCAAACCATAGTCAACCATTTCGAACCATAGTCAACCATAGTCAACCATGGTCAACTAATAGTCAACCATTAGTTGACCATGGTTGATTAATAATAAGAATAATAACAACAAACAATGGTCAACCATGGTAAAACAAAGTCAACCATGGTTAACCAATACCAACCATAGTTAATCATGGTTAACCAAAGTCAACCATGGTAAACCAAGATCAACCAAAGTTATCCATGGTCAACCGTGGTCAACCATACTCAACCATGGTCAACCATACTCAACCATGGTCAACCATAATCAACCATGATCAACCCAAGTTGATGCAGGAGCATCAACCACGAAATCTTGAACCTTCGAGAAAGTGAGGAAATGGACGCAGAACCACAACGTGGCTAAAAGCATATATATTTTCCCATATTTTTGTACACGTAGGGAGCAGGGCGTTATTAAAACCTGCCTTGAAATCAAGCAAATTCTATTTTGGTGGCACTGTTACATAGATTTAGTATTCAGTTTCAAATGCTGGCATATAACCACCTAAGAGAGGGAGATGAAAGGGAGGTTGAGTTTCTTTATAAATGTAGCCACCAGGATTTTGAGAGGGGGCCGACACCATGTAAAATTAAGGCCAGGCTTGAAAGGCCTCGTATGTAATCAAGTTTGATATTTAATAGAGTAATTATGCATTAATTGAATTCGGTGTTATTGTGTGTAATTCTATCCGTA
Organism: Larix kaempferi; assembly: GCA_027924585.1. Lineage (NCBI taxonomy): Eukaryota > Viridiplantae > Streptophyta > Pinopsida > Pinales > Pinaceae > Larix > Larix kaempferi. Next base: position 15,785,690 of record BSBM01000547.1, on the reverse strand, counting down.
ATTATGTGTGTTTATGATGCGAAACGTGAAGCTCATGATTGTGTGAGAGAGGAACTGTGGGTATTTCTCAATTGATCATAGCTATATGAAGTTTGTTGCTGCAACAAATTGGCACAGCCGCCATTGATCTTTTTCAACTCTATGAAGGAGAGAACGTTGCACCTTGAAGCCGCAGTTGTGCTAATTTTGGAGATCGCCAGTTTAGAAATGATGTTTAGTTTGGAGTGCTGGAATATAGAGCCTGTTCCTCGTTGCTTCCAGGACACTCAATTCCATATTGTGGGCCCATAACCCATAGGTCCAAGCATTTAACGGACCCCCGGATCGCTCCCCATCAAGTGGTATCAGAGCCTGAAGATTCCTATGCCTAGTGTGGAAGAGAAGATGCATATCAGAGGTACAAGTACATTCAGGATTGGTGATTGCATGGTCTTCATATTTTCTTTTGCAGGTAGCAGCAGTGGACAGTAAGAAAATTTGCAGCAGCCTAGAGCAAGGAATGCTCATACGGTTCCAGAAGAGGACCAAGAAGAATGCCAAAAGGCCAAGCTCAGGCGAAAATTTTGGTGAGGCGTTATGTAGCAAGAAAGGAGAACTTGTTACTGCAGAGGCGTTGCTGCAATCGCCATGTTAGCTGTTACAAGAGAAATCATATGACCAGGAGGTCATAAATTTTTGTCCCTTGGGAGTCTGATGCAGGAGCATCAACCCACCCTCAGTCAAATCGAAATCTTGAACCTTCGAGAAAGTGAGGACATGGACACAGAACCACAACGTGGCTAAAAGCATATATATTTTCCCATATTTTTGTACACGTAGGGAGCATGGCATTATTAAAACCTGCCTTGAAATCAAGCGAATTCTATTTTGGTGGCACCGTTACATAGATTTAGTATTCGGTTTCAAATGCTAGCATATAACTGCCTAAGAGAGGAAGATGAAAGGGAGGTTGAGTTTCTTTATAAATGTAGCCACCAGGATTTTGAGAGGGGGCCGACACCATGTAAAATTAAGGCCAAGCTTGAAAGGCCTCGTATGTAATCAAGTTTGATATTTAATAGAGTAATTATGCATTAATTGAATTCGGTGTTATTGTGTGTAATTCTGTCCGTAATTATGTGTGTTTATGAGTCGAAACGTGAAGCTCATGATTGTGTGAGAGAGGAGCTGCGGGTATTTCTCAATTGATCACAGCTATATGAAGTTTGTTGCTGCAACAAACTGGCACAGCCGCCATTGATCTTTGTCAACTCTATGAAGGAGAGAACGTTGCACCTTGAAGCCGTAGTTGTGCTAATTCTGGAGATCGCCAGTTTAGAAATGACGTTTAGTTTGGAGTGCTGGAATATAGAGCCTATTCTTCGTTGCTTCCAGGACACTCAAGTCCATATTGTGGGCCCATAACCCACAGGTCCAAGCATTTAACGGACCCTCGGACATGGGGGCTTCACTCAATAAACCGCTATCATAGTACGTTCGTTCGTGGCATATGAAACAATACCCCTAGTTTCACTAAATATTGGAAAATACCTTCAAAACCATTTTTTTTAACCCCCTCCCAATATGCCTTCCCAATTTAAAAAAAAAAAAACCTGTTTTCACTAGATATTGTATGTATCAATTTTTTCATTAACATTTTTTATACCCCTTTATATTTCTACCTAGTATATTGATATGATACCCCTCTTATGACCCCACATGCATTCTATAATGCACCTTGCTTCTTTCGATGTATATTGTGGATGCACATTACTTCACCCAAAATGCAATTACTCAACCACATATCATTATGATTTGCAACATTTAATGGTCTAATCAAAAGATAAGAGATCACTTATTGTATGTCACTAGAGCCAATGCACATAGTACAACATTTAGATTGCATGTTGCAGTTCCCCAATCGCTGACTAAGCCTATTGTGGGCTAGGTATCCAAGCCCCCAGGGCCTATAACAATCTCTAGGAGGGTGACTAAACCTCCCAAGGCCTGTAATAGGCACAAGTGGTTGGGTATTCAAGCCCCCAAGTCCTATCGAGGGCCTATAGCAGGCCTTGGAGGCTTAGAGCCTCCCAAGGCTATTGGTAATAACTCACTGAGTGCTATTGGTAACAATTGGATGTCAATGACCACTATCTCTGGACTATGATCGACTGGCAACCCACTTCACCACGAAACCCCTGGCCTCAACCATGCCTCAAGACACGATTTCCCTGTTAATTTTTAGTGCAGCTGTGAGACCCATTCTCAGAGAGAATGGTACCCTAGTCAGTTAACTAGGGTTCCTGGTCAAGTTAACCAGGCAGAGTAATGAGTAAGACCCTAGAAGGTACCCTAGGGCCCCCAGCTGTCTCCTGGGGTTCTTGGTCAAGGACCAAGCAAATGGATGCCATGGTAAAGTCCCTAGCATGTGGATAGGGCCCCTATTTGTCTCTAGGGTATTCTGGTCTGGGACCAGACAGTTTCTTGGTCACGAGGACCAAGCAGATCCTGCAGGTTGAGACAGAGACATCCTAGGTCCTGCAGATGGTTGATCAACATTCAGTCTAGGACTGAATGCTCAGCTTGAGGCTGAGGACCATTCTCTGGGAGAATGGAGAACCTGGTCATGGACCAGATGGTTGATCAACATGTCCCAGTCTAGGACTGAGGCTCAGCCTTGGGATGAGAATCCATTCCTTGAGAATGGAGGCACTTGGTCAGTTACCAAGATTATGATGTGTGATGTCCTCTTCTCCTAGGTCTTCGAGATGGATGAGTTAGTTGGTCTTCTCAAGGGACTGGCCACCCCTTGTGGAAGCTACTAACATTTGACCTAAGGAACAGTTGAGAGGACCACATGATCACATCATCTGTGTGAACCCTTCCTTATACAATGATGATGAACTTTCAGGTTATATGGAAAATTTGTACATTTGAGAGAGAGATGACTGGTTGTACCTTTCTACCTTGGGTGATTTACTTTTGGTCCTTGCACCTTGTTGTTTATTAAGTCTTGCGGTACCCTGTCTTTGATTTGTGGTAAATAGGGTCATTGACCCACCTTCTATTTATACCACCCTTGTTGTTTTGGTCTTATGGGTACTAGTCCACTTTACGTGACTCTTTTTATTTTCTTTTCTTTTCTTTTTTTCTTTTTTTTTTATATTTTATTTTATTTTTGACATCTTTCCTAATTCTAAGGAATCCTAATTTAAAGGATTATTTTAATGATCCTAAATATGTGGAACCCTAACTTATTTAAAAGATTAATTAATAATCTTTCTAGTAGATCTAATATCCTATTTATAGAGTTCTATCGTTTTCTCATTTGATTCATTTTCTTTTTTAACGTAACATCTCAGCTCTATTTTGTTATCCTACTTGATGTCAAGGGTTAAGAGTTGATCTATTGTTGCTTGATCATTTGTTTTGAGGCCACTTACCTGCTGAAGTCCATCTTTCATCTCAGATCTGTTTGTGGAAAATTATTTAGGGTCGATCTTGCTGCTGCTACCTTCGATCTGCCTTCCAAAGCTTGACTGAAGTTTGATCTCACATTTGATATCTGGTTTAACATAAACCATGACCTTGGAGAAACTTGATCTGCTGTTCTTGTTTTGTTTAAGGTCAGATTTATGCATTTTTTACCTAGCCGTGAGCCCTTCAAGTATGGTTTTGCCACCCATGAGTCTGTTTTATTTATATGCTCACTTGATGAAGGCCGTAGGGCCTTAGGGTTTATTTCAGTTGATGGTGGCACACTTGGTGAAGGCCGTAAGGCTCTAAGGTCTGATCTACTCTACTGTGTGCACACTTGTGGAGGACATTGCTATTTTGGTATGCTGACAGTAGGTCTCAGTTGTTGAGTCTATGCCCTTGATTTTTTGTTAATGTTGAGACTCACTGAGAGACTTACCCTGGACCAGATCTACTTGTTTTATGCTGAGAACTAATTAGAACCTATCTTTGATCTAAAGGTTAATTGCTTTAAATTTTTGCTTGGTGTATTGACCATCTCTGTTTGACTGTACTACACCTGTCATCTCTCTCTCTCTGGTTTGTACTACCCTCTTGTAGGGTTTGATAGTTTCCAGATTTGACTGGCCTCTCTAAGGTACAGTCTTTACTGAAAGTAAGTAACTCTTCTGAGTATTCTTATAGGAAGGGTCCCACACACAGGTAAGTATCTCTTGTATTATTATGTGGTTAAATTTTTTATTCTACGTTACATGATGCTGAAGATTAATTTAGCACAATGACCTAACTGGTAGTGTTAAAAGCACTTTAACACAGTGACCGACCTGAGAGTGCTAAAGATATGAAAATTATATTATGATAGTTTTTACTATTGCACTATTTAATATTCAAGATTTGCAAATGTTTATTAAATGTATTTTCTGCATTAAAGTATGTCGAATTGTTATTTTTTCTGTACATAACTCTAACTTGATGAAAATTCAACATTCCCTACGTACTGGTAAGCCCGAGCCTTGCCTCAACCCGATTTCTCATCCGCCCGTGATCCCACCATCTCCTTTTGGGGGATATTTGTCATCTCGCCCATATAAAAAAGACCCCAAAGTATTTTTGTATTGTTACATTAAATTAAAAAAACCCTTTGCCCCTTAATATATAAGCAATATAATTGTTAGGTTTTCATGAATATTTAATACTGTAATATGAATGAACGTGATATTATACTGCCTTCTAGTGAAGCCCCCGTGCCCCCGGATCGCTCCCCATCAAGTGGAATCAGAGCCTGAAGATTCTTGTGCCTAGTGTGGAAGAGAAGATGCATATCAGAGGTACAAGTACATTGAGGATTGGTGATTGCATGGTCTTCATATTTTCTTTTGCAGGTAGCAGGAGTGGAAGGTAAGAAAATTTGCAGCAGCCTAGAGCAAGGAATGCTCATACGGTTCCAGAAGAGGACCAAGAAGAATGCCAAAAGGCCAAGCTCAGGAGAAAAGTTTGGTGAGGCGTTATGTAGCAAGAAAGGAGAACTTGTTACTGCAGAGGCGTTGCTGCAATCCCCGTATTAGCTGTTACAAGATCAAGAAATCATATGACCAGGAGGTCATAAATTTTTGTCCCTTGGGAGTCTGATGCAGGAGTATCAACCCACCCTCAGTCAAATCGAAATCTTGAACCTTCGAGAAAGTGAGGACATGGACGCAGAACCACAACGTGGCTAAAAGCATATATATTTTTCCATATTTTTGTACACATAGGGAGCATGGAATTATTAAAACCTACCTTGAAATCAAGCGAATTCTATTTTGGTGGCACTGTTACATAGATTTAGTATTCGGTTTCAAATGCTGGCATATAACCGCCTAAGAGATGGAGATGAAAGGGAGGTTGAGTTTCTTTATAAATGTAGCCACCAGGATTTTGAGAGGGGGCCGACACCATGTAAAATTAAGGCCAGGCCTGAAAGGCCTCGTATGTAATCAAGTTTGATATTTAATAGAGCAATTCTGCATTAATTGAATTTGGTGTTATTGTTTGTAATTCTATCTGTAATTATGTGTGTTTATGAGTCGAAACGTGAAGCTCATGATTGTGTGAGAGAGGAACTGCAGGTATTTCTCAATCAATCACAACTATATGAAGTTTGTTGCTGCAACAAACTGGCACAGTCACCATTGATCTCTATCAACTCTATGAAGGAGAGAACGTTGCACCTTGAAGCCACAGTTGTGCTAATTCTGGAGATCGCCAGTTTAGAAATGACGTTTAGTTTGGAGTGCTGGAATATAGAGCTTGTTCCTCGTTGCTACTAGGACACTCAGGTCCATATTGTAGGCCCATAACCCATAGGTCCAAGAATTTAACGGACCCCCGGATCGCTCCCCATCACAAGTCAACCACAGTCAACCATAGTTAACCATCCTTTACAAAAGTCAAGCATATGGTTGACCATGGTTGATTATGGTTAAGCATGGTTAGTTAATAATAATAATAATAATAGTAGTAGTAGTAAAATAATAATAATAATAGTAGTAAAATAATAATAATAATAACCAACTATGCTTATTAAAAATAATAATACTATTAAATATATAAACCGTGGTTGGTTATTAACTATGGTTGACCATAGTCAACAATAGCCAACCATGGTCAACCATATTCAACCATGGTAAACCATGGTCGACCATAGTTAACAAAAATCAACCACGGTTGACCCTCTTTAATGAGAGTCAACCATGGCCAACCATAATCAACCCTCGTCAACCAAAATCAACCATGTTTGACCATAGTCAATCCTCATCATCCAAAGTCAACCATAATAAACCATATGGTTGACCATCATTGACTATGGTTACCCATGGTTAACGGTTGGTTAGTATTAATAATAATAATAAAATAGTATTATTATTGTTTTTAACCGTGGGTGACTATGATTGACCATGGTTAATGAGTCAATTATGCCAAAACAAAGAGAAAAATCAAAGTCATGAATAGTCAATTACTCAGCCAAAGTCAAACATATTTAAACAAAGGTAACAATAGTCAAACATGGTCAACCAAAGTTAATTATGGCCAACCAAATTCAACCATAGTTGAACATGGTCAAGCATGGTTAACCATAGTCATCCATAATCAAACAAACTCAACCATAGTTAAAGAACATAAAACTTAGCCAACCATAGCAAACCATGCTCAACAAAAGTCAACCATGGTTAACCATAGTCAACCATGGTCAACTAATAGTCAATTATGGTCAAGCTAAGTCAACCAAATTCAACCATGGAAGTCCATAATCAACCATGGTCAACGATAATGAATCGTTGTCAACTAAAGTCAACCATATGGTTGACCATGGTTTACTATGGTTGACCATAGTTGGTTAATAATAATAATAATAAAAACCAACTATGGTTAACCATAGTTGACAATCATTGTCAACCATATTTAACCATGAAAAACTATGGTTAACCATAGTTAAGCATGAATAACCGTGGTCAACCATTGTTAATCAATAACAACCATGCTCAACCATAGTCAACAACCCTCAACAACCATAGTCAACAATAGTTAACCATGAACATCCATGGTCAACTACGAATAACCATAGTCAATCATGAACAGCAATCATGAGCTGTACTTAACATAAGACAACCATATAAATGTCAACATAAGTCAACCATGATAAACACCAACCAAAGTCAAACAAATCCAACCATAGTTAACCATAGTTTACCATAGTCAACCATATCTAACCAAATTCAACCAAATTCAAAAGTTAAATAAGGCCGACCAATAGTTAATTATGGCCAATTAAATTCAACCATGGTAAATAAAGTCAACTATAGTCAAAAGTCAAAGAAGGTTAATCAATAGTCAATAATGGAAAAACAAAGTCAACCATGGTCAACCAAAGTTAACCAAAGTAACCCATAGTGAAACAACGTCAAGCATAGTCAAGCATAGCCAAACAAAGTCAACCATGGTCAACCAAAGTAAAGCATAGTTAACTACAATCAACTTTGGATTGACATCAACCATGGATTGAAGTCAGCCATGCCTAAAAGTTAACTATGGATTGAAGTCATGGTTATATTGAAGTCAACTATGGATTGAAGTAAACGATGGATAGATGTTAATGGTTGATTGAAAGCAACCTTGGATTCAAGTCGACCATGGACTAAAGTAAACCTTGTAGTGGAGTGAAACTTACTTAAAAGTCAACTATTGTTTGAAGTCAACTATTGCTTGAAGTCAACTATAGATTGAATTCAACCTTGGATTGAAGTCAACTATGGATTGAAGCCAACCTTACTTAAAATTCAACTGTGGATTGAAGTCAACAACCGATAGAAGTCAACCATGGATTGAAGTCAACCTTTCTTAAAAGTCAACTATAAATTGAAGTCAACACTTCCTAAAAGTCACCTATGGTTTGAAGTCAACCTTGCTTAAAAGTCAATAATGATTCAAAGTCAGCATTTTATTAAAGTCAACAATAGATTGAAGTCAACCATGTTTCAAATTCAACCTTAGCTGAAGTCAATTTTGGATTGAAGTCAATTTTGGATTGAAGTCAAGCATGGATTGAGGTCAACCTTCGCCTAAAGGAAACCTTAGAATGAAGTCAACCTCTTAGTTAACATTGGATTGAAGTCATCCTTGAAGTTATGCTCAACCATGCTTTAAAGTCAACCTTTCTTAAAATTCCACTATGGATTGAAGTTAGCCGTGGTTCAAAGTCAACCCTGCTTGAAAGGAAACTATTGGCTAAAGTCAACTATTGATTGAAGTCAACCATGGTTCAAAGTCAAGTTTGCTTAAAATTCAACTATGTATTAAACTCAACCTTTCTTAAAATTCAACTATGGACTGAAATTAACCATGGACTAAAGTCAACTATGGGTTCAAGTCAACCATTGTTAATCAAAAGTCAGGGAAGCTCAAGCAAAGTTAACCTTAGGAATCCAAGGTCAACCAGTCAATCAGAAGTCAAATGTGGTTGATCAAAACGACAACCATGTTCAACCAACGAAAAGCATGGTCAACTAAATTCAACCATGGTCAACCAAATTTAGCTGTGATCAACCAAAGTCAACCATGGTCAACCAAAATCAACCAAAATTCAAGTACAATCAACCAAAACTCAATGAAAGTCAACCATGGTTTGTCATGGTCAACTAAAGTCAACCAAGGTCAACCAAAATTCAAGCATGTTCAACTATGGTTATTATGTCAACCATTGTCAACCAAAACTAAAGTAAAGTAAACCAAATGCAACAATGATCAACTAAAATCCAACCAATGTCAACCATGGTCAGCTAATGTCAAGCATTGTTAAGCAAAAGTCAACCATGGTCAACAAAAGTCAACCATAGTAAACCAAAGTCTACCATGGTCAACCAAAGTCAAGTTTGGTCAACCAAAGTTAACCATGGTCAACCAAAGTCAACCATATTTAACCATGGTCAACTATGTTCAACGAAAGTTAAACAAAGTTGACCATATTCAACTATGGTCAACCATCATCAACCATGGTCAACCATGTTAATCTATTGTCATCAAAAGTCAATCATGTATTTATTTCATTTATTTACTTATATTTATTTATTTTGAATTTTTTTTCATTTATCTCTTCATTATTTAATTTCAACTTTTTTATGCTTTTATTTATCTATCTATTTTATTAAATATTATTGATTAATAAATTAATATATATTGATGAAGAATAATAAATATTAATATTAAATAATAATCATAACTATTACTATTAATATTGATCATAACAATTAATTTTAACATATTTTATTTACTATTTGTTTATTTAATTATAATTTATTCATGCTCATTTATATATTTATTTTATTAAATAATATTTATTAATATAATAATATATATATTAATAAATATTAAAAAATAATATTATTGTTATTAGTATTATTATTAAATAAAAAATAATGTTACCTTTAAATAAATAAATATTATTAAATAAATATTTATATCTAATAAACAAATTTTAATATTTGTAATATTAATATATCTTATTTACTAATATTAATTAAAATCATTATTCTATAATAATAATTACTATAAAACAATAATTATTATAAATATTAATAATAAGGTTAAATAATAATATTATTATTAAATCAAACATAGCATTCATCATAATTTAATTAATTTAATTTAATTTAATATAATTAATTTAATTTAATGTAATGTAATTAATTAATTTAATTTAATTTAATTAATTAACTTAATTTAATTTAATTACTTTAATTTAATTTAATTTAATTTAACTTAATTTAATTTAATTACTTTAATTTAATTTAATTTAATTTAACTTTATTTAATTTAATTACTTTAATTTAATTTAATTTAATTTAATTTTAATTTTAAAAATGTTTTATTTAATTTAATTTTTCATATGTTTTAATAGTTTTATTTAATTTAATTTAATTTAAATTTATTTTATGGCATTTTCTAAATTAAATTTATTTTATTTTTAATATGTTTTAATATTTTTTTATTTTTTTTAATTAAATGTATTTCTTTTATTTTTATTTTCAAAAAATATTTTTATTAATTTTTTAATTTAGTTATATCTTTGGTGGGTCGACTGTCCACTGGCAACAACCACATTTTTAAATGTGGTTGATATTTGTTGATCGGCGAATATCAACCATTTTTAAATGTGTTGTCATGGTTGATATATACCGATCGGCGAATATCAACCACATTTAAAAATGTGGTTGTTGCTAGTAAATACTAAGCATCATTTTCTTAAACTTTAAATTATATTTTATAAATGTTTCGCCCGGACGGGAATTTCTCTGGTGGCCGTCAACCTCCCCTCCGGCACCATCCTCGCCCGGTTCCTCGGATTTCATTCTGATCTCGTTCTGACACCAGCCGTGGGTCCGTCAACCCCGCTCCTCCTTCGACGTGATGGATTTTAATACATGTCAGCGTGGTTGGTGAATCTCCAGCTCGATGTAGTGGACTGCCGAGGAGACCGCGATCCTCCTACCTTCGCAGAATGAGAGCCAATGCTCTATTACTCTGTTAGTTAGGTTGTATGGTGCAAAGAGCCTAACTCGCATTTGGCATGGCAATGTAACTCTCACCACAATGAGGATACCGAAGAGGAGGAACAGCTAAAGCCGAACTTACCCGCTCTTTGCTGCAAATTCTACTGTCGGGCTAAGAAGGAAAGAATTGTTCACCTTAGAAACTGCATTTTTGTTTACAGTAAGATTCCATCACTCTTTATGTGCTTACATTAAAGACATAGTATAGTTTATTTCAAAATTCTAGGCTGCAGCATTTACTTTCCCTTTCTTTTTGTATCAAGAGGTCGGAAATAGTAGAAAAAATTCACCACCGTAACCATCAATATGTAAGTATTCATCACCCCGGGGCTTAGAATTGAATTAGAACTCTGAATCCCTGCATGCACTCACACTCTTGGTAAGTACTAGGTCACGAAAGTGCATGGAGGTTTGGTACAGTAATTGACGGTAGATAGAATTTATTTATTTTTAATCTTCAAATACGCCTGAAGCCTTAGGGTCCCGGAAAGAATTTTATTTTTAAGAAAATAGGGCAGGTGTTTGATGAAATAATGAGCAAAAGTAGAGCTCATGAATATTTTCACATCAAAGAAACATTACTGGATTTTAGACAAAAACATTTATAAGGAATTGCATTTATTTATTTTTAAATTAGTTAATTAATAATTTAATTTTATGGAAATTAATTTGGGATAGAGAAAATGACACTCCACTTTCAACCATTTTCGACATCTCATTTTTATACCATTCTTATATATTTTTTTTATTTTTTTTTCTGATTGCACCCTATCAGAGTACATAGGGGCAAAAGTGCACAATGTTTATGGCTCTTAATACCAAGTATGAGGATGTTCATGTAAATTTTTCGTGCCCTATTATCAGGGTCCTTTCCAACTCCAATCAACAAGAAAAATTTCCATCTCCAATCAGTAGGAAAACTAGAATCTATTTTAGTAGGGCAATGAAATTATAAATTCGCTCCAATTAGTTTTATTTATATTTGTGGACCTGCACCTTTTCAATTATTTTATTTCCCTCTAATTGAGGTTTTTTATGCATGCATAAGGACGCTTTAAAACATATACTTGAAATGTGTGTGGATGGAATCATAAATGATTTGTAGTCATTTTCAAATAAACAAGATCAGAAATATGGATCTCCTTGGTGATCATTATCCAACTGATATTCATTCATATGAAGTTATCATCACCACATTTATAGACACAAAGAGAGGTCTGAAAGTCAAACTCATCAAAATAGTTTCAATAATGAAGTTGCAAGTACCTTCGATCCTCCATTATTTGATAATTATTTCTATTGGTGCTAACCATTTTCTAAGGAAATATCACATAGATTTGCATCAAATCAAAATCTTATTAACTAGATAGTGCAATTGAATAAGGCCACTACCTTCCACAAATCTACTCTTAACACTCTGTAACGAATGTGAAATGAAAACCTCTGACCATTACAAAGCTTGAAATAAGTTCTGAGTTCAAATTAGCACACTTCAAAAAATTGGTACACTCCATATAAAAAATTGTTACTTACAGGAGCAACTGGACTAGTAGCTGAATAAGTTTATTTGCTAACATTCTTCTATGTTAGTTTTGTTCTCCCTTTTGTGCTCCCTTTTGTATCAACAACTAACTCTGTAGATAACCTTCCTATTTTATGTTGCAAATCAGAAACAAAATCTCCCATTACCTTTGCCTTTGTGTTCTTCTTAGAATCAACCTGCTTCAACTCCAACCTATACAAAGCACATGCATCACAATTATTCTTTTCATACTCATAAAGATGCCATTCGAACTAATTTGATGGTTGAGAATCCATGTAATATGATCTCTTAATCCCACCAAGTTCCTTCATGACTTGCTTTCTTGATTCATGCCAACCACGACCATTATAATCTGGCAATGATCGTTGCTTTCTGTTTCCACTCTCAAAATCCCTTCGTGGCTTGTCAAAAAAGACCCCTGACATGTCTGGTCCTCAATTTTTTTGATGCATTGATTTTCTCTCCCCACAAGATTCCATCCTAAATTGAAATTTTCTATTGCTAGATTTGTGAATCCTAGCATTGCTCTTTTCCTATTTAATCAGAGATACCTATTTTACTTCACTTGAAGGAAATGTAGGTCCATGTGGATCAGGAGTTAATGTCTCTTGCCCCATGGTTATGCCAAATCCAATAGTTCTAAATCCAAATACAAGTGGGAGTCCAACTGGAGGAGGTATTGCAGTGATTAAATCTAGTTGCAACAGAATTGTTCTTAGTGTTTCTGCAATAATTGCAATATCTGCAACAGTTGCCATTGCATTTTTTGTGGTTGTTGTGACCATCGTGAATATAAGAGCACAATCCAGTTCAAGATCGATGAATCTTATGCTTGATAGATTTTCTCAGTCCCCATCCACTGATATGTCTCTAGGAAAACTGTTTATGTTTACACCTAACTCAAATCATGCATCTGAGGATTGGATGACCAGTGCTCATGCATTGATTAACAAATATTGTGAGCTTGGAAGGGGAGGTTTTGGGACTGTGTACAAAGCAGTCCTAAGGGATGGGAGGATAGTTGTTATAAAGAAGCTGATGGTTTCAAGTTTGGTTAAATCACAAGAAGACTTTGAGAAGGAGATACAGCTTTTGCGCAGAATCAAGCTTCCAAATCTAGTGAACTTGCAAGGCTACTACTGGACACCACAATTACAGCTTCTTATATATGATTACATTCAAAGTGGAAGTTTGTATAGTCGACTTCATGAAAGATCCTAGACATATCCCTCGTTAAGGTGGTCAAGTCAGTTTAATATAGCTCTGGGGACTGCGATGGGGCTTGCACATCTTCACCATGCCTGCAGGCCGCCAGTGATACACTATAACATAAAGTCCAGCAATATTTTGTTGGATGAGAATTGCAACCCTAAAGTTGTAGATTATGGCCTTGCAAAGTTGTTCCCATGCTCAATATATACATTTTTAGTAGCAAAAACAGAGTGCATTAGGATATATGGCACCTGAAGTTGCCTCAGAGCCTTAAAATAAATGAGAGATGTGATGTCTATGGATTTGGGGTGTTGCTGCTAGAACTTATTACAGGAAGAAGGCCAGTTGAATACATGGAGGATGATGTTGTGATCTTATGTGACAATGTGCGGTCATTACTTGATGAAGGAAAGGAACTAACTTGTGTGGACTCGAGTTTATATTTCCCATTTTGCGAGATTATCTTGATGATTGTCCTTCTTTTACCCTGCATTATATGTTGTCTTTCAAGTTGTAATTTAATGATGGCTTTGCAAGGCTTGGTGTATGGTTTAGAATCTATATGCTTACCAATATTATATCCAAAAATAGGTCCATTCTATAGCCCAGGTAGGGGGATCCATCAACACTATTTACAGATCCATCTTAACCCTTATTTTGTTATGTGCCAAGAGATATCAAATTCCTTTATGTAGCAATCTCAATGTTTTGGCATGATTCCACTACCCTATAATACAGGGTATTGTCTTTATTTTGGCTGCTTGTTGTCCTCAATAAATCCTGTAATGTTTTAGCTACTATAATTACTATAAGAAAATATTGTGGTTAGGTAGATGTAAGGGTCAAATCAGATTGGCTTTCTCTTCTAGCATGTGTAGACAGAGGAAATGTTACAGGCATCAGTTTTGCTAAAAAAGAAGAGAAAAGAAAAAGAAAGAACAAAAAATTGCCACTAAGATTGATCCTTCTTGTTTCTCCAAATTCTGCTAGATTTGTTTCTAACTTCAACATTGGTATTGTTGTATTTTGTCCATGTATTTTGAGGTTGATCTTGAGTGTCCAATATGACATGATCATGTACTTGTTTTGTTGTCAAATGTGATATCGATTATGTGCTTGTTCTATTTTTGAATTTGGGTTTCTTTTGCCCACTTTAGCCAATAAAGTTGTTCTCGTAGTTTGTACTTGTGCTTGTTTCCCCGTGAAATTGAACTTTGCACTAATTACTTCACCGTGAACTTGATATTGATGTTGAGTTTTCTATGAACATTGGTGCAGTGTCCTTCTTTTCATATAGTAGCTTCTTAGTTATATTTGTTGAGGACGTTGTTTCTTATTATGTGATAATTTTATCAACAGACTGGATATGGTTGAAGTTTCTACTTGAATTGCCCTTGTAGAGCTTGTTTTGTAAATTGAATAGGAAGTCGCTTTTATGCTAATCCTGCTTTTCTTTAGATTTTGAAATAGTTTGGAAGAGTAATTCAGAAATCTACCTTTGGTATTGTGCAGAGTATGCCTACACACTCAAGGTGAATGAAAAAAGTGACATCTATAGCTTTGGAGGGGTGATCTTGGAACTTGCAACTGGCAGGAGGCCAGTCAATCCAGAGTATGGAGAGAACAGAGTTCTTGTGAAGTGGTTGTGCAATAAAATAGAGAAAAACAATAGATTGCATGAAGTGTTGGATCCCAAGCTTGTGGATTGCTTCAAGGAGGAAATGACTATGGTTATGAAAGTAGGACTCCTCTGCTCAAGATTGCTGCCCATCAATAGGCCATCAATGAGGAGGGTGGTCGAGATGCTGCAGGAATCCAACCCCCACCAAAAGGCCAAGGCAACTGCTAAGGATGGAAAATTGTCTCCTTACTATTATGAAGAACCTGCAACTTGCATTATATAGGCATCACCCCGGACTTTTCTTATTTGCATGGCCTCTGTATTTACTGCCACTATGTAGATTCTAAGCTTGCGTAGCTTTTGTTATGATGTATAAATTTAAAATCTTACTCCGATGATCTTTCTGCCTTTCAGGTCAATGAGTTCTCATGGTCTTGGCTAGGGATCAAAATTACTTCCTGCAAAACAAAAAATGGGGAGCACAGAGATACCACCATCATCATGCATCATTTGCAGGATATCTCCTATTTATCCTGAGATTTTAGGGTCATCTTTAGGGCCTCTTGAAACTGCAAGAAATCAATGTGCAGAAAAAATATTGAAGTTATGATGGTAACGATACATGGTATAGGAAATAGTATGCTGTCATTTAATGATAATAGTGTTGCTTTCTTTCATAAATGAATTATAATGAATTTGTTTTTATGTGCAATAAATATTTCAAGATTTTTAGATGGACAATCTGATTCTTGTTCAAAGAAATTAACATAACAATGAACATGCTCACAAAGAAGGGTCTTCGACTGCAAGAGAAATATGTTCTTGAAATATGTTAAAATGTACAAGAAATAGGTAGGATCTGAAATGAACCGGAATCTGTGGTCTCTTAGCTGAAGAAGTGTACAAGTATATAAAGGGTCTTCTGATGTACAGGAATACACAGAAAGCGGCCTAACAATTGTTTATCTCAATTTTAAAACTTCCATGGCCTATGAACAAATGCATCTCTATTTCCGGTTTTTCTTTTATGATGCTACTTTTGATTTCTTTAATAATAACATTTTTTTTCATGCCTATACATGATGACCATAAAGGCTTATTTTCATATAATTGAGAATTAATAAATGTAAGGTTTATTGTTTATGTCCAGTTTATAAGTTGAACCAACTTAAATGTGGTTTGTGTATCCAAACCCAAAATATAGTTTATCAGTGTGAAAATGATTGTCCAAGAAAATATCTATGGTTATGATCTATGGTTATAATTATTGGAAGCAAGAAATAGAAACCACTGATAAATTGAAAAATGAATAACAAGACAAGTCAACCATGATCAAGGATGAAAAATATATTAATAAAATCAGTAGTAAAAGTAAATAACTATTTGTTTATTCTAGAAGCAGGGTCAAGATACTTTGCAATATGTTTTTGAGCAAGAAAATAAAAAATATGTTCAAGAAATCATAGAACATTGAAATTACCTATCTAGTATGAGAATGAGCTTGTAAAAATTGTTTTTAATGGTCCAATATACCAATTGGTCGAAGGGTACAATACATTAATTCATTGGTTTTATCGATCTCTATGTTAATTTTATAGCTAACATTATCTTTCTTAGAAATATCACTACAAGTGTCATAAATAGGGCTCCTATTGTTTTTCCAACAATCTATACCCCTATCATGATGAAAAATCTAAAATGTAATATCCTAACTCCATATCCTTGGTTGTTCTTATCTTTATCAAATGGAGAGGCGAATACATTTGCAAACTCCTTGCCCTCCGGGTTTTTCTTCTAGATTATCCTTCTTAAAATCATCAACAATAGGATCATGAAATTCAGAATTTTGAGAAGACAACATTTTGACCATGTCTTTGTCTTCATTGGAGGGTGGCATGGGAGCTTGAATGATCTCATCAACAAAATATTCTTCACTAATCACATTGAGATACACTACCACTTCATTAGAGAGCTTGTGCTGATCAAATAAGTTGAAGTTGTGTACTGCAGAACCGGATATCAACTTCCAAATATCTTTACTAAAGCATTGAGTGGGGAGAAGCTTTAGAAGTTTATGGATATGCTTCGAGTAAAATAAAGTAGAAGTGTTATTAAGGGGGAGTGTTAACGATGTGATGACCATTTTAAGTTAGGCACCATACTCTACAGAGATTAGAAGTAGGGTAAAAATAATAAGTATGGCTCTGGAGAGATATTGGCAACAATGTATATTCTGAGAATAAAGCATGTCTGAGAACCTGTTGCATTTTGTAATTATGTGCCAATCTTTTATTTAATTCCGAAATCCATTTTAGGTCAAACTAATTTTTGTTTTTAATGTGATCCATCCCTCAATCTTTTAAAACTTGCTTTCTAAAATTGCAAAAAATGCAGATTGGTTCTCACTGTTTATTTGGGGCATAATCTCAATTTGTGCTTCTTTCATGAAAATGGAAGCTTTTGTTGAAATGTTTTGTTGCATTCAAAATAATGCACTGCTTGAAGTAACATATATATAGTGATACCATTAAAAATTCCAAAATGACTGGATTTACTTATATCAGAACTATACACACTTTAGAATCCACTGCAATGTAATGGTGACTTAAGTAGTTTAGCTTAATGGCGACTTGAGTAGTTTAGATTAATGAAGGAGGTGTGCCCGAAATAATGTATTTCAAGGTCAGCATTACAAATTCCCATTTAGGCAACAAAATGTTAGACCCTAGAACTTGGCATTCCTTGCATGCTTAAGAAGCTCAAATTCCAGAGCAAACAGAGACCAGAATCTAAGTTGCCTCTTCCAAAAATTCCCAGTCCACATGTAAATATATTTGTTCAAGCACAAGGGAGATGTAACCCAAATAGCATCAATTTGGTGACCAAAGATAAAATTGGTCACTATGGAACATAAGCAATCATAGGGTGCATTTATTCACAGAGGCAGCTCATGACATATAGATCGGCATGCTAGCATTCTTAGATGACTGGCACAAGGGACAAACATCCAGCCTACTTTCATAGTCTTTGCAGAGGCACAGATGCCTGCAAGGAAACAAAAGAATGCATACAGCATTGCTTCTACATAACTTGCAAGTCCTCTGATATTTGAAGTCCATGTTCTCCTTATAGATGACCGGACATAATTTTTACATGGAATATTAAATCCCAGCACTCAAATTCTTTCATTGTATGTTAGCATGTGGCATTGCATTTGTAGAACTACTTTGCTCCCTTTTCTTTCTCTTTGCAAATTGAGCTTTGGAAATCAACCAACCATGTTCGGTAGGAGGATGGCCTTGCATATCCCCATGGCCTTGGATTGGTGGCAGGATCAGGGAGTGTTGCACATCTGCACACATCAACACATCATGTGTTAAAGGATGGCAATGCATAAAGGGTATTTGACAATGAGTACAAACCATGACATTTTCCAGACCTTGTAGATAACCAATAGCAGAATTGTCAATTGGTTGGGCATGTTTGGAAGGAGGACAACCCCTCAATAAATTACTTGTATCTGTAATTAAAAAAATAAATAGTCACTATAGACCGTATTGGCATAGTTCAGAGCAAGAAGTCGATATCGTGCTAAAATAATAGTTAAGAGCTGATTAATTTTTTGAAAAGAATATTTTAGTGCAAGAGGTTGATATATTGCTAAAATAATAATTAATAGAAGGTAATTTTGGAAGAGACTCACCAAAACTGATTAGGGATTTACGAGAGTTTCATTAGACCTACCTGGCATAGCAAGAAATGTAGGAATTCCTTGCATATCCCCATGGCCTTGGATTGTTGCCACGAACAAGGAGTGTTGCACCTCTGCACACATCAACACATCAAAAAATAAAACCATTGGATTTGTAACCCAAGATTGTGATGAGCCCTTATTTTGCCATAATTTTTACATGATTTCACCTACCTTTTTTCTCCAAGAATATCTATTTTTCCATCCAACCTTTTCCATATCACCAATTATATATATCAAACTTGCAGATCTAATCATGGTAAGATATAACGTTAATGAATTTCCATATTTCCTTTGTTTTCAATAATTTAAGGAGGTTTAAATAAAATCTTGCTAATGTTTGTGAATGTTAAGAAGTAGTCTTGTGCCAGGTGAAGGGTTCCTGCCCACCCAGTTTGGTTCCAGGTTTGAATTTGAACGTTGACATATCTCCATGAATTTTAATGAGAATCAAGTGCATGAGTTTTGAAGGTTGGGGGCCCAATATGGTGCCACGCTATTTTGTCCATACCTAGGTCACTCAAAGGAAGCATAAAGCGTGGTCAAAGGATATGGTCAAACCTTCTTTTTAGCATAAACAATGGACAGTGGGGTCCTTTGAAGAAGGTTGTAAATAGTGAAGTGTCCAACAGATTATGCTTAGGTAAACAACTTAAAATTTCATCTATTAGTTAAAGAACTCTAGCAATTCACGTGTCTGTTTTAGCAATTAACTTGTGTGGCAAGTTGTGATCAAATGGAGAGAGCTATCAAAATTCTGGAACATTGATTTTTTCACAATGGACCCAATTAGGTCCATCACAGGCGGTTTCCTCAAAAAGTGACGCATATGAGAGATATGATTGGGGGCATTAACACCTATTTTCAAGAAAATTACCTGGCATCCATCCCAAATAAAGTGCCCAGCTCAACAAATTGAGATTTTCATTCCTCCATTAGCGTAGAATGGGACAGCATATCAATAGTTCAGAGATTCTAGATCCAATTCCCATGCATTCCATGTCATAGGGATGTTGACGAATTATCTTTTGGGATCTCATTCCCATGCATTCCATGTCATAGGGATGATTACGAATTATCTTTTGGGATCCGGTTGTAACTGTATCAGCAATCCATTGTTTGTTAGCTTGTTTTTAAGTGACAATTCAGGCCATATTTTGTGGATGCAGTTGTATGCATTAAATGGATTTGTTCTTATCTTAATAGCTTCTATATATATGTAAATCTGAAGGTGCAAAAGGGGGGAAGAGGAGGTAGATAGGTAGGAGGAGAGGTTCAAGAGAATTTAAGAGATTAAGCAATATAACATTATGTTTTGTACATGATCAATTTAGTTTGCAAAAGTTGAGTTATTTGTGATTTGATAGCATTATGCTTTGCCATTTACAGTGTTAGTATTAGTTATGCTATTTGAATTACTTCACATTTCCAGCAGAGGAGTTACAATTTAAGGATCAAATGCTTTCATTTATCTGCAACTTTATTTCAAGATAGTAAGAAGTTGATTACTATTTGAAGAGTAGTTTGATTTCATTTTCTGAAGTGTGCCAATTTGAACTCAGAACTTATTTCAAGCTTTGTAATGGTCAGAGGTTTTCATTTCACATTCGTGACAGAGTGTTAAGAGTAGATTTGTGGAAGGTAGTGGCCTTAATCAATTGCAGTATTTAGTTCATAAGATTTTGATTTGATGCAAATCTATGTGATATTTCCTTGGAAAGTGGTCAGCACCATTAGAAATGATTGTCAAATAATGGAGGATCGAACCATTAGAAATGATTGTGAAATAATGGAGGATCGAAGGTACTTGCAACTTCAATATTGAAACTATTTTGATGAGTTTGACTTTCAGACCTCTCTTTGTGTCTATAAATGTGGTGATGAGAACTTCATATGGAATAAATATCAGTTGGATAATGATCACCAAGGAGATCCATATTTCTGAGGTTGTTTATTTGCAAATGAAGATTGAGTGATTGAATTCCTACAAATCATTTATGATTCCAGCCGCACACATTTCAGGTATATGTTTTAAAGCATCCTTATGCATGCATAAAAAACCTCAATTAGAGGGAAATAAAAGAATTGAAAAGGTGCAGGTCCGCAAATATAAATAAAACTAATTGGAGCGAATTTATAATTTCATTGCGCTACTAAAATAGATTTTAGTTTTCTTGTTGATTGGAGCTGGAAAGGACCCTGATAATAGGGCATGCAAAATTTACATGAACATCCTCATACTTGGTATTAAGAGCCATAAACATTGTGCACTTCTACCCCTATGTACTCTAATAGGGTGCAATCGGAAAAAAAAACAAAAATAAATATAAGAATGGTATAAAAATGAGATGTCGAAAATGGTTGAAAGTGGAGTGTCATTTTCTCTATCCCAAATTATTTTTCATAAAATTAAATTATTAATTAACTACTTTAAAAATAAATAAATGCAATTCCTTATAGATGTTTTTTGTCTACAAGCCAGTGATGTTTCTTTGATGTGAAAATATTCATGAGCTCTACTTTTGCTCATTATTTCATCAAACACCTGCCCTATTTTCTTAAAAATAAAAATTATTTCCAGGACCCTAAGGCTTAAGGCATATTTGAAGATTAAAAATAAATAAATTCTATCTACTGTCAATTACTGTACCAAAGCTCCATGCACTTTCGTGAGCTGGTATTTACCAAGAGTGTGAGTGCATGCAGGGATTCAATGTAACATCTCGAAAAATTCACAAAAATTTAAAATTTTTAAAGTAGCATTAAATGTTGAAATTGCTAATGCGGAAATAAAATAAGGGCTAAATATTTTAACTAATAACAATTAACAATAACAATGCTTCGTAATTCTTAAAATAAATTACGACGATAGTTTTCTTGTGCTAAATCGTAAATCTATATGTTGTATTTAAACTCTCTTATGATACAATCTTCTTGACACAATACTGACAGTTTGCTTTTGGATGATGACGAAGGGGTCCTACGGGGTGCCCTGAGGTTTACTTAGCTATGTTAGCTAAAGCATTTGAACCTATTTCTTTGCGCAGATACACAGGTAAGAGTTTTATGACAATTCAAGTGTTACAAGTAATTCTAATTATGTTTTCAGTTAGTCGTCAATGCTTTATGATAACTCTAAGTACTTCCTTGCATGAGAGTTATTAATGGTATGGATCTCTGTCTTATTTCTGTAAGTGTTACCTTGACCATACTTACATGTCGCATAATTCGTAACTATTAATATCTACACTAGACTCTTTAGTGAATCGTCAAAGAAGAGATACTTACAGTATGAATTCTCAATTACGTGCTAGATTACAATGTATAAGTGCTATTATGATCCTGCCATCAATTCTCCATTTGCAAAGAGTGGTATTATCATGTATATTTATTATGTGAATGTTTCAACTTATATGTTTCTCTACATTATAGAAACATGAGCCAAATGTTATTTTAAATATGTAGATTAACTTGAAATCATAAATATAACTATAGTAGCTTATACATTCCTCAATTTATAAATTCATGAAGAATCATACTAATATAGCAAGGTTTACTATAATATTACCATCATAATTAGGATGATACTATTGTGAATTTGCAACACTATAGGATTTAGACCTTTCTAATTTAATATTTATACATTGTAATATGCTATTTAACCTTGTAAATAGAGATGGCAATGTGAACAAATATTACGATGTGTATAATATGGAATTATAAACTATACACTAAGTATTGAATACCTTCCATAAAAACGAGACCTATGTAACATGAAGCTTTTGGGGAAACATGAAACATATATTGACTATGCGAAATTAAGATCAATACTTTGGAAATGAAATGAAATATACGTTGCAGCCCTAAGTCTTTGCACTGACATGTGATATTGACAGGGCATTGAATGTATTGGTGCTATCGTGCTGGCAGACTATCGAAACCAATCTTTGGCATTTAAGTCGTCTACCTGCTATGTTTAGTGGAAGTCTTGGGTGGATGCCTTCGTGGCTGTAGGTCACGTGAAGGAGTTCACATATTACTACCACGATGTTGAGTTGTGCCATGTTTAACGTAAGGTCTTCTGAGTTGGATTTCACAATGGATGAAATAATTAATATGGCATTCAAAGTGTTTGTTTCCCGAACTTCGACATGCTAGTTGGCATCTTCTCCATCGTTGATCTCACATGTTCTTGGGATTTGAAATGAAACCCTAGTCCTTCGTTATGAATTGAATCAAGTTGGTTTCTTGGCCTTCATTTTTCCTTGGTGGTGGTAAGGTGGAGAGGCTGACTGCCTACAGCAATGTAGGGTCTGGTAGTTACTCCTCGGAGGACTCCTTCCTCAGTTTCGATCCCTGGACCTGTAGGGAAAACTTAATAGTTTCAAGTTCAACTTTTCTTGTAGAGCCGAGCCACCATGCAGCCTTGAATGGAGTGTTAAGGATAGAATCTAGAGTTTTTCTGTTAGTCTTAGAACCTGGGTTCGATTCTCTTGCAAAGACAGACCGTTGTTCTCAGAAACTGGAACCCTCTTCTCTGCTTTTGTTAGATGGCTCCATCGTTCTCGTTTGCTTAAGGTGTCTCTTACTCCAGAAGCTGTGTTGTTAAGGTAATGTTTCAATCAATGAAATGATAATGTTATTTGTGTTGTTCCAAGTTAAACTTTGCGCTTCTTCGCTTAACCTCTCAATGGTTTTTATGGAAGGTGTAACTTCGTCGAATGGTTATTTGGTTTAAATCTTGGTGGGAGACTGCTACTCAACCACCCGGTAATCCTCGGTGGTTCTTTTGCTTTGTAGGTACTCCTAGCAGGGTGTGGCCGATGCTTTGATGTTTGAAAAGAGCTGGATATTTGATTCCCGGCAAAGGTTTTTGGCCGATGTTTATGATTTTGAGAGCCAATGATAAGTGTCCAGAGGTTGGGATCCTCGGCTTGTCTTGTTACTCTGCTCGTTTCGTTGTAACTCTTGTTGAAAATGTGAACTTGTTGAAGATGTATTTACTAAGGGATGAACCATCGGTTAATTTAATGGAAAATATAGTGTTTCAGAAAAACTTAAAATAGTTTCAGAGTGGTTTCTATGTTTATATAGATTGATATTTTGACTAGAAAATACAGTGTTGATTATGGCCGAGAGCCATGGGCTGACTTGTTTCACAAAAGAGAAACCCTGTGTTTGTGTTGTTTAAGTTAAAGTTTGGAATGGTGATTAGACTCAGTTTTTTTGGTATTGAACCACAACTTAAATAAATATTACGATTGATAAAAAAAAAA
The DNA here is from genome assembly GCA_027924585.1 of Larix kaempferi. Taxonomy (NCBI): domain Eukaryota; kingdom Viridiplantae; phylum Streptophyta; class Pinopsida; order Pinales; family Pinaceae; genus Larix; species Larix kaempferi. Next base: position 15,761,746 of record BSBM01000547.1, on the reverse strand, counting down.
TACCCTTGTCTGAGTTTGTCTTGTACAAATAGATAGTTATCGTAAATGTGACAGTTGAACAATAGCAATGCGTTTGGTTTTGCAAATTTGATATAACTAATTTAGGTTTACAATTTTAAGTGTCCAGCTGTAAGCTAGATATAAGATGGCCTTAGGGTTTCAAAATCGAACCCGCAGGTGTTTGCAAACTTTGTACAGTTGAAATTTATTCTTGTAACTTCTTTTGCAGAACGATAAATGTTTTCTATAGAAGATAATCAGTATCTATGGATCCAAAAGAAGTGTTAACACCAAAATTGACCCCCTAGGTTGTGGAGAGGGAAATTCTGGTTAACCACTAACCAATCTTTAGCTTGCATTTCTGACCTAACACAAATAGAGAGGGCTCTCTCTTTAACTCACAGAAAGCTGGAAATCATCAAGATTGTCAATAATGAAGAAACAGACCAGCATTCAACATTTAAGATATTCAATGAAAAAACAAGTGCAGAAGATCAGATTTCTGCTGGAAGAAATTGTTTACGGTCTTAGTGAGATAAATCGGGAGAGGAACATTAGGAAATGGAGTCAGAACATACATCTAAAACAAAAATAGTGTTGCTGCATGAGACATTTACACAGAAGCAAGGTAGCCACCCACGCACAGTCAAAGATCTTTAATTGGTGAAATAGAAGAGGAATGAACAATCCATCAGCATTGGGCATCTAACAAGGATGAATCCAATGCCAACTTTAGCATAATTTAATTGTGAAATGCCTGAAATGAAATGAACATGGCACCATTAATGTGAATCCCGTTCAAATACTACACTTATCCAAGCATGAGAGAAATTAACAGACGGGAATAACAAAGAAAAGTGATACAGATTAACATGGGAAAAGAAAAGACAGACTGCAAGAAAGATAACACAGGAATTCTCTACCAAAATCCAGCTTCAAACACTATAGATGTATTAACAATAAGTATTCCAAAAACAGAGCTGAGCTCTCTCAGGCCTTAGCCAAATTATTTACTCACCTAGTTCTTCTATTACAATGAATATATAGCTGTCCTGAGAGCCTTGCTCGACCTAATTCTAACAAAAAATAGTTACATGTGCAGTGACACATCATCAATTACACATCTGCCCCTATCTTTTCAAAACAGAAATATGAAATAAAATCCTAACTACTTTTTACATCCAGCAGCAATTTTCACTAAATGACAAATTTATTACAAAGCAAAAGACATAAGATATTTATGAGATGTTCTCCAAGTGGCTGCTCCACTTAGATTTCGACTTCTTCATTTCTGCTCACTTTCAACTGTTAGGTATTACATTACTTATCTTTTAAATTATTCCCAAAACCCTTGGTGAGCTTTCAAATAGAAGCTTTGACTTTGCAATAACCTGCTATGAGCTATTCTTCATTCCCCAACAGCATTCTTTAATGCAACATTTACCTACTTAAAGTTTGCACCCAAACCCTCCGAAAATATCTGGTATAGTTTTGGAAATGGCAACGACTATAGCTACCTCATCTATGAGACCTGTGTTCAATGGGAACCAACTTCATACCAAACCCTTGTTCTGATGATATCACCTCTTTGAATGCCTCCTTCGTCTTCACCTTTGACCAAGCATCTCAACCTCAGCAAACGCATTGATCTTATCCAGCATAATGGTTAGAAATAAATTGCAGACGCCGTAAAAATCATGACAAAAATTGTGGACAATGGGGGTTTTGGTCTCAGAAATCCATGAGAGCTATATTGAAAAAGAATCAGCATCTAAGTTGCCCTAATTGCGGCCTCTGCATGAGTTCTTTTAAATATTTTCATGTATCTGACATGCAGCGAAGAGCTGAAACAACCAAATCCCTTTTCGGGAGACCAATGCTTTCTCATGTCAAAGCACTGAAACACGTCGTACCGTAATGGCTTCTGATACCATGCTTTGGATACAGGTTTTAGCCCATACTTTAGGTCTGCCCCTCTCTCTCATCGAATGGAGCACTACAGGTTTCGGTGCCACTAGGTATGAAGGAAACAAGATACCCATGCATTGCGCGACCAAGTAACATGACGAAAAGGCGAGATACCCATCTCTATCGATCATATGTTGTAGCATACTCTCCTCTCGGCTTTGTTTGATCCGGCATAGCTGGGCATGTCTCTTCATCTGCTACAGAGAATGGAAACAACATCAACCCTAGATGCAAAACATGACAAATCCTCCATGAATAGTTCGGTTGTTGCTTGGTCATCTTGTGCAAGTGAACGGACTAGAAACGCGACCTGATATGCGTAGGGAGACCTTCCATTTGTCACTCCTTAAACCCGTGCCAACCACCTCAATCCATTTCCAGTGCAATGTGAAAACAAGTAGACGCCTGTAAGGGTTTCTACGATCCTTGGTTCGGCAGACATCATCTTGACAATCCCGGCGTAGTGGATACGCTTTCTTATTCAATTTATTTGACCTCCCAACACTACGGCGAAATCTGCTATCCCTTTGACTAGTGGAGTCTTACCCTTCTTCAGAGATTGGTGGTAAGGTTTGAGGACTTGATTCTTCGGTTATCAAAAGGAAAACAAGTCGCCGAAAATAGAATGACTTTTCCTTTTATCCCCCCCACAAGTGGTTTTATTGTCAAAGGGTGGTATCGCATGACCCACTTGCTTGTTTACAATACCATTCACATGTATGCGATGAGCACGGAGGGTGACACGTTGGATGTTGGTTTTCACATCGTGACCACTAACTGTATCTATCTTATATGCATGTAGATGATGCGAGATGACTTGAGAATCGTCGATCCTCCTCTACGAGTCTTACAAACATCCTACACAATACATCTCGACAGATTTGTCACCCTTGCCATGTTTCCACCTGCCACTTTAAATTTCTTAAAAAAAACTTAGCAGATCCTCAGTTGGTTGTAGCACCGCTTTATGAATGATCCTTACTCCTATGCTTCTAAATTTATCATCCAACACTGGCATTCCATTTCTTCCATAAGAGAACATGTAAGTGAAGTAATAGAATCAAGAAAATATGGAGGAGAACGACGGCTGCTGAAACTTGACTTATCTACGTTTTTGTTTTTCATTTTTCCCTTATGAGAATGATCCCACACGTAAAACAAAAGAACTTGCTTCATTCTTTATATATCCTATTGCTTTCAATATATACCAAGTAATACAATGAAGGAAAATCTCTTGGTGCTTAGACGATGGAGACTGCGTAGGGCCCCTGTGGCTCGACCCTTGGTCCCTTGGTAAGCCCTCGATGTTGGGCGCATGGTGAGCCCTCGGTTTTGGGCGATAATACCTTTTGATCCACCTTTAATCTAGAATTCGAGCCCACAATCCAAACATTAAAAGAAAATCTCACCTTTTCTAAAGCCAAAACTTAGGCCATATGAAAATTAATGTCTCTCTTCATAAAAAATCGGAACCCTTTCTCCATAAAGAATTAACTTTGTCCATATCAATTTAAAAGCCCCTTTCCATAATAACCTTTGACTTAGGATAATTTAGAAGCTTAAAAATCTTCTAGGTCCTTCCTAAAATTTCAAAGGTTTAGCCCACAAACCATTTTTTCTTTTTTTGCGGATATGGTATCTATGCCCGAGAAAAAATGCCTCTTCTCGACCAGGCTTGAAACCTATTTCATGAGAAAAATGTTTCTATTTTTCACCGCCAATGATACCAAAGACGATTAATGTTTTCAGAAGACAATTAATCACAAAAAATTTTGGGGTGCTAACAACTGGCTCCAGCGAGGGATGCTATCCTCCCTGCGAGGTAGCAAAGAACCCATAGACCAAGTGCTTGATCCATTGAGCGGCTCCCAACCCTGACAACTGCAACCTACAACCTGTCCTTCACCTGAAAAATGCAACTGAAAATTGCTAACTGTCGAAACTAAAAACATACTAAAATTTTCTAAACATGCTGCAAACTGAAGAAATAACACTGTACATACTGAAAACTGCTTGGTGAGAAAACTTATTCTTCCTACCTATCTTACTTTACTGAAATGCAACTGCTGAATCAAATGACACAAAAGTGCCAGTGAAGCCAATCTAGTAACTGGCCATTCGCCCAAACCTGGCTTACACTTCCTTTGAACAAGTAAAGAAAATAGAAGACAAGCCACTTCAAACATCCACCGATAATGAGCTCATGTCCCATAAGTGCAAGAAAATTTATCTCCCCTTTAGACTGAAGCAAATTAGTATAAGGATCTTCAATAGTCTGAGTGTTGATTGTACCTCCCTCAAGCATGAGCAGCTCTGGTTCTTTCTTTGGCATACTATCTGTCTCAGATTCATACTCCCTCATATCATAATCTAAAGCATCTTCAAACAACAAACACTCTCCAAGATCATTAGGCATGACAGTCTTATCTTCTTGATGAAAGAAAATGGTATTTAATAGCTGTTTTTTGTGGAGAATCATCATCACACATGGGTTCCTTCAAAAGCTCATCATGACTGTCATTATTTAAATTCAGATTTACATGCTCAAAAATGGAAGAAATTTCACTTACATATCTCGGACTGTGTGAACACTGTAGACCTGATTTAACTGGGATTGTAACATGACCTTTCAGGAGCTGATCTATTTCATCTTCAGATAGAGGAGAAATTTTAGAAACACTGTGTAAGATCTGCTCACTTTTCTTGTCTAATGAAAAACCAATAGCATCATCTGAGACCTTATCTGCTTCTTGTATTTTAAGACAAACATCAATGTGTTTTCCTTCAAGTGAATCAAATAAGACGGGATTCTCTAGATCAATAGCTTCTGAAAAAGTATGACATGAAATGGGACTGATCTGATATTCTTCAGAAACACAAGATGATTGACAAAACTGAGAACACTTCTCATCCACCTCGGGAGAAGAGATATAAGATCATCTACATGGTTACTGCATTCTTTATTTTCAGCTGAGGGTGCTACTATGTTTTGAGAGTTTTCTTGAATATCATGACCATGGACTTGTGAAGAAAAATGGTAAAGGGCTTCAGACAAGTCTTCATCATTCAAACTTTCCAGATCTTCATCAATATTTTGAAGGTACTGTATGAAATCCTCAAACTGACCACATCAATTTTCCACTAAAGACAAAGATAGAAAATATCCTTTATAATGTTCATAAAATGCTGTGTGAAAATCTTTTAAAGAAAACAAGTTTCCATGTTTCAAACCTTCATACCAATCCCTTGCTTTTCCCTCTAAAGAAACCATGAACATTTTCATAAGACAATCCTCATGAAACCTAAAATTTAGCTTGTGCACGTATATGAAATTTGATTAAATGAAAAGCAGCATTGTCGTGATCTTCATCTCTGAATTTAGGTAAGTAGGTTTGCCAATCTACTTTAGGGATTTGATTCGGAAAACCAAGAATATGAGACCTGCTTAAAGGAGCATACCTTCTTGACAATGAAGTCATCTTGAAACACTGAAGCTGCAAATTCTGATTTGAAGATTGAGGAGACTAGCTTGTGAAACAATGGGCTATTGGGTTTCTTCATTATGGAGTCGCCATGAGACATTCAACATCTCAAATTCTGATATGGAGTCACTGATCCTCCCAGATGAGTCACCTTCGCACTGGAAATTTTCTAAGTGGAGTCACCAGATGAATGATACAACCTTCTTGATGTCTGACTGTTGTTCACCATCAGCATTCAAATCTGAACTTTGTCGTTCTCCCATGGATTGTGAAACAATCTCTTCGCCGGCAACGGCGCCAATTTGTTAACACCAAAATTGACCCCCTAGGTTGTGGAGAGGGAAATTCTGGGTAACCACTAAGCAGTCTTTAGCTTGTGTTTCTGACCTAACACAAACACAGAGAGCTCTCTCTTTAACTCACAGAAAGCTGAAAATCATCAAGATTGTCAATAATGAAGAAACAGACCAGCATTCAACATTTAAGATATTCAATGAAAAAACAAGTGCAGAAGATCAGATTTCTGCTGGAAGAAATTGTTTAAGGTCTTGGTGAGATAAATCAGGAGAGGAACATTGGGCAATGGAGTCAGAACATACATCTAAAACAAAAACAGTGTTGCTGCATGAGACATTTACACAGAGGCAAGGTAGCCACCCACGCATAGTCAAAGAGCTTTAATTGGTGAAATAGAAGAGGAATGAACCGTCCATCAGCATTGGGCATCTAACAAGGATGAATCCTATGCCAACTTTGGCAGAATTTAATTGTGAAATGCCTGAAATGAAATGAACAGGGCACCATTAATGTGAATCCCATTCAGATACTACACTTATCCAAGCATGAGAGAAATTAACAGACTGGAATAACAAAGAAAAGAAATGCAGATTAACATGGGAAAAGAAAAGATAGACTGCAAGAAGGATAACACAGGAATTCTCTGCCAAAATCCAGCTTTAAACACTACATATGTATTAACAATAAGTATTCCAAAAACAGAGTTGAGCTCTCTTAGGCCTTAGCCAAATGATTTACTCACCTAGTTCTTCTATTACAATGAATATATAGCTGTCATGAGAGCCTTGCTCGACCTAATTCTAACAGAAAATAGTTACATGTGCAGTGACACATCATCAATTACACATTTGCCCCTATCTTTTCAAAACAGAAATATGAAATAAAAGCCTAACTACTTTTTACATCCGGCAGCAATTTTCACCAAATGACAAATTTATTAGAAAGCAAAAGACAGAAGATATTTCTGAGATGTTCTCTAGGTGGCAGCTCCACTTAGCTTTCGACTTCTTCATTTCTGCCCACTTTCGACTGTTAGGTATTACATTACTTATCTTTTAAATTATTCCCCAAACCCTTAGTTAGCTTTCAAATAGAAGCTTTGACTTTGCAATAACCTGCTATGAGCTATTCTTCATTCCCCAACAGCATTCTTTAATGTAACATTTACCTGCTTAAAGTTTGCACCCAAACCCTCCGAAAATATCTGGTATAGTTTTGGAAATGGCAACGACTGTAGCTACCTCATCTATGAGACCTGTGTTCAATGTGAACCAACTTCATACCAAACCCTTGTTGTGACGATATCACCTCTTTCAACGCCTCCTTCGTCTTCACCTTTGACCAAGCATCTCAACCTCAGCAAATGCATTGATCTTATCCGGCATAATGGTTAGAAATAAATTGCAGAAGCCGTAAAAATGATGACAAAAATTGTGGACAATGGGGGTTTTGGTATCAGAAATCCATGAGAGCTATATTGAAAAAGAATCAACATCTAATTTGCCCTAATTGCGGCCTCTGCATGAGTTCTTTTAAATATTTTCATGTATCTAACATGCAACGAAGAACTGAAACAACCAAATCCCTTTTCGGGAGACCAATGCTTTCTCATGTCAAAGCACTGAAACATGTCGTACTGCAATGGCTTCTGATACCATGCTTTGGATATAGGTTTTAGCACGTACTTTAGGTATGTCCCTCTCTCTCATCGAATGGAGCACTACAGGTTTCGGCGCCACTAGGTATGAAGGAAACGAGATACCCATGCATTGCGCGACCATGTAACATGACGAAAAGGCAAGATACCCATCTCTATTGATCATATGTTGTAGCATACTCTCCTCTCGGCTTTGTTTGATCTGGCATAGCTGGGCGTGTCTCTTCATCTGCTACAAAGAATGGCAACAACATCAACCCTGGATGCAAAACATGTCAAATCCTCCATGAATAGTTCGGCTGCTGCTCGGTCATCTTGTGCAAGTGAACGGACCAGAAACGCAACCTGATATGCGTAGGGAGACCCTGCATTTGTCGCTCCTTAAACCCGTGCCAACCATCGCAGTCCATTTCCAGTGCAATGTGAAAACAAGTAGACGCCTGTAAGGGTTTCTACGATCCTTGGTTCGGCCGGCATCATCTTTACAATCCCAACGTAGTGGATACGCTTTCTTGTTCAATTTATTTGACCTCCCAACATTACGGTGAAATCTGCTGGCTCTTTGACTAGTGGAGTCTTACCCTTCTTCAGAGATTGGCGGTCTTACCCTTCTTCAGAGATTGGCGGTAGGGTTTGAGGACTTGACGCTTCGGTTATCAAAAGGAAAACAAGTCGCCAAAAATAGAATGACTTTTCCTTTTATCCCCCCCACAAGTGGTTTTATTTTCAAAGGGTGGTATCACATGACCCACTTGCTTGTTTACAATACCATTCACATGTATGCAATGAGCTCAGAGGGTGGCACGTTGGATGTTGGTTTTCACATCGCGACCACTAACCGTCTCTATCTTATATGCATGTAGATGATGCGAGATGACTTGAGAACCGTCAATCCTCCTCTATGACTCTTACAAACATCCTACACAATACATCTCGACAGATTTGTCACCCTTGCCATATTTCCACCTGCCCCATTAAATTTCTCAAAAACAACTTAGCAGATACTCAGTTGATTGCAGCACCGCTTTATGAATGATCCTTACTCCTACGCTTCTAAATTTATCATCTAGCACTCGCATTCCATTTCTTCCATAAGAGAACGTGTAAGTGAAGTAATAGAATCAAGAAAAGATGGAGGAGAATGACGACTGCCGAAACTTGACTTTTCTGCGTTTTTGTTTTTCATTTTTCCCTTATGAGAATAATCCCACACGTAAAACAAAAGAACTTACTTTATTCTTTATATATCCTATTGCTTTCAATACATACCAAATAATACAATGAAGGAAAATCTCTTGGCGCTCAAACTATGGAGGCTGTGTAGGGCCCCTCTGGCTCGACCCTTGGCCCCTTGGTAAGCCCTCAATGTTTGGCGCATGGTGACCCCTCGGTGTTGGGCGATAATACCTTTTGCTCCACCTTTAATCTAGAATTCGAGCCCACAATCCAAACATTAAAAGAAAATCTCTCCTTTTCTAAAGCCAAAAATTAGGCCATATGAAAATTAATGTATCTCTTCATAAAAAATCAGAACCTTTTCTCCATAAAGAATTAACTTTGGCCATATCAATTTAAAAGCCCCTTTCCATAATAACCTTTGACTTAGGATAAGTTATAAGCTTAAAAATATTCTAGGTCCTTCCTAAAATTTCAAAGGTTTAGCCCACAAACCAATTTTTCCTTTTTTGCGACTATGGTATTTATGCCCGAGGAAAAATGTCTCTTCTCGACCAGGCTTGAAACCTATTTCATGAGAAAAATGTTTCTATTTTGCATCACCAATGCTGCCAGAAGACAATTAATGTTGTTAGAAGACAATTAATCACAAAAAATTTTGGGGTGCTAACAAGAAGATAATACATTCTGATCATGAACATGAAAGACATTCTTACTGCAAGAATTCGGAATACATGTAAGAGTTAAATTCAATTAAATAAAATGTTGCGTAATAGTATAGAAGACTATAGCATTGAAATATCATATATATTCTAAGTTGGTATTACAGCTATTTTTTCAAAAAGCCTAAGTACAGTAAGGAGAGAAAAATGAAAAGTGTTACGAGACTGTGATAAATGTTTTTGCTTATAAAACTAGGTGGATGACTTGGAAATAAAACCAAGAATATTCCTTTTTCTGCAAATTTTGGGATATAGCAGATTGTTTTAAATAATGGGAAAAATGCTAAGTTTAATCCATGAATGTTGATGAAGGAAATGAAATGAGGTTATATCCCTTTACATTTTTTTAATCAAATGATAATAAAATGAATAGTATGTGTATTTTGAAATGAAGTAGATGACCTAAAGTGTAAACCCTAGATTTTTATACAGAAATGGGATATTTATTTTCTGACAGTAAGTAAAAGAAAAATATTAAAATTCCTGTATAATGAAATGCTATTTTCTATCCTGCATCTAGGCATATACTCTATATCACATAATATGATTGATAAGAAACACTAATGAAATACAACAACATTAGTCTCTTCATTCATTTGGCAATCTGCCTATCAAATCATCAATCTTAATTTTCCTTCTCTGCACTGGAGTACGATGCAGAAAACAGCACGGGGAAAAATACAGAGTGGGGCAATTTATTCATCATTCTACACATTCATGTCTAGGACAGAATTCAACCATTATTTCTGCATAATTATATTAGCAGTTTTTATCTAATGAATACTAAATAAATACTTTCAGAAAATAATTTAACTACTTTAGAGAAGAAATGACAACCACTACGAAGAAGCAACCAATCTACGAAGGGTAGGGGGATCGCGGTCTCCTCGGTAGTCCACTACGTCGAGCTGGAGATTCACCAACCACGCCGGCATGTATTTGTTGATGTATATGTAACTTCGAAATGTATTTCATATATGTATATTGTACTCCTATAGAGATGGTATTATTTCTCTATACGGAAGTGTTTGTATTCGTATAGAGATGTTATTATTCCTCTATATGGAAGTGTCGTCATTTATATTGTAAGTGTCGTAACTTATACTTGATGGGTTATTAGACCACCTTGTTGGGGTCAGCCCTGTATAAGTCATGTGGGTCGAAGGGTTATTAGACCACCCTATTGGGGGTTGTCCATGTGGGTCAAAGGGTTATTAGACCACCCTATTGGGTGTCGGCCCAGCCAGCATTATGTTATGTGGTTAAGTTAAGGCTGACCTAGTAAAGGTTATTAGGCAAGTCAAGTCAAGTATAAATAGAGTGCAGGAGGCACTCTATTTCATCATTCTATTCTCTCTCACACTCTTGGGAGAGTGGCGCACTTGTGGAGGAGGTGAAGCTGCTGCTAGGAGATGTCTATCTCTTATGCTTGGGTTGTATCATTGCTCTATCTATCTCTGAGGAAGTTATTGGGGTTTTTCACCTTTATGGTTTTCCCCAAGTAAACTCTGTGTCTCTTGTGTGCTTGCATTATTCTGTCCATGATTGATATGCTGTAGATATGTTGTACATGTTGTTCTCTTAGTTAAGATCCTAGATCAGATTGAAGTAAATTCTGAAAAATTAGCATGGAATCAGAGCTAGCCTGAAAGAAGGCATGGTATGGCATATATGACACTTGTTGCAATTGCAAAGCTAGGGCTTGATATAGCAAAACCCAATCATCGTAGCACTTTCGCTATAAATCAATTTCGGCGAGGTTTCAAGATCTAAAAATCATACAAGGAGAAGCTAATATCCCATCTACCTTGTGTCCAAAGGACAACCTCTAATTCGTTGTACTTTGTGCTTTATGATCTGTACAATACAGGGTTTTCGCCTCTTCCAGATCTCAGTCATAAACAGGTGACCTTGCAAAAAAGGTCATAACTTGTGCTAGGAATCTCCAAATGAAATTTCGTAAAACGTTACAGGTAGTACACGGACTTTAATTTCTCAGGTAACTTTTTCAGAGGCCGAAACTGAACCAGTGACACGTGGCACTCCATACAAGTTCGCTCTTATGTTTTATCCCATAAAAAGGTCACGTTGCGACACTTGGCATAACTCTCTCTCAGAGAATCCATTTGAGGTCAGACCTATGGGGTTAGAAAAAAGACAGGTCAGGCTATCACAGTAAAAAATTTTAGACCATGTGGATTGAAAATTTTGGAGTTACACCAAAAACAATCAGGTACATATTTCTGTCAAAACAGAATTATTTTTTAGCACCTTCATTCATGGCTTCCGGAATTTAGGGTCTCGGAGAAAGTTGGAATTTTTGTAATCGGAGACTATGGATGAATGCCACTCATCAAAATCGAAATTTAGAGACCAATTTCAGAATTTTTGGTTGGGTAGAAGGCCGAGCTTGATCAGACCCTAGTTCGGGACTTTGATCGGAAAAGTTGAAAATTAGGGCTTCTGCAAAAATGGGAATTTTTGAAATCTGTGACCATGGCTGGAAGCTCCTCAGAAAAATAGAAGCTTAGAACTTTGGATCGAACCTTTTGATTGGGAAAAAGGGTGGGATTTATCAAACCCTATTTCGGGGTCATGTCTAGTTAATCTGGAAGTTTCAAAAGCAAAATTGAGGGGTGAAACTTTGTAGTTTTCAAATTCTAAATATACTGGCTTGATCAGCTCATCAAGGCGCATATTTCTATCCTTTCAGAAGTTTGAAATTCAAAGTTTGAATTTTTAGGGTTTCTCTGACAAACCCTTATCCAGCTCCAGATCCAGTTTCTGCAAATCAAGTGGATTGGGTTAATCCTAGAAGAGAATGGATTGGTCACCTGCATAAGTGAAGAAGTTCTTGTTTCAGAGGGAGATGAGGCTAAGGCCTTACATAAGAAGATTACAAGCAATCTCGATAGGTATGACTCATCCAGGTATGTTTCGAGATTTGTTCATGATTAAGTTTATGGTGTGTTTGTCTTCATGTTATTACGGTTAGTACAATCTTGATTAAATTTAGACTTGTCGTATCACCTTAATAAAATTATGAATGCATGATAGAAGATATTCATTGATTAGGGTGTTGACACTTATGATTGTACTAATGCATTATGGTGTTGTATGAGGTTTAAGGTGTCCGCTAACATGAAAGGTACACCAAGAAAGACAAATCATGTTCTAGTTCAAGAGCATATGATCATAATGACATGAGGACAAAGATTCATCCATTGTCATGAATCACTTAGAAGATCTATTTGCAAGGTATGTATAACTTGATTCTATATTGGTTAACCTATGAGATATGCAAGTTACTAGCACAAGTCATTGAAGAGAACAAGAAGACATCATGTGGGTATGTTAGACATAACTAGCTAACATACCAATCCAGGTATATTTTTCCTATATCAAGTTAGAATCCTACCTTGTGTTAGGATTCCTTATATAAGTATACTTGGTATGATTGGTTATGTTTATTCATAAAGTTAGAAATGTAAGTAATCAAGGGTTTATGCATTTTATGTCTCTTATCTTGATTGATGATTTAACTAACCAAAAGAGTCCTATGATCAAATAAGAATATGCATGAGTAAAAGAAGACTTCCCTGAAACCTTGAATACTAATGTTTATTATCTGTGTTTGAAATGATCATGACTATACATGTTTAAGATTATTGTGTTTTGATAGTATTAAGATTATACTAATGAATGTGTGATTATGTATGAGACCTCGACGATAACACAATGATGATACTAATAAGCATGCATAGTGATGGATATAAGTTCAAGGACAGGTAATCCAGGAAGCAAAGATCAAGAGGAAGCACACTCCAATTGTTCCTGCAAGGAAGCAAAGATCAAGAAGGAGCACACTTTAATAGTTTCTGCAAGGATGCAGATATTCAGAGGGAGTTGACCACTTCTCACAATCCACATCAGAATGGAGTTGTAGAAAAGAAGAAAAGACTGAGAGGGAGTCAACCCAACAAACAAGCAAAGATAAGTATTTGAATTATCATTCCTTGCATATTTTATTGTTTAAATAATACTATTCAATAAAGTATATACTCATGTTCCTAGAATTAGGTTGTGTATTATGCATATTAGAATAGTTGCATTGATGAACAGTATACTACTAATATACATGGGTAAGTGGCCTATGGAACTGTACAACATTCCATTGCTACTTATCTAGAATGAAACCTCTTTGCCGACATGTTGGGAGTTGTGCACACTCTTAACAATTTTCTGGTAGAGATTGGGAGGCATCTAGAAAGTTATGGGATATGGATAAATGTTGTATTGAAGCATTGGCTAAGATAATTGCATGACTGTATGACATATTTCTTTATGTGTAAGAATTTGTTCTAAAAACTATGAGATGTTTTCTAATCATGCAATTTAACTTGTTGTGTAGGAAAGATCTTATACCATCACCTACAAAAGAAGGAATACAACATTTGTTCAGCAACAAAGTTATCTATTGAAAATATTGAAGATATTGAAGTTCCCAGGATCTAGGAAGAATGCCATGATCGAGGAGTACCAGTCGATCATGAAGATGTTTGGGATGCAGTCCCAAGACCTGAAAGGGAGTCTATAGTGACTTCCAAGAGGATCTACAAGATCAAGCATGCTGCAGGTGGTAGCATAAAGACTTTTGCTCCTATACCCAGTTACACTTCCATTAGATCTGTACTTGCTCTGACTGCAGTGATGAAATGGAAGATACACCAGATGGATTTCAAGACAGCTTTCTTGAATGGTGTAATTGAAGAAGAAGTGTATGTGGAGTAGCCACTTGGTTCTAAGACACATGACAGGGATTCATATATGTGCAGAACTTGGTATGGTAGGATAGACATCTTTCTATCCAGTTTGGGATTAACCAAGAGTAAAGCAGATTCCAACCTTTACTACAAGGTTGAGGAAGGAAATCCGGTGATACTGCTTTTGTATATGGATGACCTATTTATTACAGGTGAAGATAGATTGATTTTCGACACGCAGCGGAAGCTTGCTGCCGAGTTCGAGATGAAGAACTTGTGGATGATGCACTATTTTCTAGGTATGGAGGTGTGGCAGAGTGCAGATGGAATCTTCCTTGGACAAGGGAAGTATGAAATAGAGATCCTGAAGAGGTTCGGGATGATGGACTGCAAGGCCATGGCCACACCTATGGCATCAAACCTAAAGCTTCTATGTGATGCTTCATCTGAGCCAGTTGATATCACTATGTATCATCAAATGATTGGATCCTTGATGTACATGATGAACACGAGACCAGATATTTTCTTTGCGGTGAACACATTGAGCCAGTTTGTAACATCTCCATAAAGAAGAGAGTTAGTCTTTCGGTGAAATTTAAAATTTTCTTCTATTCAAGCTCTATGAAGTAAAGATTTATTTGTCAAAAGTAAGGTAACATGCTGGACCCTCACAATGTAGCAAACCCAACTAACCGAGTTTAGTATTTGTATTGAAGAGGAATCAGATACCCATATAAGTAGAACAAATGCTTCTTCTAACCTATTTATATTAACTCATATTTGATTTGAGATGAAATTGTAGGGAATGAACTTTAATCCTTAAGTCATGTGAACCCTAACTAATTTAGCATGTAGAATCACTACCAAAACTTAAATCTTATTTCATATTCTTCATCTTTAATTCCATTAACCATTAGCATGAACAAAATGTAAATAATTGCCAATAACTCACATAATTACATTAACACATATCCCTAACTTTTAAACAACTCCGAGGGATTTCTACACATTAATGATAAATTCCAATATGCTTGAAAACAATAAATACATCAATAGTCAGCATAGACAACAATTCATATAATCATTACCATAACATGTATTTAGACATTATCATAAACAATGAACCACCATCATTACACATATGAGCAAGACGAGATATACAGTGGTTCACCCGAATCCCCGGGCTACGTCCACAAAGGTCGCATTTATTAATCATCACATAGGGGTTTTACATCCAGCAAACTCAGTTGTTGCAAATTCCACTTTCTCAATGTCTCTCCCCTAGAGGACATTTTAAGACATTCCATCCTAATATCAAGGACTATAGAATTTACCTCTGCTAATTAACACATACTTACCTAGGCCTATCTCAGTTTGATTTTCATATACTGTTGGCAAATCATCTTATACATGCTGACTTTCAGTATTACGTACATAGATCTATTTCTACAATATATACATATTTATACATGCTGGCTTCATCACTCATCATCCATATTAGGTACATAGATCTTATTTATGTAATATATATATATATATCAAAAAGAAACCAAATCTCACACTTGCACCACACTTGCATAAATATAGATAACAAACAGGAAGACATTTCCACGCTGGCATATTTATAACCAATTTTTCATGGCAGCATATAATTAATTACAGAGACCCTATAACATAAAGAAGGTGTTCTACAGGATCTACTTTTAGTCTACAGATATCTGCGCTTAGCCTAATCTAACAAAACTCAAGGATTTGCGTCTTCATAATAGGGTACTTACAAGATCATAACCAAATATAGATCAATAAACTTGCCAACTGAAATTGTCATAGATTAACGCATTCTCAGAGATCTTCTAGAATAAATGTAAACATTGAGTTTACCAAGGATCATGCACCTAGTTATTATAAAGCTAACAAGGTCTTTTCCGAGAGCGTTTTCACCAAACTGGATATAGAGTTATATAATCCCAACAGACCTTAACAGAAATCTACACTGACATCTACACAGGAAGGTTTTAAACTCAAGGGTAAATAATCCCATCGATTTGGATGTAACCAATGCAACAACCACCCATAGGTAAAAAGGAGGGATATCACATCCTCCTCCCCTAAAAATAACACCGTCCTCGATGTTCAAGCTTTTCAGAAATTCGTCCTTTTTCTCTTGAGTATTACTTTTCTTGTATCATGAATTTGGGTTTTTGACCTCATTTGAAGTTTCATGCTTTCTGCATGTCTTTATCGCAAATAACGTGGATTCTTATGCAATAAAATCGGAATTCGAAGAAACTTTGTTCAGTGAAACTATCATCAATTCAAATAATCCAACTAAAGGTATAAACAATGAGCCCCTTTATTTCAACCTATCATTTGCAATTCACAGAATATTTTATTTTTCCTTTATTATCATAAGCACCCATAAATCTAGCATTCAGGAGATGTAGATTGTTACTTTACACAAACCATATCATTTACTTGATCCAGGAATTCTTGCCTAACACCCGAGTGCTCACACAGCAATTCCTTCAGAGATTTCTTTCCTAACACCACAGTGCTCATGCAGCAATACTTTCTCTCATGCATACTAAGCAGCGTCCTGCCTCCCGCATATGCATTCTCTTATAGTTTGCCTAGGTCTTTACAGCTCGCCGATTCCTTCGAGAATCCTGGCGGCTGTCAACTCCCTGATCTCTAGGGAGTGTTTCAGTGCCCTTAACGCACTTTTACATAATTCCCCTCAAGCCTTCTCGCTTGAGTCCAGGAATCTATTCCCCTCAAGCCTCCTCGCTTGAGTCTAGGAAAATCTCATTCAAATTCATCAATTTATTTCGTCAGATTACATTTTATAACCATACAATTTCTCGGACCAATTTGTTCTAGTTCTTTATTCAACAATAATTAACAATAATAAAAGCTACAATGTGGATCTTTCATCCTCAATATTAAGCTTCTGTCTTTCAACAAGTTCCACCGAGTTTTTGGCCATCTGCCAAATTCAATTGTTAGTAACAATTTATATAACAAAATCAAATATTGTAAATAAGAAAATCATTCATTCTTCAAACTACCATATCCATACTTGATCATATGAAGTAAACGTTTTCTCCTTCCAAAGCATAACTCACTTACTTAATAGGATTACATAATCCCTTGAAAAAAATAATATTATTCCTATGATGACTCGTGGACATTATGATTTCTTAACCTCGAATGTTATCCTTCACCATTCAAACACACTTCCTATTTTAGTTATACAACTTCTCTTTTGTATATACTAATATCACATAGGAATAACCCGTTTTCTAAAACATACTTGCATACCTTATAATGATAACCATATACCTTTGCAAAGGCGACCACATAGCTCACCTTCATCTGCTGAGGGTCCAGTTTACCTCGATTACTGTCTCAAAGATTACTTCCGATCTACCCTGCAATTCCATGTTAGCAATGTTTTCCTTAACACATACTAGATAAAAACAGTCATTCCTTGTGGCAACATAAGGACGTCAGAAGATTACCGCATCCTACTAACCTGTACTTATTTCATGTTGGTTCTAGGTTTCCAATAATCTATCCGTTTTAACAAAATAATCAATTTGAGAAAACATATAACTGTACATGAATAGCAAGTCGGCATAATTATTGAGCAAAAATAAAAGTATCACTATTACTCATTGTTTCCCACATCTATCGTAGTAGAAATTACTGAAGTAAGAGGTATATATAAAAGGTACTCATGCATTCCTTAACGGATTTTCAAGTATCCATACATATAACACAAAGATTTGACCACATGAAAGCATAATTCCTTCTGTCAACCACTCCCAGTATCCCAACATTCCTAGTAAGGATTCCTGAAAATAGAATGTACAAAAATGAAATCATAACATTTTATCATAAGCATCTTTTTAACTACTTTGAATACACATGTATTCTTCTTGAGTAATTATAACCATCATCCTTTTGAACCTTCAAGCAAGGCTGCCAGCGTGTTCCCATGTCACACATTTATACTTCTTTATTATATACAATCCTATACTGCAAAGAGACAAGGGGATTCTTAACAATTATTCTCTTTTATCCCTTGAAATCTTCAGATAAGGTTATAATGACGAAGGATACTCGTTTATGGAAGTAGAGTTAAGTCGAAGGTCATGAAAATCATTCACAAGGATGGCAATTTTCCTAGTCTTAGAAGATTTCTCACAGTAGAATGTCCATTTAAACCAAATGAAGTTAATTCCTATCCTTTCAATCTTTTACCTTGAGGATGACCCTTTGTTAATCATTCATAAAAGTTTTACAATTCTTCTAACCATCTATGGTTTGGATAATAACATTTCTTACATTAACTTTGAAGATTATATATTTATAAAATCAACTAATCATTTTTTTTTTTTTTTACCATGTCACGTAACAATTAAGGAAGAACACAAAACTAATATTCTATATCGAAACCATTACATGTAATATTCGTTATAATGCACAAACATCTTCCATATCTTCTACTTATCAAGGGCTAAGATCAATATAGCTCCCTCAATAACATTTTGTCAATTCTTATATTCGTCCTTCGATCAATCATCCACTTGTAAAACGTCTATTATTCCAATTCCGAGATCGTTAACAATAATGAAAATTTTCCTTCTACATAACAGATGGCCTACATAGAGAATTTCACGGCTTACTCCCTTAGTACAATTTATGTATTTTCTAACATGATAAGAATCCCTCCACCCTACAATCTCGTGTACATACTTAATACAATCACCCCAACATAAGTGCGTGAAATCAATAACTAGGTAATTCATGACAATTTTCCAATCCTTCTCATAATGACCTAATTGTACCTTACATCCCTTCATAATTATATAACGTTTTGGAGTGTTTCAACTTCAACCTATATATACATATCTTTATATGACCTATCTATCATTCATACAATCCTTATGATTCAATATGTTTGCTATCCTGTCTTTAATTGTATAGTCACCTTTCCAAGTCTAGAACTTTTCTAATCCTCATAAAATATAATTGAAAATCAAGTACCTATGATGAATGTCTATGACTTGACTTATATATGCACTAAGCCCTACCAATGGCATCAATCGACCAGATATGAATGTACATCTTTCATTAGATACATAATCCTAATTATGTTTATACAACCCTTATGAACTTTTGAACCTGCAAATGCTCCTATGATTCTCATTACTATCATTACGATCAATGTATATGAAAATATTAACAAGATCACCAAGATAAAGATAGGAACATAGTCCAACTATTTTAATCATTTTTAAAGAATACTTTCTTATCATTTAATGAAACTAATTGTAGAGCATGCGGAGATATTCATCCTCTAGTATTTATAAAATAGAAGATCATTCAACTTCGGGAGGAAACATATAAATGTTCACATATAGCCAATGCTTTTCCTTTAGAATGCTTCAACAAGTGAAGTATACTTACTTGTGATTTAAAAGACATCTTGTCGATTACCTCTTGCTGGTTCTTCGGAACATAAATCCTTTGTTTGCGTCTTATCGATGGAGTTCCCTTGACCAGCTTATATTACCTCCTCAACTGAGCCCAACTATGCCCGATTGTTTGCAACATGTGCTCTGATACCATATGTAACATCTCCATAAAGAAGAGAGTTAGTCTTTCGGTGAAATTTAAAATTTTCTTCTATTCAAGCTCTATGAAGTAAAGATTTATTTGTCAAAAGTAAGGTAACATGCTGGACCCTCACAATGTAGCAAACCCAACTAACCGAGTTTAGTATTTGTATTGAAGAGGAATCAGATACCCATATAAGTAGAACAAATGCTTATTCTAACCTATTTATATTAACTCATATTTGATTTGAGATGAAATTGTAGGGAATGAACTTTAATCCTTAAGTCATGTGAACCCTAACTAATTTAGCATGTAGAATCACTACCAAAACTTAAATCTTATTTCATATTCTTCATCTTTAATTCCATTAACCATTAGCATGAACAAAATGTAAATAATTGCCAATAACTCACATAATTACATTAACACATATCCCTAACTTTTAAACAACTCCGAGGGATTGCTACACATTAATGATAAATTCCAATATGCTTGAAAACAATAAATACATCAATAGTCAGCATAGACAACAATTCATATAATCATTACCATAACATGTATTTAGACATTATCATAAACAATGAACCACCATCATTACACATATGAGCAAGACGAGATATACAGTGGTTCACCCGAATCCCCGGGCTACGTCCACAAAGGTCGCATTTATTAATCATCACATAGGGGTTTTACATCCAGCAAACTCAGTTGTTGCAAATTCCACTTTCTCAATGTCTCTCCCCTAGAGGACATTTTAAGACATTCCATCCTAATATCAATGGTGTTGGAAACACAATGACAAGAATGACATGAGTAGCACATAAAATGGTAAAATGAAGGAAACTATTGAGACCATAGACATGAGTATGGTTTCTAGCATTTTCTACACTTATCATACTCTTTTCTTGTCATTGGAAATATCTCTATTGAGTTTCATGGTGGAGCAGAGGTTTTGGCCATATTTTCCACATATGTGCATTTGGATCTCGAAGGTCATCTTCATGGTTTAAAATCAATGTTTTGTGTGAGGATATGAGTAAATTCAATCACCTAAATTTAAAAAAATGTATAATGGGAATGAATATTCCACAAAGACACTCCAATTATGGAAAACTAACAAGGAGAAAGAGGTCTATAACGACCTCTTAGGGCCTTTGTGCAATTTTTTTGGTGTCTCACCAAAGTGAGTTTTTAATTTCTAGAAGAGGTCATTCTTACATTTTTGGGGAATATGAACTCAAAATGGCTGGCATAATTTGATTTTGTTGTAATTAACTTTTGCATGTTTATGTTTTAATATTCCATGGTTGTCGGCTAAGAAAATGAATGGAGGAATCTAATATCGCAGCTTCAGATCCTTCCTATTGAAACAGAGATATTCGCTTTCTGTTGAGGAAGAAGAATATGGTTCTTGTTGAATGTGCTGGTTCAACCCATATTCAAGCAGAGATTAGCATGAGAATACACACATATAAACCATCAAGAAGATCATAATATGAATGGAACGTTCAGTCGGTTTGTTCATTCATTGAGGTAGTATTTATACAATAAGTGGAGAGGTTGGAGCGGTTACACCTGCTCCAACCATTTAGTTGTTAAATATACAATAACATACACTAATACAGGATGATACCAAAAGGTGGCTAAATGGTCCCCTCAACATCTCCCCCACCAACAAAACACTTCTTCATCCCGAAGAAGACATGCAAAAACAACCATGAGTCGTGATTTCTTTATCCTTCGTCAGCATTCTGGTAGTGGTCAATCGAGCCTCACCCTTTCACCTTCCTGCCGGCTTTCATCTCCATCGGTCCAGGAACTTCTGGGCTTCCACGCTCTACCTTTATACCATCTCACCAATTGCCTTCAAACTTTTGAAATCATACCGAAGAGATGTCTTTGTATTCTAGCACCGGGGGGTTCAATCAGTTCAAGTGTTCTTTGTGGCATCATCATGTGATCATTAAGCTCTTTCTTGTGTGTGGTGTAAGATGGCTACTGCTTGAATATTGTCTTCGTCGACAACTTCTGTCGTGAGGATTCCTACAAGTTTGGAAGTGGTCTTCTACTTGTGGTCGATACCGACTGATATATGATCGTGACCAACTAACTTGACTTGAATCGACCCGACTCGACGCGATGCTTTAGTCGACTAGAGATTGACTGAATTTGTATATTACCCACATTGTCAATAAATTGGTTAAGCTATCCAATCTTAAAGTCCCTTAATTAAGCATAAACAAGTCGGGTTAGCTAATTTCAAAATCCCCAAGCATAACAAGTGGATCACAATATGCAAATCCAAAGTATATAAATATAAGTGAGCACAACACATTTGTTGAAGTTAAAAATGGTAAAAAGTGCTCAAAACTAATTCACTCGCCATCCCTCTCAGTATTGATGAAGATTCCAACACTCCATCAAACTATAAATGTTAGAAGGAGCCACTAATCATGGATTTTCAATGAGGTGAATGTCGACGATCTATCACACATAGACATAAAACATAATGCTTTATGATCTACTCATCTCTTTCAAAGGATTTTAATCTCGGGGGACATTGGAGGGATTTTGATCTTCATAGGAGACTTCATAGAAGGATATGAATACTTTTGGGGGTATTTGAGAGATAGTGGACTTGCAAATGAGCATGACACCTACGGAGGGTTGTTCAAGAGGGGAAACATAGCCATCAAGTTACTCCAACAAATTAGGAATAAAGGTTGGATCATATCACCCCAAGTTGTCATGATTGCATAAAGGTATTGTGTGAGATCATATGATTAATAGTATTGCACTATTTTGCAATACCATGTGTTATTATTATGAACCTACTTTCTCATTGTTGTGAATTTTCTTTATGGAACTAGATTCTTTGTTCTATACAATTAAATTAGAGTTTTTCGAACTTCAAATGCTTCTCTTCCACAACATATTTTCAATCCATACTCTAGGATGCATTAGGCTTTAGCTTTCACACAGTTCAATATGGAGATCCATTAGTAAGAGGAATGCTTATGGAATAATTTAATAGACTTGAAACCCATTGTAGTGATATCATAATCCAAATTATTAAAATATCTTTTCTTATGTAGTTTCCAAAATATGGACTTTGATAATTCCCAAAAAAAATTATGTCATTATATTTTGATACTCATAATTAAAAAGTTATTATAACACTTTTTTCTAATTTAATTATTTAAAATATTTTGAAAGATTTTTTTATTTAGAAGTGTTTATATTGTACTCCTATAGAGATGTATTATTCCTCTATACGGAAGTGTCGTCATTTGTATTGACATGTGTAGCAAGTGTTGTAACTTGTTGATGGGTTATTAGACCACCTAGTAAGGGGTCAGCCCGGACTAATGTAACCATGGGTTATTAGGCTAAGTTAGACAAGTCGGCCCCACTGGTTTATTGGGAAGGACAAGACAAGTATAAATAGAGATTTGGAGATCTCTATTTGATCATCTCATTACTCACTCTTCTATCACTCGGAAAGTGGTGCACATGTGAGGAGGAGGATCAGCTACAAGGAGAAGACTATCTCTTGTACTTTCGTTGTATCATTGCTCTTTCTATCTCTAAGGAAGTTGTGGGGTTTTTCACCTTTATTGCTTTCCCCAATGAAACTCTGTGTGTCCATTGTCTTATGTGATTGCTTGATATGCTTGATACATGCTTGATATGTTGTACATGTTATTCTCTCAGTAAATATCCTAGAGTACGCTGAATTAATGCTCAAAATCTAACATGGTATCAGAGCTTCCCTAAGAAGAAGACATTGTGCAGTGGCGGAAACTAGGGTTTCTTGTTTATTGGGTTTCTCTCCACAAATTTTGGAAAATCAGTAAGGTAGATTGACTCTACTCATTAAGGAGAATCTATCTGTCCAATCAAAATTCAATTCTAAGCACTTTCAGTTTTGGCCCTAAAAATTAGGGTTTCCACAACAATAGGAATTTCTGAAATCTGAAGACATAGCTGGAAGCTCCTTGGAAAAATCGAATTTTAGAGCTTTGGATCGAGATTTTTGGTTGGGTAAAACTCTGGGAAACTCAAACCCTAATTTAGGGTCCTCGCAAGTGAATTCGGGAGATTGAAAAGCATTTCTGAAGGGTGAAACTTTGCAGTTTTCAAATTCTGAGTATACCAGGCTGATCAACTCATCAAGGCACATCTTTCTATCCTTTCATAAGTTTGAAATTCACATTTTGAATTTTTAGGGTTTCTCTAACAAACCCTAATCCGGGACCGGATCCAGTTTTCAGCAAGACAAGTGGTAAGACCTAAAACTTTTCTATTTCCATTTGAAGTACTCTTTAAGATGTCTCACCACTTCTGAGCATGGAAGTATAGGATTTGGTTAATCCTGGAAGAAAATGAGTTGGACATTTATATAAATGAAGTGGTCCATGTCCCAGAAGAAGAAGAGGCTAAGGCTCTTCACAAGAAGAACTTGGTCAAGGCAAAGAGGATCATTGTTGATTCTATCAAAGATCATCTCATACCCCATGTGTCTTCCCTAAAGACACCAAAGGAGATGTTTGATTCCCTGACCAAGCTATTTGAAGGGAAGAACATAAATCGGAAGATGACCCTGAGGAATCAATTGAAGAATGTCAAGATCCAGAATACGGAGACCATGCAGTCTTATTTCTCAAGAGTCTCCCAGATAAAAGAACAACTTGAAGCGGTGGGAGAAGACATAGAAAATGGAGAAGTGGTAATGACCACTCTTAATGGCCTTCCTAGGTCATGGGATTGCTTCATCCAAGGAATTTGTGCTAGGAAGAAACTTATCACTTTCAGTAGACTGTGGGAAGAATGCTCACAGAAAGAAGCTCGAATTGTAGCTTGAGAAGAGAAGATGGGGAATGAAGATCAAGCTCTCACAACACACTCCAAAATTCATGGTGCAAAAAGACTCACCATCATGGCAAAAATGAAAGACATCACTATCAGAATCAGAAGGGTAAAAGAAACATGTCCCATGCCCATTGCTATACATGTGATGAAAAGGGACACTATTCCAGAGACTGTCCCAGAAATAAGAAATATGGTTCTCACAAAAGGAAGAACACCAAAAGAAGACATCATGCTCATACTATAGAGGATGATGAACCTCCCAGGAAGAGGGCTAGAGAAGACAGTGATGATTCTTCTAGTGATGAAGAATATGTTTTGATTTATGCTCTCACTGGTACCATTACTCATGGAAGTAATGATTGGCTTATAGATAGTGCGGCTTCCAAACACATGACAGGATTCAAGGAATACTTTATGAATCTATCTGAACATGAATCACCCCACAAGGTGAAACTTGGGGATGACTACCAGTATCCAATAAAAGGAAGTGGTGAAGCCTTGTACAAGCTAGACTCTAGAAAGTCTATGAAGATGAAAGATGTACTATATGTTCCAGGTCTCAAGAAGAATCTACTCTCCATATCTGCATTAGATGCAAAAGGCTTGAGGGTTGCATTTGTAGATGGCCAAGTCCTAATGTGGACAAAGGGTAAGACTATAGATGATGCAGTGGTGATTGGAGAGCAAGAGGGAGGATTATACAAATTAAAGGGCCAACCAAAACAAGCCCTGGTCCATGATTCAGTAGAGCCAAGTGAAATTTGGCATAGAAGGCTTGCACACATGCACTATAGGGCATTACCAATTGCAAGCAAAGATGTAGAAGGTCTTCCTAAAATCAAGACAAAGTATGAAGGAATTTGCAAAGGTTGTGCAAAGGGAAAGAACATTTCCAAGCAGTGAAAGCAAGGCAAAAAGAATCTTGGAAATCATCCACTCTGATGTATGCGGTCCGATGTCATCCAATTCTCTCAGTGGGTATGTATACTATGTTTCCTTCATTGATGATTTCTCTAGGAAGACTTAGGTTTAATTCTTGAAGAACAAATATGAAGTATTCAGCAAATTCAAGGAATTCAAAGCCTTGATAGAAAACCACACTGAAAAGAAGATCAAGACCTTTAGATCCGACAATGGTGGAGAATTCACTTCAGAAGACTTCAAGAAGTTATGCAGTGATTCAGGGATGAAGAGGGAGTTTATCACTCCTTACAATTCACAACAGAAATGAGTAAAAGAAGTTACTTCAGAATAGGACTCCAGTAGCTCCTGCAAGGAAGCAAAGATTCAGAGGGAGTCCACCCAACAAACAAACAAAGATAAGTATTTGAATTGTCATTTCTTGTATATTCAGTTTGTTTAAATAATGTTATGCAATGATGTATATGCTTATGTTCCTAGACATAGGTTGTGTATTATGCATATTAGAATAATTGCATTGATGAATAGTATACTACTAACATACATGGGTAAGTGGCCTATGGCACTGTACAACATTCCATTGCTACTTATCTAGAATGAAACCTCTTTGCTGACATGTTGGGAGTAGTGCAACCTATTAACAATGTTCTGGTATAGATTGGAAGGCATCTAGAAAGTTATGGGATATGGATAAATGTTGTATTGAAGCATTGGCTAAGATAATTGCATGACTGTATGACATATGCCTTTATGTGTAATACTTTGTTTTGTAAACTATGAGAAGTTTCTAATCATGCAATTGAATTTGACTTGTAGGAAAGATCGTGTACAAACACCTACAAGAGAAGGACTACAACATTTGTTCCAGCAACGAAGTTCAAACTATCTATTGAAGATATTGAAGAATATGAAGTTCCCAGGTTACGGGATGCAGTAATAGAAGAATGCCATGGTCGAGGAATACCAGTCGATCATGAAGAATGATGTTTGAGATGTGGTCCCAAGACCAGATGGGAAGTCTGTGGTGACTTCCAAATGGATCTATAAGATCAAGCATGCTGCAGACGGTAGCATAGAGAAATATAAAGCAAGGTTTGTAGCTCGTGGCTTCTCCCAGAAAGAAAGGATTGATTATGAAGAGACCTTTGCTCCTGTGGCCATATTCACTTCCATTAGATCAGTACTTGATCTGGCTGCAGTAATGAAGTGGAAGGTACACCAGATGGATGTCAAGACTGCTTTCTTGAATGGTGTAGTTGAAGAGGAAGTGTATGTGGAGCAGCCACTCGGGTTTGAGACACATGACAGAGGGACTCATGTGTGCAAACTGAAGAAAGACCTGTATGGTTTGAAACAGGCACCCAGGACCTGGTATGGTAGGATAGATGGCTTCCTATCCAGTTTGGGCTTTACCAAGAGTAAAGTAGATTCCAACCTTTACTACAAGTTTGAGGAAGGAAATCCGGTGATACTACTACTGTATGTGGATGACCTGTTTGTAACAGGTGAGGATAGTTTGATTGCCGTTATGAAGAGGAAGCTTGTTGTCGAGTTCGAGATGAAGGACTTGGATATGATGCACTACTTTCTTGGTATGGAGGTGTGGCAGAGTGCAGATGGAATATTCCTTGGACAAGGGAAGTATGCAATAGATATCCTGAAGAGGTTCGGGATGATGGACTGCAAGGCCATGGCCACACCTATGGCATCAAACTTGAAGCTTCTGTGTGATGCTTCATCTGAGCTAGTTGATGCTACGATGTATCGTCAGATGATTGGGTCCTTGATGTACCTGACGAATATGAGACCAGATATTTGCTTTGCAGTGAACACCTTGATCCAGTACTTGATAGATCCGAGACATGTTCACCTGATAGCTGCAAAGCATATTCTGAGGTACCTGAAGGGTATAGTTGACTATGGGTTCAAGTATGAGGCGAATCAAAAGTTTAACCTAGAGGGTTATGTTGATTCGGATTGGGCAGGAACTGCCATTGATCAAAAGAGCACTTCGGGGTGCTGCTTCAGTATGGGATCCAGTATGATCTCTTGGTTTAGCAGGAAACAGTCCTGCATGGCACTGAGTACAGCCGAAGCAGAGTATGTCGCAGATTGTTCAGCCAGTTGTGAGGCAGTATGGCTTAGGAAACTACTGTTTGATTTGTTTGATATCCAGCTGAGTGCTACTTCTATATATTGCGACAACCAGAGTTGTGTGAAGTTGTCGGAGAACCCAGTGTTCCATGACAAGTCGAAGCACATTGAGATCAAGTATCACTATATCATGGATATGGTGTAGAGAGGAGCAGTGAAGCTCCTGTATGTTGCGACGGACGAGCAGATAACCGATGTGTTGACCAAGCCACTTGCCAGAGTGAAGTTTGAATACTTCAAAGGGAGACTTGGTGTACTTCAGATTGAGATACCTTCCAAGAGGAAGTGATGAGTCCGGAGACACAGATGCACATGAGCCATTCTCACATAGTGGTTGGTTCATCCTCCTATGGTGTAGATGTAAGCGCTGGGCCATTCTCACATAGTGGTAGGTTCGTCCTCCTATGGTGCAGATGTAAGGGCTGGGCCATTCTCACATGGTGGGAGGTTTGCCCTCCCATGGTGAGTTGTAAGGGATGAGTAGGATTTTCCGACATGGTGGTAGGTTTGTCCTCCCATGGTGGTTGATGTAATTGCCGAGCTTTTTCAACATGGTGGTAGGTTCGTCCTCCCGTGGTCGTTGATGTAATTGTTGAGCCATTCCAACATGGTGGTAGGTTCGTCCTCCCATGGTCGTTGATGTAAGTGTTGTGAGCCTTTCACAGATGGTAGTAGGTTAGTCCTCCCATGCTGGTGAGTGTAAGTGTTGTGTGTGTGCATCTGGGTTGTGCTCCATGGACGATGACGATGATATGAAGATGATGATGTGACAGTATGGTACACAGGTTTTGCAAAGGCATATGATCAGTCTTGAGATGCTCTTGCAAGTTTTGCAGAGGCAGTGTAATCAGTCCTAGGAGATCTTGCAGGTTTTACAGAAGCAGTGTAATCAGTCTTAAGGTGTACCTAATTGATGGCTTGCTCACAGAGATGTTGATGAGGTTCATACAGCATGAAAAAGGGTTGGCTCTGCAGTTGATGAAAACCTGTAGGTGGCGGACCTACATCCAGTATGAAAAAGGACTGGCTTTGTAGAACTTCCTATGACGAGTAGATTGGATATTGATTGAGATAGCAGCAGTGATGATGATTTGATGACGATGATTCGATGACGATGATTCGATGACGATGATCCAATGATGATGATCCAGAGAAGAAGATTTGTGCTAGCAGATTTGTGTCGAGAAATACCTTCCTAGTTAAGAGGGAGTGTTGATGTATATGTAACTTCGGAATGTATTTCATCTATGTATTTTATTTTACTCCTATAGAGATGTATTATTCCTCTGTACGGAAGTGTCGTCATTTGTATTGACAAGTGTCGCAAGTGTTGTAACTTGATGATGGGTTATTAGACCACCTAGTAAGGGGTCAGCCCGGATTAATGTAACCATGGGTTATTAGGCTAAGTTAGACAAATTGGCCCCACTGGTTTATTGAGCAGTATAGGACAAGTATAAATAGAGATCGGGAGATCTCTATTTGATCATCTCATTACTCACTCTTCTATCACTTGGAAAGTGGCGCACATGTGAGAAGGAGGATCGGCTGCTAGGAGAAGACTATCTCTTGTACTTTGGTTGTACTTTGGTTGTATCATTGCTCTTTCTATCTCTGAGGAAGTTGTGGGGTTTTTCACCTTTATGGTTTTCCTCAATGAAACTCTGTGTGTCCATTGTCTTATGTGATTGCTTGATATGCTTAATACATGCTTGATATGCTTGATATGTTGTACATGTTATTCTCTCAGTAAAGATCCTAGATGACTACAACAGACAGATGACCACAACAGACAGATGACTACCAGAAATCTACTCAATTCTCAAAGCAATGCTATTATAAATGACAATGTTAAGATAATGGAGAAATGTAACCAACCTTGATCCAAGCGTTTGATGTAGATCCCCGTTGGAGCTTTCAATCCATGCACTTGAAATCTGCAAATTAGTCTTGACAGCCAATATCCAACAAGTACATATAATATATAATTGACATTAACATTATCAATAACAATGGTCCATAATATCATAAGCAAATGTAACCCAATGTATAATAAACAACATTCACACCATGAATGGACGAGAATATGAGCATTTCTATTAATGAACAAGAAGAAGTACAAACTGATACGACCTCTTGCTGGCAACCAATCTGAACCAAGATCTAGATCAATCCACTTGTGCCTCCACCACTTCAATCCTCCATGAATGGAAAACTCAAACTAGAAAGGAGTTTGGAAGGTGAACATAAATGGTCCACAACTACAAGGATCAATGAGTGCAGACTCAATATAGGGAAAAAATCCACTAGAGTTCTCTTGCTATTCTCTTCTTCCTCCCGTCCATAAGCCATATATGCTCAATATATAGTGCTCTCAAAGGTAGGTGAAAGGACACATCGAGACGTTACTCAGGCAGATGGAGAGCCAAAGGTCACCCAATGACCGCTTTTGGGGAGTAAAAAGTAATTAATAGTGGTTTTTACCATTTTACTTGATACCCGCGGGCTATGGTGATGCAACTCGTGGGTACGCATGCTATAGTGATGCAACATGCAAGTAGGAATAAAAATAGGGCAAAATAGTATCTCTGAAGGATATAAGTGGATCTAAGTCACTGAAATGGATCCTACAGGCCAAATAATGCTGATGCTCACAGGGTGGAAGATTACGATGTAACACATATGGTTACGTAAGTATGTGATTATGTAGTTATGTTGTATATGCATACACTTTGTATCTATCTTATGATCATGTGAATAGGTGTCTCAAGTATGAGGGGGTGACATCATCATAAACGCACTTAAGTTATGATAGTACTATGAATTCGATGTGCATCATGGGTGTATATTATAATTGGTGGTATTCTAATTGTTATTGAACATGATGCACATGGAGGCATAATAAAAAGATAGAATAACATATATAGCTATGATAATCCTATAGGAATGTTGCTCATGTGGCTTGTTAGTCTAGTCCTTAATCCTATAATAATGCTTGATGGTCATCCTTCTTGTGTAAAGGCATGCTTGATAAATGAATGGTGTTATGTGGCTCAACTTGGCTTGATTAGCAAGGACATGATATTTTTATGTGTTATCATTGAGTGAGGCTTGGCCTCTATAATAGCAAGGCATATGTCTTGATGATTGCAAAGAGTCAATGTTAATGGTTGGAATATGCTTTCATAGCTTGATGCTTGTAATTACTATGTTAAGGACTAGTATCTATGTTTTAGCTAGTCATCATTAAAAGTTACTAATGCTCACGTGGAATGTGTGATACAACTATGGGGCTATAGACTATATGTACATTATGCAAGACACCGTGGACCCTTTGAGATCTTAGCTAGGATAGGTTTCGTTGCATATGAGCTTTCATTGCTTGCTTGCATAAAAGTGCATGATGTATTTCATGTATATTTGTTGAAAATGTATATACCTAATGCTAATCATGTGATTGATTGGAATGTGATTCAGGTGGAACTAGAAGGGGATTTTTCGGTACAACTAGTTCTCATATTGAGTAGAAAAACCAAGCTGCTTCGGAATCGAGATATCATGCAAGTAAAGGTCCAATAGACCCATTACAGTCCTGCTGATGCTACTTGGGAGCTGGAATATGTTATGAGGGAGGCATACCCTCATCTTTTTGAAAATGTGTGAAGGCATATACAAATAAAGGAATGTATGAATAAGTATGCATCAAGTACGATGCATTATTTAAGGGGAGGGGAGATGTAATGCCCATAGTGTGTTAAGCCCTTAGACATATGTTGTGGTTATTATTTGTGTTGTTATGTGGCACTAGGTGCCTGGACTATGGACAATGGACACTATTATTATTATTTTATTTTAATTAAATAACTGGATCAACATGGACAACGAATGTGGTTGGAGGGTCATGGATTCCACATGTGAGGGGATTGGGGACTAGGATTTGTGGTTCTCCCTAACAACAATCTTTGTTTCCTATTTTTTTATTATTTTAGCCCATGTTGGTACTATTGAGCCTTTATTTAGTGGGCCTTCCTTGTTGAATGCATCCCTTTGGTGGTTTTGTAACTCCTTTTTGGAGGTTACACTTGGTTTTGTAACTCCCACTTGCACAAGTGTGCCATCACTGGATATATTTATCCTTGACACCTCAAAAGTTGTGTAAATACTTGTGTATATAATCCTCTTTTGATATTCTAGGAAGGAAACCTTTGCTTGTGTAACTTTCTCTCCACCTAATTCAAGATCCCCTTCATGATTGAGTGGTCCCCACTTGAATTCAATTTGGTTTGGGAGGTTTGGAGTCTCTCTCTTTGGAATTCAAGTTGCTCTCACGAGAATTCGAATGGTCACAATGGAAGTTGGAGAAGATTCCAGTAACTAGTATGGTTACTCTACAGTTAACCTGAGTTAGTTTCTACCTAGGGATTCAAATGGCTATAAGAGGATTCAAATTGGCTTCATTGGGGGCTCTTTTGTCTCTTGTTGCACCTCCAATGAATTGGGAATGTTGTCTATGCCAGTGTTGGCTGGATAGATTTCATTGAAGGACTTTTCTATGCCAGAGTGTTGCCTGGATAGAGTTTGGAAACTGATCTATGCCAGAGTGTTTCCTAGATAGATTTTATAGATTGAAAGCCTTGTAATGAGGTATGAAGAGTGCTTTATGCCTAAGTGTTGTGTGGATAGAGTTTGATGCCTAATCTATGCCAAAGTTTCCTAGGTAGAGTTTGATGCCTGATCTATGCCAGAGTGTTGCCTTGATCGCTTTTATTGGAGTATTGTGCTTTCTCAAGTTGCGTGGCTTGAGTTTCCTGTGATGGAAATGTATTGTGATTTCTCAGGTTGTGTGGCTTGAGTTTCCTATGATGGAAATGTATTGTGATTTCTCAGGTTGTGTGGCTTGAGTTTCCTATGATGGAAATGTATTGTGATTTCTCAGGTTGTGTGGCTTGAGTTTCCTGTGATGGAAATGTATTGTGATTTCTCAGGTTGTGTGGCTTGAGTTTCCTGTGAGGGAAATGTATTGTGCTTTCTTAGGATGTATGAGTTGAGTTTCACGTGAGGGAAATGTATTGTATTTTCTTTGGTTGAGCCGAGGTGGGCGTAACCATATGGTCTGGTTCAACCACTTATGAGCATTTATGGGTGATGAGTCCTATACCATTTTGTTCGGAGTGATGTTTCTTGTTAGGTACCCTTTTTGTTTCATTGAAAAGATTTATGAATGGCTAAGATATACTATTTTATTTCGGTGGGTTTTTTCCTCACAATGGGGAGAAGGGTGCAACTATATGTTCTGTTTCACCTATTTATGAGCATTTATGGGTTATGATACCTATTCCATTGCGTCGGGAGTGACATTCCTATTAAGGAATACCTTTTGTTTCATTGAAAAATATTTTAGTATAGCTGATATATAGTCATTTATGTGTGGTAGTGTTGACATTGTTGAAAAAGAACACATCCTGTTATCAGTTGAGAGTACCTCTGCTTGTGGATCCACGACCTCAAATCAGGGGTGGCTTGTTCAAGTATGGCTGGGTGGAGTGTTTTCTTGTTGAATCCATTTGCCCCTTGATCAGTTGAGTATTTTATTATGTGTTTGTTTACAAAAATTTATAGTTATATATGTGCTTATGGATCTGATTTGCTTATGAACTGTATGGTTGTAGGTGACGATCATGAGAGATAATGTTATTCTTTTTATATGCTATAGATGGTAGCCCTCATAGCTGGTTTTGTTTATGTTATTATGGCTGTAGGTGGCAGTCAATAGAGATGATTTTTAATACTTTTTAAATGATTGATTTTGGCAGCCTGTAAATTTCTTTAATTATATTGTTTATGGTAGCTTACATAACTGATTTTATTAATGACTTATATGGATGTATTAGATATGATATTTGATGTTTAGATACATGTTGATAGCTTGCTCAGATCTGTTCACATTTATTACTGCATTTACCTTACATAGTATGTGCATATGAAAAAAGAATATGCATTGCAAGTTTGCATTGTCTTTTAAAAGGTTGATTGTATTATTTTAAATGGGTTTGTTGGCATGTTGGCCTAGTCTTAGATAACCTTATTCCACTGTGTTTTACCTTGATTCATCCTTCCCTTGGGTTTCCTAGTGACCATGGCCTTGGTTTAGGGGTTGGGGACATTACACACAAATATTATAGTGGAAAAATGACAAATATTACTGCATTAATGTGCTAGGCATCTACACATAGTCGAGATTTTGGCCATGTTATTAATTTTGCATATGAATCTACACATAGTCAAGATTTTGGTCATGTTATTAATTTTTGACAAATTTGGAGATTTGGGGTTTTGTATTCATTCAATATGTAAGTAGTCGAGAACCTAATCCACAATATCTCACCCAGATACATAAATAAATTGTATGTTTTCCTTATGTTCGAATATTACATCTAAATGTATCATAACATCACATGTACACAAGTGTGAACTTCATAAGTATGATTTTATTTGTTATTCGAGAAAATGATGATTTTCCTGTTGTATATTATATCAATATGTATCCATAATCTTTTTATTAATACATAAATGTATTCTAGATTCCCCTGATGATGTTAAGAGCAACAATATTATTCGTTGCAAGATTACATAAGTCAGTAGATGTTTCCAACAATTCTGCTTGGCATCTGCAAACATATTACTATGGAAAAATGACATATATTACAATGTGCTAGGGATTTGCACATAGTCGAGATTTTGTTGAAGGTTTTAGAATTTAGAGCTCCAATTGCTATGAATGATCTGCTTAATGGACATGAAGGGTGTACTGTAGTTCACCTTGACATTGTACATGACCCTCTGCATTCAGACTGTAAGTTGGTTCTTGACGAGCTCTATTATCTTCTTCCCGTTGAGACTAACGATGGCTCTTGCGTTAAAGAGCATCCAATATCGCTCCCAAGACTTATTACGGGCACACAACCCAACCTATCGGATCTCTTGTCGGATATGTATACCACTTATTATTTAGACTGAAAAAACCTCCAGCATATTCTTTAAGGAAAGCATCATATCATGTCACTGAGCCAACACATAAAAAAAAACAATGTATATTCTATTTCAATAAAAATGGCCACATCAGAGGAATTACTTCAAACACCAACATATTTGGATATTTATTTACTTTAAACACCAACATATTTGGTTATTTATTTACTTCAAACACCAACATATCTAGATATTTGTTTATTATTTACATAGTTGAATATTTCTATATTTTTATGAAGCTGAAGACTTTAGCTAAAATTTCTATCTATCGATCGATTATTATGCAAGAGTGGTTAAATCCTATAGTCTCACCACTTTGGGGAACTATGGGAAAAGTGAGTAACTTATAACAAGCCTCTGGCTGGCTAAGCATGTCTCTCTAAATCACACAATTCAATTGGGTTTGTGCTATAAAAGTGCAATCCAAAATACATCATGCGCATAAACTCACATAAACATGCATGTTTATATTGTTTTCTATTCCTCTAACTAATGAAAAAAAAATACAAAAGGATTGACCTGAGCAGTTGATAAAAAACAGAATACCTTAACAACTGGTACAAAGTGGTGAATTTAGATACTTTTATCTTAGTTACTTTTTCACTAAAAAGAGAATCTCTCTGCTATAAGAAATAATTGAGATAATGAACTAAAGAAGAATAACATATACTTGAATGCAGAGATTCCCCTCGTCTGTCAAGCAATAATCGAGATAATGAACTAAAGAAGAAAAACCTGTACTTGAATGCAGAGATTCCCCTCGTTTGTCAACAATGTTGAGTTACAGGATAATTTCTTTTGAAGATCATTTTAATGCATTACTATAACCTAAATAGAGCATTTGATAAAAAAATATAATACCTTAAAAACTGGTACAAAGTGGTGAATTTAAATACTTTTCTCTTAGTTACTATTTCACTGAAAAGAAAAAAATCTCTGCTATAAGCAATAATCAAGATGATGAAATAAAGAAGAAGAACCCATACTCGAACACTGAAATTCCCCTCGTCTGTCAACAATGTTGAGTTACAGGATAATTTCTTTTAATGCATATATCTACTTTTCTCCTCTCCTATTGAGGCTGGCTTCCTCTAAGGAGGATTCCTTCCTCCACCTTTTCGCCATATATAATTGTCAAACCTAAAGGATAGCACTTATTGGTTTCTCCTAACCTCCATTCCTTAACCTAGTTATCTCTCCAAGGAATACTACATCCAATAATAAAGGAAGGTTAGTGTTTCCCAAGGTGCTTGGAGCACTCCCTAAACCCTAACGGTTCTTCCATTAACACTTGTAAGTTTAATTGTAATTATTACTCATGTTGAAGAATGAGAGCATATATATATATTTTTAGTATATATGCTTATTTTCCCTTTATATCATTCAATTAATAATCATTTATACAATTGTATATATAAATTGTAATACATGTATATGTCGATCTCATTTATAAATTGGAATAATTTTCCACTAAGACATGTGTATAATTTTTTCTCTAACATCAATATTACCTCTTTTGTAATATTAATGCCCCAACTTGCCTTTGTAATTATAGTAATAATAATAATACTTAAAAGTATGAACTTAATAATAAGCTAGTGATGCAGGAGCATCGGGGCCTAGGCAGGCCAGTCTAAGTTGATCGACAAGAGGGATCCAACCAGCGGGAGTGTCGATGACCACTGGTGCGGAGAGCAAGTTGACTGGTCGAAGTCAACAAGTAGAGCAAAAGTAGTCGGTATGAGACCGACTAGAGAAACGCAGCGGATGTTGTGTCAGGTAGAGAATCGACAGGTAATGGTTGATAGACGACAAGAGGAGTAAGACATCGGGTAGTTGACAAGTGGTCAAACTACGACGCGACAGGTTTGGCAGAGCCACGCATGGAGGAAGGTGAGGATTGGCGAACCCCAGAAGATAGAAATAAGTCGACAAGTAGGTCGAGATGTGACCGACTGCTGTAGCAGGGTCAAAAGAGCAAAAATTCAAGGAAACTGTACCTAGTAGTCGTTCGGGGTTGTTGAGGAAGTTATTGCAATTAGGTGAAGGACATGACAGGTGTCGTCATGGACAGAGGCTGTGTAGCATGGCTGGGAGCTGACAGTTGCAGGTTTGCATGATTTGGAAGGATCGACAGATAGGAGGATGCGTGTCTCAGGGACTACATTAGTCTCAGGAACGGCAGCAGCAGGGTAGAAGACGGATGGGAGGAATCAGTTGAGGGATTCTGATCTTTGATCAGCAACATCAAAGAGCGTAGCATCTGGATTGATCAAGAGAGAAAACATCAGAGAGTCACGCAGACTGGGATCAGCGAGTTGAGATCGAGCCATAGCTCATTGTTTCGAGGTGAACCAAGAGATGATGAGGTTGGCACACAAGGAGAACACACCACAGTTACTTCTAATTTGTAACGGTTGAGGCCGATTGTAGTTAGCTATTTGTTTTCAATTATTCCACATTGTAACCGAATTCAGAGAAGTAATATAAGCCACTTCTGGCATCCTGTCCTACAACTTGTTTGTGTAAAACATTGTGGTAAGTGTCGTGTGTATTGGCAAGGAAGAAATTATTCCTATAAGATGACTTGTGTCAACTAGTAGCACTCTATTTTAACTACGTTTTAGGCTAGTAGTGCCAAAAAGATAAATAGATCGTTAATGCTTGCTAGGCCCTTATTATTCATTCGTCAACTAATACGTTTCCACTATTCCAATCTCCACTCTACTCAAGAGTGACCTCTTGTTAGGACGACATCTAAAATATTTTGGTTAATAAGTGAACCATTACTTTTCTGACCTCTTGTTAGGACATCTAAAATATTTTGGTTAATAAGTGAACAATTACTTTTATTCTCGTGCCCAAGGCACCAAGATGACTCTTGTCATCAAACTCATGGCTTCCCATTCATTCAACTTTTCCCCCTAGTGACTACAATTGCATAGTTGGCGCATGAACTTTGGGACCTCAATTAATCTCTTTTTTTTTTTCCAAATCTAATTCTTCCTTTGAGATATTAATTGTTGGATCAAACATCCATAGAACACAATATACAGTGGAAGCAATTAAACCAAGAAAGCAAATAATGACAGACACATAAAATATACGCAGAGATTTATGTGGTAAAACCCTCTATAGGGAAACATCCACAAAGCAATGGTATCAGTCTTCTTATTATTCAGTAACTGAAGATTACAACAACTCTCAACTCTCCAATACTTCTCTACGAGAATACAAGAAATATATACATTTCTTACACGGTTACTCATAATTGTATACTCGGTTAGACAGTTAC
The DNA here is from genome assembly GCA_027924585.1 of Larix kaempferi. Taxonomy (NCBI): domain Eukaryota; kingdom Viridiplantae; phylum Streptophyta; class Pinopsida; order Pinales; family Pinaceae; genus Larix; species Larix kaempferi. Next base: position 15,723,785 of record BSBM01000547.1, on the reverse strand, counting down.
GTAGGCACTAAGAGACTAGTTGTCACCTGTTTCCAACAATCTCCACCTTGACAACAATTTACCTTATACCATTGCTCATTGCTCTATTCGTCACCTTTCCTGCAAGCCTAGATAAGCTAAGAACAACTGTAGATTCTCTAAAGTAACTGGCTTTGTGAACATGTCTGCACTATTCTTTTGAGTTTGAACCTTTTCAAGAACCACTCCACCTGCATCAACAACATGTCTAGCAAAATGATATTTTAAAGGAATATGTTTTGTCTTACTATGATAACCTAGATTTTTAGCCAAATGAATAGCACTTTGACTATCACATAAAAAATTTATAGTGTTATGAACCTTTCCTAACTCACCCAGCAAACCTTTTAACCAGACTGCCTCTTTGCAAGCATGTGAAGCAGCTATATATTCTACCTCTGTAGTGGATAAAGCAACAATATTTTGAAGCTTTGACACCCAACTAATAGCTCCACCTGCAAGAGTAAAAACATAACCTGAAGTGGACCTCCTCTTTTCCAAATCACCTACAAATTCATAATCATCATAACCACAAACTTTATCATTGCAACCATCAAAAGTGATACAATAGTCGCTTGTGCCTCTCAGATAGCGAAGCACCCATTTCACTACTGCCCAATGCTCTTTTCCTGGATTTTCCATGTATCTATTGAAAAAACCAACTGCATGTGAAATATCTGTTCTTGTACTTATCATCACATACATCAAACCTCCTACTGCATTAGCATAAGGTACACGAGACATATACTGCTTTTCTTAATCATTTTTAGGACTCAAACCTGAAGAAAGCTTGAAATGAGAAGTTAAAGGGATATTAGCAAGTTTCACCTTATCCATACCAAATCTCTCAATTATTTTCTCCACATACTTCTTTTGTGATAACCACAGCTTGCCATTTTTCTTGTCTCTGTGTATCTACATGCCCAAGATCTGATTTGTTGCTCCTAGATCCTTCAAACGTCCTACCCAACTAAGCCTTTAACCTGTTGATTTCAAATATGATCTTGCTTGCGACAAGCATATCATCAACATATAATACCAAAATGATGAACATGTCATTTTCCAACTTTTTAAAGTACACACAATGATCATACTCATTCCTGGTAAAATTCTGAATCACCATGAAAGAATCAAACTTCTTGTACCATTTCCTGGGAGACTGCCTCAGGCCATACAATGATTTTTTGAGCTTGCAAACAAACCTCTTGTTGCGATTCTGAACAAACCCTTCTAGTTGTTCCATGAAAATTTCCTCATCTAAATATCCATGTAAGAAAGTTGTTTGACATCTAGCTGCTCTAACTCCAAATCATATAAAACAACTAGTGCTAACAGAATCCTAATAGAAACAAGTTTTACAACTGGTGAAAAAATCTCATGAAAGTCAATACCTGCTTTTTGAGAAAACCCTTTTGCAACCAATCTGGCTTTGTACTTCGGAACCGTTTCATCATCTCCTTTCTTCAATTTGTACACCCATTTGCAGCCAACCACTTTCCTACTCTTTGGAAGTTCCACAAGATCCCATGTTTTGTTCTTTGCCAAAGAATCCATTTCTTCTTTCATTGCATGTTTCCATTTGTCACTGTCAGACACTTCTAATGCTTCCTTATAACTGTCAGGTTCTCCTTTATTAGAAATGAAAGCAACATATGTGACAAAATCATCATACCTCTTTGGAAAAGTTTTGTCCTGTGTAGATCTCCGTAGAATTTGTTGTGGTATTTCCTCTATTTTTGTCTACTCATCCTCTTCCTGAGGAGTGTCCTCATGAATATCCTCTTCCTAGACATCCTCATGATTCCCCCTCGCATATGACTGAGTATCAAACTGAATTTGCTGAAATTGTGGTACATTAGCCTATTTCAAATCATTACTTACATCTACATTTGTTCTACATTTTTTAGAGAAAGTTCATCAAATATTACATCTCTGTTTATGATAATTTTGTGGACAGTAGGATTCCACAACCTATATCCCTTAACACCATCACCATATCCAACAAAGATCAATTTTATTGACTTAGGATCTAGTTTGGAACACTGATTTTTCGGAATAAGTACATAGGCTTCACAACCAAATAATCTAAGATTAGAATAATCACATGATTGACCTATCCATACCTCTTCTAGAATTTTGTAGTCAATTGTCATTGATGGTGATCGATTGACCAGGTAACAAGCTGTAAGCAATGCCTCTCCCCACAATTCCTGTTGCAACTTCGCATTACTAAGCATACTCCTTGCTCTTTCAAGAAGAGTCATGTTCATGCGTTCAGCAACGTCGTTCTGATGCGGAGTGTAAACAATGGTCTTATGCCTCTCAATCCCATCTTTCTTGCAATAATTATCAAATTCCTTAGAAGTACATTCGGTTCCATTATCTATTCTAAGACATTTAATGAACCTACCAGTGCTCTTTTCAACCAAATCTCTAAACTACTTAAATATATGAAAAACATTAGCTTTTCTCTTTAATAAATAGATCCAGACTTTCCTTGAGTAATCATCTATAAAACTGACGAAATATGACGATCCCCCATAAGAAATTGTAGGATATGGTCCCCATAGATCAGAATGTATGTAGTCTAGGATACCTTTACTAGTATGTTTTCCAGATTTAAATTTTTGTCTAGCTTGTTTACCATAAATACAGTCCTCGCAAAACTTCAAATCTACAGATTTTAAACTAGGAAGCAACTTTCGATCAGCAAGTACCTTCATTCCTCTTTCGCTGATATGACCTCACCGCTGATGCCATAGACGAGTGATGTCTACTGCTGCACCAACTGATGCTACTTTTGGGTGATCAACTTTCGTCCTCCCTTCAATTTTATATAGGTTCCCAATTCTTTCTACCTTCATAAAAACCAAGATACCTTTCGATATCTTCATAACTCCACCTTGAACCATAAATTTGTAACCAGCATCATCAAGAACTCCCATTGATATGAATTTCTTCCTTAGTTCAGGTACATGTCTCACATTTGCTAGAGTCCTAACAGTCCCAACATACATTTTAATTCTGATACTCCCTATCCCAACAGTTTTACATGTAACATTATTTCCCATATAAACTACCCCATCATCTATAGATTGGTATGAGGAATACCAATTTCTATGAAGACACGTGTGGTGAGATGATCTAGAATCAGTTAACCAGTCATAATGGTATTGTGAGACAGTAGATGTAGATAATACCTCATCGGTTATACCTGAATCATTCTCGGTTATGTTCGCCTCCTTTGTAGAGTCATCCTCCTCATAAGCTCGCTTGCGTTTCGACCAATATTTCTTAAGATGTCCTTCTTTATTGCAATACCAACACTTCAATTTACTCTTTTTTCCCTTTGACTTTGAACTTGATGTACCCTTTGAATGTTGTCCTCTTTCACTAGTTCTTCCTCTGGCCACAATTACTTCTGATGTCGAGGTTTCAAGACTAGATTTCTTACGAGTTTCCTCAGAAAGTAATGCTCCGACAACATCATCAAAGGTAATAGACTCAATAGAACTCAAACAGATAGAGGTTACAAAATGTGCCCACGAATCAGGAAAAGAGCACAACAGTAAAATCACCTTGTTTTCAGATTTAATAATATCTTCCATACTAGCCAACTGACAAATAAGAGTATTGAACGCATTCCAGTGATCAGAAATTTTTGTACCTTCTTTCAGACACAAGGTAAATAACTACCACTTTAGGAGGATTTCATTCATCAAGGATTTAGTCATGTATAGACTTTCCAACTTTGTATAGAGACCTGCTGCTATAGTTTCAAACACGATGTTAAATAAAACATCGTCAGCCAAGCACAGACGAATAGTGCTGAGAGCTCTTTCATCCATCTCCCCCCAGTCTTCATCTGAAATATCCACGGGTTTATTTGTCGTACCTACTATTTCCTTCACCACTCCTTGCTGCATGAGCATATCCCACATCTTGACCTTCCATGACTCGAAATTATTGCTCCCATTGAACTTCTCAATTTCAAATTTGACACTCTGCGTTTTCGCCATTCTCTCAAAAAACTAGGTCAAAAAACTTTCCAAACCGTTTTCAAAAAAAATAGTGGAATAACTAAATCAATAGTTTAAATTCCCAATAAATAAATAGAAAAAAGGTTTTCTAATAAATATAAGCCACCTTATAACTCCCACCTTAATCCATTATATATTTATACCTTTTAAACTATCCATCATATAAGAACAAAAAAGATCCACTACTTTTCACTTTCACATATGATAAGCTTAAAATACTCCAAGCACTCACGCTTTAACCCAAAAATATTCTTTTAACTTTTACTTATGGTAAGCTTAAAACCAAGCACTCACCCTTTAACCCAAAAGAGAATATAAAATAATATGAGATACGGTAATAAAACAATTATCGCGCTCCTCGATGAACTTACCCTGCGATAATTCTCAAGAATTTTAATTTTATAAGTGTGCTATAAAATTGCCATGCCCTACTAAGCATAGGACCCGCGATAAACTCGAATTTTCGCCCCCTTCTCTCCTCAGGTAACTTTTGACCAGTAAACCTGTAAAACAAACCAGAATTTCTACTCTTCAAGTGATAGGATGGATGAAGAACACTCTTAACTTTCTCATTCTCTGTGGTCTCCTACCAAGCTCTGATACCACTTGTTGGATCAAATAGCCACAAAACACAATATACAGTGGAAGCAATTAAACCAAGAAAGCAAATAATGACAGACACATAAAATATACACAGAGATTTACGTGGTAAAACCCTCTACAGGGAAACATCCATGGAGAAATGGTATCGGTCTTCTTATTATTCAGTAATTGAAGATTACAACAACTCTCAACTCTCCAATACTTCTCTACGAGAATACAAGAAATATATACATTTCTTACACAGTTACTCATAATTGTATACTCGGTTAGACAGTTACGTAGACACCAAGAGATCGGTTGTCACCCATTTCCAACATTAACCATGTTGTTTTTATACTTCTTGTACATGCAACAGTCCCATTACTATTACTTTATGTTAATATTTCACATTTTATTCGATATGCACATGTTGATTCCAGTCCTGCTAACATTACTACTACTTTATGTTAATATTTCACCTTTTATTCGATATGCACATGTTGATTCCAGTTCTGCTAATAATGATGGAAAGAACTTCTATTGGGAATTTGAACTGGTTTGTGACAAAGGAGGCTTTTTCAAATCTTCTTCACATATTACACTATTTGATTTAGATTTTTTTTAACCTCTTTCACAAAGCTTCTTTCCATGGTTCTGAAAGTGAAGATTTTAATTTAATAAAAGAACAACAATCGAGGTTTAAACATGCACTATTATCACTCGTGTGTCGAAGGAAACATGTTTTATCCATTTAACACTTTAAGTGCGAGAAGCAAGCATGCAGCATGACAGTGCAATTGCAGTCTCAAAGCCTGGTTATATACTTCGTGACTGAGTATATGTCTCATTGAAACTAGTGTAAAAGATGAAACTGTGGGAAATTTTAAGTACTCTTCCTAATTTGGAGATTGGCCAATGTGGTCTTTCTAATACTGGGGAAGCATATGATTCTTGTACTATGGGGAAACATTACCTAGTACCTCTGAAAAGGCCCTTTGGGTCGTCTCCATGGTGATATAATTGCCTAAAATCACCTTCAAATGTCAACCACACGGAATTACTCCCTAATTTGATACATGGGCTATTGACTGGATAGCGGTGAATAAACACCTAGCAATCAGAAAGACACTTCATAAAAGGGCATGGTTTCTTAAATACACAATTCTTAATGGCAGGAACTTGTTGCATTGCAACTTTTCCTTATTACTTATGTAATTGGGGAAGACCAGAACAAGACCTGCAATGAAATATATTTTCTTTTTAATGAAACATGCTATGAGCATATTTATTTAGCCGTATTCACAACAGATGAGATTAATTTATCAATGGATGAGAGAGGGCACCTATGGTTCCTTGGGATGTGTGTATTATGCCCAAGTAGGAGGGGGGATGGGGCAATTTCCCTGGAGACTGACTGCAAGATTGCTATGCAGTTTAGCCAATGGAAATTTTGTGTCGTCCAAAGGAGTGCAAGCAGAGCTAACTGTTTTTACTAAGCTAGTCCCTTTGGCGGGGTCGTTTTGTGACAGAGATATAAAACCCCTGGAAAACTAAATGGTTCTGTCTTTGTACCTTTTTAATCCCTGAGAAATCCCGATCCTTTGTTCTATGGCTGAATTAAGCATAGGTATTCCCCACCAAAGATATTAATGAGAGGGAGCATTTTTTCCATATTGATGCCCCTGGCTCCCTTCCTTCCCCTTTCTCATTGAATCCTCGGGGCTTTGGAGAGACCAAGTGCCTCACATAATATAATTCCTAAGGTGATCATGGAGAAATTAGGACTGGTTTTTTATGCTCCTAATGTCTCGGGGAATCCCGACAATTATATGCATTCTCATCTGATTTCCAGCTAGCATTGGATTTATTGGGGAAGACTCCCTCGCTCTCTAAAGGTCCCAGGAAGTTCATCCTCACCTTGTAGCCACTTTTTTGTTTGATAGACATTTCATCCATGTTTGAGAGTGCTTCATGAGATGTAGGGTACATGGCGTATTATGAGTCCCTAGTGATCTGAGATGGATTTGGTGGTCTAAGATGGACTTGCACGAAACAACAACTACCAGATAGAAAGGTATCAAGCCAATATAAAGAAGATAGAATGTCACCCTACTGTATAAATAGTTATCAAGGAATAGCAGCAACAGAGGAGCTTCAACCAAGAGGAGCTTCAACCAATAACCTGGGGCTCATTCATCATTATAGCTCTTAATTATATTTATGATTACATAAGGTTTTGAAATTTTTACTCATTTTGACTCCTGGCAACTAAAAATAAATTTTGGATGTTGGCCGGTTACAATCTGCCCTTCATGAGGGAATTTAATGGTGCAGAATCGGCCCTCTACGTTTAACTTTTCCATTTTAATTGGTAATCGGGAGGCATTGTACATAAAGGGAAAACGAAGTTAGCTATTAACTCACACAATTCAGTCTCTCCCTAAGGTTGCATAACATCAAAACCACTAAAGTTCGCTTACTTATGCTAATAAGACACCTAGGGATGTTAAAAATGATAGGACACAGTGCCACCTACTCAAACTTTATCCAATATAATATCCCCCTTTGGTTCTTTCCAAGTTTCGGGAAGGGAAATATTTTCTCATTTATGATTGAGCAAATAAACGAGCTGGAACAAGTCTTCACAAATACTGGGGCAATGGTCTATCTGGGCATGTCTCATTAATTGCTTAATGAATACTGCTACTAACTTCTCTTTACGGGGACTGGATCAAATTAACAACCTTACCCAAACTAAAAATAAATAGGCTTACTAAGCCCTAGTACGATATATGAATTAGAATTGCTGGCTTGAATGAATAATTATTGTTTCAGATTGACGCAAAGGGTTGGCGATGTTAGTGGGTATCTTTCATAGGTAAGGGGTATGCTCCTTGTGTTGTATAAACTACTGAAGAAGCTCCTTGTCTGCGGCCCCTAAGTTGCTTCGCTGGTTGCACTACAATAAAAGTAATTCCAGGAATGATGGGGAATATATATATATATATATATATATATATATATATATATATACTCTACTTTAATTCAAAAGGAAATAGATATAAATAATATAGATTATGCTAAACCGATATGATCTATAAAAAAAAGGGTCGATCTAGAAAATATATATATATTCTCGTAGGAGTTGATATGGATTATATGCAAAACTATTTAATTCTCCTTAGGTTTACGCATTATAATGTTCTAACAAGAGTGTAAGTTATTATAACAAATTGGAGTTGATATGGATTATATGCAAAACTATTTAATTCTTCTTATTAGTAATAGGTTTATGCATTATAATGTTCTAACAAGAGTGTAAGTTATTATAACAAATTGTTAGTATTAAATTTGTTCAATTAAGACGTTAAATAAAATGGACTATGCTAGAAGGGTATATATATATAAATATATGTATATAGAGATGGACATAACTTGGTAATTACTTTTAGAAGTATATTTTTACGAAGTATATGTTTTCCAAAATAGTTGTATATATATCTATATGTAACTTCCTATAGTTGTATAATATATCTATATATAATTATATATATATTATAAATTTCCTATAAATTATTATGTGGTTACCACTATACCTCTTGTATTTTCTTTTTATAAGGATGTAGGAAACTTTACTTATGCCTATAAATTTATAAAAGGAAGAATTATACACTTTATAGGTATGTGGAAAAAGGTTATACAACTAAGTCTAGTGTTCTCCATATATATATCTTATAGGAAATTATGTACTCCAATGGATATTTTTGTTGAATCTTCTTATTGTTTTCAATAAATCACAAGGAAGTTGTTCTGATTGAAATATTTTTGTTGAATCTTCTTATTGTTCTTTAATGGTAACCACTTATTGTTCTTTAATGGTAACCACTACCGTCAAAATTGTACAGAAAGAAACAAAATCTATCCAAGAGTGATTCGACTACGGATTCGCTCTTTAGAATCATGAGGGATAACCCATTTCCTATACCTGAGATAAGACAAAGAGAAAGCAAGTACCTTATAAATTGAGAATGTATGAAGTTAAATTGTTTCCGTATAGTATTTTTAATTACAGTTAGAAGTAAACCACGTCAATAAAAAGAAGTAAACAAGGTCAATAAAAAGAATAAAATGGTTAGAAGGAATTCCTTAACAAAGTTAAAGGTTATCATAAAAATTGGACATATAGTAGTAATAACGGAAAGAATAATGTCGGTTAAACGATCAAGGATCTTCATTTCTCTCTATAATCATTAAACGATAAAAGATTAAAACCTAATATTAAAACTTAAGATAAAAAAATTAAAATATCAAACTCCAAAATATTTCCATAATTATTAGCCACAAAGATATCAAACTCCAAAATTTAAATTAGATACTAATAACCAAGAAAGTGGAATGATAAAAAGACCCTAATAAAATAACAAAATAACAAAAAGACACTAATAGAATAACAAAAAACCCTCTTAAAAATAAATTCAAAATTTATAATTATATAAATTTTTAAGATTTTTTTTTATTTTTTTATTCTTATTTCTCTTTTCACATTTTAAATACTTCATACTTGGTAAACAAAATTATAAAAATAAATAAATAAATTATTATCTCACTTGTTATTAACAAAATATTATAAATACTTCTAAAATAATGTCTATCAAAATCCCAAAATTATATGATAAATAATATAAACAAAAGATTATTAAAAAATAATAATAATAATTTGAATATAAAATATACAAACAAATATATAATTTTAATTTATGATACTCTCATTACAAATTCTCATAATAACATAATATATAACCAAAAATTTTATTTAATATTTTATTTTTTAATTTTTATTAAAAAATAATAATTTAAATATCAATATACAAACAAATAATAACATGTAACTTCCATCCCTCAAATTACTTTTCCTTACCCAACCTCGATTTCCTTTTATATTTATTATATAACTTATATATTAAAATTATTTATAACTATATATAATTTAGCATCAAAATAAAAATAAACAATGCAATTAAAATAATAATAATAAAAATAAAAATAAACACTGTAACTAAAATAACAAATAATAAAAATAAATTAATATATTATATAAAACATTAATTTTACCGTTTATTTATTTTTTATTTCATCGATTAATCTTTCATAGAAGTCACCTCCCCATTGTATTTGTGGGAGTCGTATCATTGCCTTTATGTCTCTGCAAAGGCTTGAAAAAAAATCCTTCAATTAATTAATGTCCAATGCCTTTCATTTGATAAACATGAACCATAAACAATTCATGTCTGTGCGAAAGCTTGAAAAAAAAAATCCTGCACGTAATTAATGTTCATGTCAACTATAGAGTCTTTGGTTTAAATACGAACAACGGATGCAGATTGAATTTAGCAGGGTAAGTTTAGTTTTAGCAGGGCCATAGCTGGAACCCGGGTACATAGCTGTTGGAATTTAAACAAAGGCATGGCAGTTTGGAAGATGTTGATGGATAATTACACTTAAATATAAATTATCACTCACTGGTCCATTCTTTAAAAAAAATTAGATATGGAAACAAACAATACTCATTATATAGTACTCTAGAAGCATACCCATTATACACTCATAAAACATTACTCACAAAAACAACCAATTCCTTTAGGGCTTCGACCCAAAACAAAAATAACTACGTCCATAAAGACAAGCTTCTCAACAGCCGTGTTAAATCCATTAGGGCTGTGGATATTGTCAACAGGCGAAATCAACGTATAGTTTTCATAGTGTAAGAAACAGGCGAAATCATAGATATATGGAAAGAAATGACAGGAAATTAGCCGAATAAAAAAGAAAGAAATAAATCTGTCTGCATCATCAGAGATATATGGAAAACTAGCAGAAGAAAGGAAATAATTAAATGTATCCGTCTGCAGCTCCATTGCATGCGGGATACTCTGGAAACATGCATTTTCCACTGATAGCACGGCCTTGTCAGGTTATTCGGCCTCCCTCTCTGTTATAAAGATGTGATACCATCGTTCTTTATTGCTGGGAAGTGAAGAGAAATTATCAGGTCTAAGTCTAAGTACATAGTGTCATTTTGGGCAAAAGAAATGGCAAGACATGGTATCATTATATCAGTGGTGTATATGGGGTTCATTGCAATTCTCTTCTTGATGCTGGCAGCTCATGGTAAGATTGATTATTTTTATTTCGGCTTAATAATCTAAATTTTCTCTTTATTTTAATCGCTTTTTTTTTTGTTGTTGTTTTTCAGACCTTTCTGCTGTCGTAGAGGCTAATGATTGCGATCCGTATACTGGTTGCACAACGGGTGCTTCCTGCCCTGCAAGCCGTCCTATTTGTAATCAGGGAAAATGTTGCAGCTTGTTTCCGCCGGCTGCTTATCATAAGCCATAGAAAGAGCTTTTTTGGGGATAAATATTTTATAATGTGGGAAAAATACTTTATGATCTGAATTACTGCTTTTATATTTAAATAAAAAATGGAAAATATTTTAATAACTACATTTTATCTATGTTTCATTCTATAAGAATGTCATATCTTGAGAATAAGTGTTTAAATATTCTTCACTGTGTGGAAACTTTTGTTATTGATATTAATAAATGATCTTTTGAAGAATTTTTATTGATCTCATTTAGCAAAGAGCTTTGTGTGTATTTTGAAAACATTTATAATACTGATGTTACCTTGTATACAACTACTGCGGTAACCTATCATCCATGGAATGGGTTTAGGCCGGGCTTAAGGGTGAATAGCTACTACTACTCGTAGGCTGAGTATTTATAACTGTTGTATACCTATAGGCAAGGGCCCTACTCTACGGGTGGAACACATGAACTCTGCTTTATGCTTTAGGACTTTGTTTGCGCTCTAAATCCAGGTTCATTAATTATAAATGAAGTTATAATTTTTTTCATTTTAATATAAATCTGAAATATACATTACAATAGTAGCTAAATCTGAAATATACATTACAATAGTAGCTATGGTGTATTTATGTTTTGCATTTGTTTGTGTTATCATGAATAGTTTTCTTATGTCTTTGTTCAAAAGTATGGTGATAGTTATAAAAAGTGCTATAAAGAATTTATGTATCTTGTATCATGATGTGTTGCAGACTTTATAAACAAAATACATGCTTTTTACATTCCTAGTAATGGGAAGTAGCTTGATGCACAGGTTATGATTGTATCATTTATCTTTATTATTAATGAAAAATGAATCAATGTACAAGTATGCCTAGCATGTCCTTAAAAGCTTATTTTAAAAAGTTTTTTAATCAAAATTCCTCAATATATTCAATCTTAAAAATTCTTGATATAATCTCCAGTGCATGCAGGAATCCCTTTACACAATTCTCTTTTTTGAATTAACTTGTTCCTCTTGTGAGTTAGATTGTTAACTTAATAATATTATTATGGTTCCCAAATACAAAAAGGTTAACCTAATATATTCTGGTCTGTTCAAAAATGGTTAAATGCATGTTCTTGTGAGTTGAATTATTAACTTAATAATATTATTATGGTTCCCAAATATAAAAAGGTTAACCTTAAATGCATGTTGGCCTAATCCAGTTTGTCAAAGTGTTCCTGGACAGTCTTGCAGGCCTCCCACAGACCCAATAAAGTTCAATGGGTTGTTCATTATGTTGCGGTACAAATTTGTTTGTACCTATTTACCGTTGTACAAATTTGTACCTATTTAATCAATGATTTTAAGTCTTTCTTATGCATAAAATTGCATATTAAGGTTGTGCTTATCTTAATGGCCGAGAGGAGAAGAACTCACCCATCATTGCAAGAGAGGAGAACTTCGGGACCTGCTAGGTTTGGCAGCAATCCTTGGAGCAGGTTCTCATTTTAAGTTTTTTCCCGCTTTTTGCCTTTTTACTCTGCCTACTTTTTCATGGTAGGGGCAGGGTTCTGTTCGCATGGTTCCAAGGTTGCATTAATGGACTGGGCCCAAAGTTCCGGTGGGTGAAGAGTGATGTTACCAACAAAGATTAGATCTAGAGATATAATCACCAGAGTTCAAGGTATCATATGATATATTTATTTTTTTATTTGTTTATACAATGGTGAAAACACTTTATATTTATGAATTTTCATATTTATAATATGACTAAGATGAGATGCAGTACAATATTAATTTATGAATCCAATGATTAAGCTCAAATGTTGAAGATATTAATATATAAAAGTTTTATCAAACGAGATATATATTAAAAAGGTAAATACTTATCAGAGATGATGTGAAATTCATATCTTGATAATGAAATTGATTTAAAAATTATTAATATAAAATCAAGAATATAAAATGATTAATTTGAATTTAAGTATAAATTTAAATAAAATAAGTAATCTGAAATCACTAAATTGAAAGTGTACTTTAATGATGATAATTAATATACTTTAAAAATAATTTTTATTTTTTATAACTTAAAAAATAAATATAAAAATAAATTTATATTCAATTTATATAAAATAAAAAAATCAATATTTTGTTTTGTTTTGTTCTATATAAATAACAAACTCATCTTATTACAATATTGAGATTACATACTGAATTTGTTGTGTTTCCTATAAAATATTTCAATAAAAATTTGTTTCTGTGATGTCTTGAGCACTCAAGACCGTAGACATGTGGATCTTATTTTATCTTGACATTTCAATTTATATTTTCTATTTTATAATAAATATGAATGGGAAGACAACGATTTAGGAACCATATACCAATATGTATGATAAAATATTGGTATCATAAGGCTCACTTACGTAGATCTTTTCTCTTCTAATTATGAAGACCAAGCATAAATCACCCTCTTACAAAAACACATATTTCTTCATAATGTTTTTTAATTAATATTACTTTATTTTCTTTCCATTACTGTTCATAAATGACACAAGCATTACAATATGAAGGAAACATGTCATGTGAACAAAGGCAACGTCGAGTCAATGCCTTGAACCTCCAATAACTCTGAATTATAGGAGCCATGATATTATAATAATATTCCATAATATTATTATAGAAGTTATAACTCTTATTTATAGGAGCCATAATATTATAATAATATTCTCTATAATAATAGAAGATATTCTCTTAAAATATTTGTAATAATATTATATAATTTTTTTCAAATTAATTTATCTTTTAAAATATTTAACATAATATTTTATGTAATTTTTAAAAAATAATTTACAATTGGTTGATACCGTAATCCTTATTCAAAATGAATTGCTGATTTCATATAAAAATTGTGGAAAGGTTTTATGATTTTGCACTATGTTAAATGTTACAAAATACTCTTTTAATGTAGATATTGATTCTTTTTAAAACTAATTATAATTTTAAATATATATTATAATTGTTTAAAAAGTGAATAATAACTTATTTAATAAAATAAAAAAATGTGTATCTTTAATAATTATAAAAAATAATTTTAAATAAAATATATTCATAATTTTAAAAATTATGGCTACAAACTTTGTATAATTAATACAAAATAAATATATTTTATAAATATTTATATTGAAATTTAAATACTAAGTTTTAAATATATTTCATAATATAAAGTATATATATTTAATTTTAAATTAATTATAAAATTATCAAAATTTGTTTAATTATATTATGATTACAATTTATTAATAAATTAGTTATAAATTATCTTATCTAAATTTATTATAAACTATGATTATAATTAGAATTCTTTTTTATATGATTAGAATTCTTTAATAAAAAATAAAACATTCATAAATATTATAGTATTACTAAATATTTATATGTTTGAAGTTGTCTTGGGGTTTCATTTTGAAACTATGACATAACATGTACATGCATAGGATGTTAAAGGATATCTTTATAATTGCATTAGATACTAGGCAATTCCTCCAAAAATATCCTCCAATATGAACATATGTGATATAATATTTTTTTACTCTGTAAACTTTTTTTTCGTCAATCATTTTTAACTTCATAAGAAGTTTGAATCATTATTTTTAGTTTCCTAAGTAAAGAATGCTCTCACTCAAACTTGTCTTTGGAAAAATTAAATATTTTGATTGCACATTTTTTTAATAGAAAAAACCTCATATTTTGATTTGGTAATTAAAACCCTAATCTGAATTAACTAAGCATTTTTATTTGATTATTATCTATTGGACTTAGTTAGATTCATTAAGATTGTTTTTATGTGAACATATGGACTCCCTATGTGTGGATAGTAAACACAATATATCGTTATATTTTATTTATGGTGAAAAATATGTTATTTCATTTGACATGCAAATTGAATGTGGAATATTGATATGTGGATGCCAATTTAGTTTGTACTTTTGAAATATAATAAATACAATATATGCTACAAAGGAAATTACATGTTTATTGCCGCAAATAACTTTACAAGAAGATCTGGTATATACAATAAGCCATAAATATGGAGTAAAATAGATATTATATTAGATAATGGATGATTAATAATTTACAATGAGGCTCGCTTTTATAGGCTTGAGCATGTATAGTGAAGGGTTACACCCTTTCACTTAATAATTAATAACTTTTAATTAACATACATATAATATTCATAGCATTGCCACTCTCTTAGAAAGGCTTTGTCCTCAAAGCCTTATAATTTTGTCGCATTGTTCTTTGCGATGTCATGGTTGATGAAACATGTCGATACGAACTGCTAAGTGTAGAGCATAACTTCCGATACGTCGACAGATCAATCCATCCCAAATTGATTTGTTGTGGACTGATGGGATTCCCTACTGATGTGTCGTCAGGAGATTTGATCACATTAGTACCATTATCTTTTGACATTTCCCACTTTTTCAAATATCGGTTTTTATGGTTGGGGTGTCGATAAGGAACTTTCACGATGTCATTTTCATTTACGAATGTCGCCTTTAGAGCATTGATCTGAGTTGGAAGTTGTATTTTCGTCTCTTGAGGATTTAAGTTTTTGTTCTGTATCTTTTCCAACTTGTTTTCTAACTGCCTATTATCATTTTGAAACTTCTTAATCAATTCGACTTGTGATTTTCTGTCATCTTCAGATGTCTTAAGTTGTTCCTTAAGATTTTCATTATGACTTCTGATACAACTATTTCTTCCTACTTGTCTAGAAGTTTCCCTTCAA
Organism: Larix kaempferi; assembly: GCA_027924585.1. Taxonomy (NCBI): domain Eukaryota; kingdom Viridiplantae; phylum Streptophyta; class Pinopsida; order Pinales; family Pinaceae; genus Larix; species Larix kaempferi. Next base: position 15,708,002 of record BSBM01000547.1, on the reverse strand, counting down.
TGTCGTCCATAGATTGTTCTATCTTTCGGCTATTTTTCAACTTCTTAATTTTTGTGACTAGTATCTTGTTATGATTTCTTAGTCTAAAAATTTCTTCAGCATTGTTAGATAATGCTTTATTACTCTTCGCGATCTCTGACTTATGCGTCTTTTTAGAGTCATCATTTTGTTGTTGAAGAACTTTTATCTGTTGTCGACACTGGTCAACCTCTGATTCTTGACTTTCTAATTTATGTCGTAACTGCATTAGTTCTTCATCTTTGTCGCTAACGATTTTGTTCAAGCGTATTATTTCTGCTTCATAATTGTTTATTTCTTTCGTTATATCTTGATTTTTCAACCTCTGATTGAAATCACTCTCATCTTTTAATTCCTTGATTTGCGCACATAGTTTTTCTATGTGATTTTTCTGGTTGGACATTGTTTGTTCATTGAACCGTTCTTGTATCTTATGTAGTTCAATCCTTACTTCTGATTGTGTATTAATGTCTCGTAATTCTTCATTGTCTTTTCGATAGCACTTTAACTTGGCTTCTAATTTCTCTATTTGTAGTCGCAAACCGGCCTCCATGGTCTTCGACTTCTTCGGTGATGGATGCTCGTTCTGGACTATAGATGGCCTTTGACTTCTTTGCTGAGTCTTCAAATGACTTGACTTCTTTGATGGTTCTTCTTTCAACTTTTTCGGTGATAATTTTGTCTTCCTTGACTTCTTCTTGTCTTCTTTCGGTATTTCTTCTATTTTTTTTTTCCAAATTAATAATTGTGAAACAATTATTAAATAATAATAATATCACTATGAAGTTCTTGAATATGTAAGAGTGAATGAAGTAAAAAATATATATATATTATAATAATATAATTATTATTATAATTATATATTTTTATGGCAAACTTTTGATAGTAATAATTTTAATAAAACAAAACGGTAATAATATTAAATATTATATAATAATATTTAATTTATTATAATAATTTTTGTTTTAATTAAAATTTGTGTTTTTTTTTTGAATTAGGGTTGAAGGAGGGAATGGTGGCTTCGAGGAGGAGGCGTGAGGGAGACATGGCGGATGGGAGAAGGGGAGGGGCGCTGGCAGTGGACGAGGATGTTGCATGCAGGCTGGGCATATGAGATCAGGTAGTGAGGAAGCAACGAAGGCAACTGCAGGATAGAGGGAGGCGTGAGCAGTAGCGAGGGTGAGCGCAGGATGGGTGGAAGGCGTGAGCAGAAGTGGGGGCGTGTGGGATGCGGAGTTGGGGTGAAGGATGGAATAATGATGCACGAGGGTAGGAGATGTGGAGGGGAGGCAACTGGGTGGCAGAACTATGCATTGGCGCGGAAGTTGAAGTGGAGTGAGGAGGGAGCGGAGCAGAGTGGAGTGAGGAGAATGGCAGCGTGGGCTGGAGGTGTTGTGTAGGCGGGAGTAGAAGGCGCAAAGGAAAAAGAAGAGGATGGAAGGGGAGGGCAGAGCGGAGGTGGTGGAGGGAGAGCGTGGCAGCGAGGTTGAGCGTGGGAAAGAGCGGAAGGTGATAGGTGCGTGGGAATGGGTGTGGAGGAATGCGACGGGAAGAGGGCAGTGTGAATATGATTGGGTGTTTGAGAAGTTGGATGAGAATGTGTGCAGGATTGAGTGTGATGGAAATGAGAGGAATGAGTGAGATGGTAGCCGGCGAGGGAGGTCAAAAACCTGATTCAGAGAAACTCTGAAATTATGGCTAAAAGCCAAGATAAGGCCAAAGGCCTGGAATCAGACTTCGCTCTGATACCAAATGCAACAGAAAAACTAGGACACGAAATCCATATTGAATAAAAAGATATATTATTGAATTGATAAGATGCTTAACATTTTACAAGAGCTCTCCTTTTATAAGGTTTATTTGTGGAATTTGGTATCAGAGCTACTCGGTTCTCGACTGCTCGGCTTTCATCCACTTGGTTGCTGCTCTAGAACGGGATTTGCTTCGAGCTTATTCACCAACCTCCTGCTCCCATGCACTCCATCCTCGACCCCCGGCTCCCTCACCCCTCCTTCCACCCACGTCCCTACTCCCTCACGCCGCACTCTTCTCCTTTTTTCTGCACCCCATCTATGCCATCACCTCAACGCCTTCTCCCTTCTCCTACTCCCATGTCCCTCAGCTCCTTCTCGCGTCCATCCCCCATCCCCCTCCCTTCTCTCCCGCAAATCCTCTCCCTGCTAAAACCCTCACCACCTGCATATGCCACATCGACGCCTCTCATCCCACATCCATTCCTCCTTGGCCTCTACTCACTCTCCCACCTACTGCGCCACTGCACTCCATACCCAGCCCTCCACTGCACTCCATACCCAGCTCACACTCCCGCCACTCTTCCCACGCGCAGCTCCATTATCCTGCGCTCCTTCCGTCCATCCCTTCTGTTCATCCTCCCCGTCACTCCTCGACACACCCTGGTCCACCCTCCTCACCTTCTTTCCTTCCACCACAGGCCTCCCCTCCCTCCTGCGCTCGCCCCAACAACCGCCAACCTCCACGCCGTCGCTCGACCTCCACCTCCACGACCCAAAAAAATTTCAAAAACAAAGTTAAAAAAAAAATATATATATATATATATATATATATATTATATAATAATTTTATTATTACCACAATATATATATATTTAAAATAAAAAAAGAGAACTTTATAATATATGATAATATTATTATGTTCAAATAATAATTATTATTATAATTATTTTTTTCTACCACTTGATTTAATAATAATTATTATTATTAATTAATCAATCCCACACAAATCTCCCAAATCTCTAGAGTATCACTTCACCCCATAAGCCAAAATTGGGTCCAATTATTCACCACCACACTTAAGAAGCATGACGACGGAGTTAAAAGCTCAAATGGCGAAAATAAAGAAGGATTTCCAAACTTTCAAGGAAATGATCACCAAGATCTAGGAAGCGCTTAAGAAAGAAATTAAGGATGAAGTCATTGAAGTAATGGAGCAGAAAATAGACGACAAGTTCGACATTATGAGCAAGGAACAAAAAATGTTAGATCAAAAAGTGACTCAAAGCCAGAAAGGTATCGAGGCGATATTACAAAAAAAGAATGATAAGGAAAAAAATCATAAACAACATGGCTCGGATATGTCGGTTACCCCATCTTCCAATTCTGAGTCACCAGAATGCAACAGGATGAAAGGTACTCAATACCAACCATTCGTAATGTACCCGCCGAGAGCAAAAATAGAAATGACGAAATATAACGGAGGAGAAGACCAATGCGTCGCTTGGTTGAATAAAGCAGAAGAGTATTTTGACATATATAACATTACAATGGACGAAGAAAAGGTCAAGTATGCTTCAATGCACCTTGAAGGATATGCCTACAACTGGTATATGTGGTGGAAGGGAGACAACTTCGCATACACTTGGAACTTATTCAAGAATGATTTCTTAAAAAGGTTTCAAGGAATCACAGAAGATGAATTCTTCTCAAAACTTACCAGATTACAACAAAGGGGAAGCATCGAATAATTCACGCATCAATGGGAATCCCTCGCTACCAGAGTATTTGGGCTATCCGACAAACAACGGTTGGAAACCTACTTGGGAGGACTAAAACCATACATACAAAAGAATTAAAAATGCATGACATAACGAATGTCGAGGCAGCAAGACGAAAAGCAAAAGCATCCGAGGCCAAATTTGACAGTTTCCAATCAAATAAAGGGAAGTCATACTCACAAAGAAACATCCAGTCAACTCCAGAGGATGATACAAACAAATACATCCCTCTGCCTAGAAGGGACAATAGGAAGAGCCTCGAGAATCAACTTATGAGGGAAGGAAAATGTCGACGATGTGGAGACAAATGGAATCCTAAACATAGGTGTCACCCCGAGGACACCTCAAAGAAATTATATACTTGTGAAGCAGAGGAGAATAGTGAATCAAAAGAAGAAGAGCCAGAAGATGAAGAGGAGGAAACTGCAAATATGGCAGCCGGGAACGACGAGACCCCCAAAATCTCCCTAGCAGCCATGATAGGCATTAGTCAACCACAGACTCTCAAGTTAAAAGGGCATATAAAAAATGAGAATGTTACCGTGCTAGTAGACACTGGAAGCACTCACAACTTTCTTGATATAAGAGTGGCACGAAAACTCAAGTTGTTCGTACATCCAGTTCCAGACATGAAGTTGATGGTTGCAGATGGCAAGAAGATCGAAAAAGTTGGAAAGTGTCACAAGGTGAGACTTCCAATACAAGACTTCGAACTGGAATCAGAACTCTACACCTTAGCATTGGGAGGAGTAGACATCATTTTGGGAGTCCAACGGTTACAAACATTGGGAACATATTCTGCCAATCATCAAAAACATTTGATCAAGTTTAAGTGGCAAGGGAAAAATTTTGAGCTATATGGTTTTCATCCACCAAACACATAGGTAGTTTCATCTCAGCATATGGAAAAACTCATTCGAAAAGGGGCATCAACATACATAATACAATGTCATCAATTGGAAGGAAAGGAGGAGGAACCAAATGAATTCAAGAAGGAAATCCAAAAATTACTCCAGAAACATGAACACATATTTCAAGACTTACCCATGCAGCTACCACCAGAAAGGAGTATAGAACACATAATCGAGATTAAACCGGGGTCAAATCCTATCAAGGTTAAACCATATAGATATCCCCACCACCACAAAATAGAAATAGAAAGGTTGGTTCAAGATCTACTGAATTGTGGTGTCATCACCAAGAGTAGAAGCCCTTATGCAGCTCCAGTTGTACTAGTACGAAAGAAGGATGGATCGTTTAGATTATGTATAGATTATAGAGGATTAAACAAAATAACAATTAAGAACAATTTTCCAATCCCTTTCATCGATGACATGTTGGATGAACTTCATGACGCAAAATATTTTTCGAAACTCGATTTAAGGTCAGGGTACTATCAAATCAGGGTCAGATTAGAGGATATCACAAAGACTGCTTTCCAAACTCATGAAGGACATTATGAATTTAAAGTAATGCCTTTTGGGTTACCCAATGCCCCTGCCACATTCCAGGCAACTATGAATGAACTATTTCAGCCATACCTAAGGAAATTTGTGTTAGTATTCTTTGTTGACATCCTTATATATATCAAGACATGGAAAGAACATTTGATGCATCTAGAAGAGGTTCTATCTCTTCTGAAGGAAAACCAGTTCTATGCAAAAAAGTCAAAATGCACATTTGGGAAGCAAGAAGTGGAGTATCTCGGTCATATAATCTCAAAGGAAGGAGTTAAGGTGGACCTAAAGAAGATCCAAGCGATGAAGGAGTGGCCCGAACCAAAGAATGTTTCAAAATTGCGAGGATTTTTGGGATTAACAGGTTACTATCGAAGGTTCATCAGGAACTATGCACATGTCACTGCCCCACTAACAAATATCCTAAAAATAAATTATTTTCAATGGGATGATGAAGCAAGAAGATGCTTTGAAATGTTGAAACAAATTATGTCTTCCACTCCCGTTTTGGCAACACCTAATTTTGAAAAACCATTCGTGATCGAATGTGATGCTTCAGGGTTTGGGATAGGAGCTATGGTAATGCGAGAAGGTCATCCAATCGCTTTTGAAAGTAGGAAGTTGAACAAAAGAGAATACCTACAGTCTACATACAACAAGGAAATGCTTGCCATCATGCATGCATTAACTAAATGGCGACAATACCTTTTGGGAAGTAAATTCCTAATCCGAACAGATCATAATAGTTTACAACACTTGTTACAGCAGAAGACATTAACAACCAAACAACAAAAGTGGATAGAGAAAATCTCTACCTTCGATATGGAGATCCTACATAAAAGGGGGAAGGACAATGTAGTAGCTGATGCTTTATCAAGGAAAGATGAAGAGATACAAGTCTACACCGTATCCATGGTGATCCCAGAATTTTTGGACAAAATTCGCAAAGAATATGCCAAGAATTCAGAGGTTTTCTCCATAATTAACAACATAAATCAATATCCGAAGTTTGAATGGAAGAATGATCTCTTATGGTACAAAGGACGTATTTACTTAAGTTCCAATTCCAGTTTTAAGACCAAGGTGCTTAAAGAGTCACATGACTGCCCAGCCGCTGGTCATGTAGGAATTTTTAAAACCTACTATAATGCAAGGCAATCATTATTTTGGAAGGGTATGTATGCCGACATTCACAAGTATGTTGCAGATTGTGACATTTGTCAGCGGAATAAAACTGAGAATATCTCAAGTCTGGGGTTACTCCATCCATTACATATTCCAAATAAGAAATGGGAGGAAATTTCAATGGATTTCATTGAAGTTCTACCCATATCAGATGGAAAAGACAAAATACTAGTTGTGGTAGACAAGCTAACCAAATATGCACATTTTTTTGGAGTGAAGAAAACTGATTCGGCAAAAGAAACAGCCGAAGCTTTTTGTAAAAATGTCTACAAATTACATGGTTTTCCGAATATTATAGTAAGTGATAGGGATGCCAAGTTTAAAGGGAACTTTTGGAGAGAGTTTTGCAATCAAATTGGAACATCTATTAACATGAGCTCAGCTTATCATCCCCAAACAGGTGGACAGATAGAAGTTGTCAATAAATTCTTAGAAACCTACCTCCGTTGTTTTGTAACTAATAAGCAAAATAAATGGTTCCAATGGCTACATCTTGCGGAATGGTGGTATAATTCTACTTATCATACATCTGCTAGAATGACACCATTTCAAGCCCTATATGGATATGAACCCCCAAAATGGAAGGATTTCATCACCAACCAAGCAAGGGTCGCATCAGTAAATGACCATTTAGAAGAAAACCAAAAGGTTGTCCAAGTACTTAAAGAGAATTTGAATACTGCCAGGAATAGAATGAGACAACAAGAAGATCGACACCGAATAGAACGAGAATTTGAAATTGGAGATTGGGTATATGTAAGACTACAACCCTATAAACAATTATCACTTAAACAAGGTGGAAAAAATAAATTGGCTCCACGTTTTTATGGCCCATATCAAATCAATAAGAAGATTAGTCAGGTGGCATATGTGTTGGAATTGCCAACTACAAGTCGCATCCACAATATCTTTCATGTTTAATGTTTGAAAAAGATGATAGGTCAACACCAGAAGGCACAAACAATACTTCCCTTGTTAGATGAAGAAGGAAGAATCATATTCGAGCCAGAATCTATCATTGCTACTAGAGAGAAGAGATTAAGAACACGAGTCATTAAAGAATACCTCATAAAATGGAAAAATATTCTCGAAGAAGATGCAACATGGGAATCAGAACAATTTTGACAGTTACACCCTTATTACCATTGCTTTGAGGACAAAGCTCTTTAAAAGGGAGTGGCAATGCTATGAATATTAAATATTGTATTAAATTAATCAGTAAATTATTAATTAGTTTAATTGAAGGGACATAACCCTTCTTAAGAATGCTCAAACCTTATAAAAGGCGAGCTCTTGTAAAACGTTAAGCATCTTATCAATTCAATAATATATCTTTTTATTCAATATGGATTTCGTGTCCTAGTTTTTTTGTTGCATTTATTTAATGTCATTTTAGTGATATAGATTATCACCTTCCCCACGACAGGTGCCACCAAGATGGGGGCATCACCCCATGCGGCTAACTCATTCAACGAGGAGGAGGTCGTACCATGCAGCCTGGAACACGGAACTTGGTCACCATTATCCATCCTGACTCTTAATTATCAGTTATGTCATGGTACGCTGCCTCATAATCTATGTGCATGCTCGAGAGGATCCGTACGATCGTAGGTTAGCTCGCTTGGGGGAGTGTTCATGGAAATCCGACTTGAAGGTGGTGGCAATGGGGTTCAACATGGTCCACTTGTTCCAGGCCATAGGAAAATGAAGACCTGGCTTAAATGTAGGTTTCAAATTGGCAAGTTGCAATATCAGTTTCTGTATGTGTGCTACTCACTAGAAAAGGATTTGGCTCTCTCCCTTCGTGTGCATCCAGTCTGGACGCTTCTTGCTAGTGAGGTTCCCATGGCCAGGACAAAGGTGACTTCGAGGAAAATTGTTAATGGGCCATGTCACGCACACATGCCGCGTGCCCTAAAGGAAATGGAACAGGGTGTTCACTAAGTGAACTTGTTACATAGCACAACCATTCGCAAGATATTAAAGAATATCCCTAATTTCACTAACTATTGGAAAATGCCTCCTAAAATTGTATTGTTGCACTCCCCCTCCCAATATACCTTTCCAATTAAGAATACCCCTAGTTTCACCACATATTGTAGGTATCCATTTTTATCAACATATTTTTATTACCCCCTATATATCATATTATCAAGTTGTAACAAGCATAATCCCTAACACATCTTCGTATTTAAGTAAACAAGATGCTAAATAAAATATCAGTATAATGCTAATAATGATCCCATCGGGATTGCAGGGGCGACTAATCAATTTGTAGCGTTGGATAGTGGAAGACCCAACTAAATAGTAATGGAGAAGGTAAAATGTGTAAAAGGAAACCCAATCAAGATATCAATGTAACAAAGAATGTAAAAGACTAATAATCCAAGAGTGAGTGCAATGCTTAGAAAATATGAGAATTGTAGATGTTTCACACCGCAGCCTACCAATCTACCAATTTTATATCATGTAAATACAAGTATAGTCATAGAGAGCTCATGTTTTCTGTAAGCTTAATAAATTAAAGTCCATAAACAGGGAAAATCGAAACCCTTTTGTGGATGGACTTCCCTACCTTCCTATCAAAACAAACATCATTGATGTTTGAACCAAATGAACATAGAAACGGTCCTCTTATTTCCCAATAACACCACATGACCATGTGCATAGCTTGGATTTGGGTCATTCACAAGATTTAATGAATTTTCTCCACTTCCTCTACATTTATTCCTGCAATCAAGGGACTAACAACATTTAGTTACCTTTTATTGGGTTATATCTAGATTTTTTAATCTTTACAGGAGAGGGAAAAATATCCATTGTTAAGTTCAAGCATGCAATAGTTATAAAGATACACAGATGGTGAAACTTATATGATACCATTTCATGGTAACAATAACACATAGGATATGTAAATAAGGATTTAGATTTTCACATATGTTCATGTCAGTTCCAATAAAATATTAAGACGAATTCCTTGCATATAAGAATTGACATTACAATTATGAATTTGCAAAATATAACTCAAGAAATATTGATCTAACTTTTCTTGGAATATAACTCAACTATTCCAAACTGACAATGTCAAAATGTTAAAGAAGAATACAAAAAATTGAAAAAAATAATTAGTCAAGAAATATTGATCTAACTTTTCTTGGTTCTGGTGAGCCAAGAAATACTGATCACTTTTATTGGTTGTCATGGAGAAAGGTTTGATGGAATGTCAATACCCACCTAGACCCAACCAAGAAAATGAATATTTGGATCTTTTACTAGAACGCCTACAAAAAATACAATACAATTGTTCAACTCCGAAACTCTTGATTAACTACATCTCTCAAATTTGGAGTTGATGAGGAACCAAATCCATATTCAAGCATAATGAACAATTTCATAGGTTGAAATGTGAGTTCTATCTAGAAAATAAACACACTTTGGAATTTGGCCTCATATAGAATTAAAAAAGGTATAATGTTACAAGACTACCTCAGTTTCAACACTAGCAAACTCAACCTCTATTGTGGAGAAAGTGTGAAAACTTGCATACATATTCATAATAAGTGGAAACATTAACCTTTTGGACATCACATCAATAACATTATCCATAAAATAATAAAATACGATCACCCGGGTTATCTCAATGACACAATTCTAATATTGTAGTGCTGAGGGTGGGCGGAGCAGGTGTGGCCGAGGGTGGTCCCGCAAGAGCGGGAGGAGCCAGAGCTGGAGAAGCTGCAACATGTGGAGTGACTACCATGGACTGGATGGTGGTTGTGGTAGTCGACTTGGAGTGGAGGTTTGGTGGGCTGACTGCTGGCATTGATGAGCGGGGTTCAACTGACCTCGAGGATGATGAGCTGGACCTGACACTCCACTTACCAACTGAATGTGGGCCAGCATGGAGGAACATTATGCGGTAGGTAGTGGTAGGGTTCCATATGGCACGAGAGGTGCAAGGAGGAGCACTCCCTCCTCCACAAAAACGTCCACAATAGGGACCAAAGCCGGTGCGAGGGGAGGATGTGCGGCCACTGGCCACTTTGGGACCTCGAGATCCACCAACTGGCAGGTTGGATTGTTTCTTTTTGTATAGGGATGATGGGCCCCATTTTTGTATATATACATTTTTTATGAGCCTATGGGAGGAGGGTTTTTTATGTATCCCCCATAAGGCTACTATGTATATACCCAAGGAGGGCCATGTTTTGTACATGACATACCTTTTTTATGAGATATATATATGTATATGCCATTTTTGCAGCACATGATGTATACATCTCTGTATGTGATGTGATGTACGTGTATTTTGCTTTATGTTTCCTATGTGTTGATGTGATTCATATGTAGTAGTTGATACTAGCATATTTGTTCTGGGCATGTGTGATCAACTGTAGGACTTGTAATGATGAGATACATGTATGTGTAGTCGTAGGTGAAACACATGGACATATTTATGTATGTTTGATATGCAGGGTTATGCAGCCGGGTGATGTACTAGGTGCCAATTCAATACCTCATTTGCGATGGAGTTGGAAAATGCATAGGATTTTCTCGGTGCATGTGTGAAAGTTATGGCTTCAAACTGTTGAATGAGAAGGCACACGCTAAGAAACCTTCGGAAGAGGAGCGAGTTGCAGACACAGAATACATTATTCAACTACGATACGGCAAGTTGTGAGTTGAGGTGCACTTGTAGATGGTGAATTCCTAGGTGTAGGGCGTCTCTTGATATACCTATTATGGCATTGTACTCTACTTGGTTGTTTGTTAGTGCCCCCAAGCACACTCTGGTGATGTGGTGGAGTGTATGGGAGGGGGAGTATATAACCCAGGCAGTGGATGCTATATGTTTGGACCATTGACTGGAACTGTACACATATCCTATGTATATGTTTGTTTAGGAGGCCATCTGCATTTGAAGAAGAGAGGTAGTTTACTTTCTAATTCGAGACAGTGTGAAACGAAATTAAAGTTTATTACACAAAATAACAATATCAATGGCTGGTGTTGGATGTCTTGTTTGTGTTGAGGGGGTACAAACCCACTGTTGGTTTGTTAGTTTTTTGGGAATGCTTGCAGGTGGTCTGTGTCTTTGTTGTAGGATGAGGAATCACTGCAAGTGAGGTCATCAGATAAAGGAGATCCAGCTTCGATGGTATCTGGTAAGGTCGATATTACTTCCTCAATTTGTGACCTTTGTGGGGTTATATGGAGGGATTGAAATTGACCTTGCATTCTCATTAGTTCAAGATGAGTTTGTCATTCGGCGCGCAAAATGGGGCATTGAAAGGAGTAATGGGTGGTCTCTCCACAAGATCGGCAAGGTCTTGGTATGTGTGGATAGAAGTGTTCTTGGTCTTCTTGAGTGTTGATTTGATCTATTATGCATGTGATGGTGCTAGGAGGTATCATATGGGAGGAGTGCCAAAATGATGAGCATTCATTGTGTGATTGTGTCATTGTAGGTTTAGATCGATCTTGCAACGTGGCAGCCTCTACCACGTTTCTTGAATTTGGTGCAACTTCTATGGGAGGTGTGACTAGCGGTGTCAGTGATGTGGTGATCACATTAATGGATGCTACTTCTTGGTTTAATAAGGGGTGTTCCTCAATTGTTACTTGAGTGAGACGGACCGTTTCCAACGCCTCTCAATATCGAAGGAGTTCAGGGGAATGGTGCGTATAGTGCCCACGTTGAGCACATATGGAACATGCATGATTCAAACGCATTTTTTTTTAATTAGATGTGGGTGAGGGAGGTGTGCCCCCTTTTAATGTTGGTGGAGTATGGGTGATGCTAACGAGAGTGTTAAGCAGATTCCTTAGCTCTGGTAGAGTAGACCATAGATTGGTTGCGTGGCCTTTTTTCCCTCAAAGAGTAAACAACTCTGTGACCCTTTGATTGGGAGTATTGATCGTTATTAGGGATTTTAAATCTTGATGGTTAATGCCCCTTGATTTAGGGTTAGCAGTTTCTAATGATTTAGATGTTGGGTTAGGTAATAGGGGACCTTTCAACTTCGGGTGTTGGGTTCCCCCATTGGTGGTCTTAGTGACGACCGATTGTGGTGTCTTTGTGGATGTCATAGGTTGGGTTTTCGTAACTGAATGTCTTATGGGCCTTACAGACGTACTAGCTGAAATAGGGACAAACTCATAATGGGTGACTGGTTTGGTACCACACTGGTGGTGTAAGGTAGCACACTGGGATTCCCAAAGTTAGCCCAGGTAGAGTTAACTAAGCCATAACCAGTGTCCCTTGTACACCAGTGGGAGGATACAAGAATGGGATTTGAAAAATAGGTGCTACCGATGAACTCAACGTTTGTTCAATGCCATGAATTAGTGGTGGTGTTGATGATGATGTTGAGGTGGAGGTGGCGTCATTTTCAGCGGTGAAAATTGTGCACATTAGGTCATCAGTCAATGTAGGGATCCTAGGTGGTGGTCCCGTTTATGATCCTAACCAATTGGAGTCCTTGTACATACCAAGGGAAATGTCAACATATGGTTTATCATCGCCTAGTACAATCGATAGGACATTGTCAGGGTTTATTGTGGTATTAGCGTCATAGTAGTTAAGTTAGTAAAGGGTAACTACCTTCCCATTTAAGGGAAACATCATGATACATAAGACTAAGGAGGAAACCGCCTTCATGGCGTACATGTAACTATGCCCCAAGAGGATGTTGTAGTCGATTTCTATGTCGACTACTTCGATATCGATCATAACCGTGTTGCCCCCCAGCTGGGGACATTTTGGTACAATCCTCTCAGTTGGATGGTCTCCCATCATATGCATGAAGAGCAATAGACGAGGCGACCAACTCAGGATATCCTAATCATTTCCAGAATTTTACAAACATCATGCAAGTAGATGCACCTTCATCGATGATAAAACGGTGGATCATGACGTTTTTTACCGTGATTGGTACTTGAAATGTGACAGATGATGGTAGTCACAAATCACCTTTGTCAGCATCAAAGGTCATAAGGTGTGAATCAAATGGATCGATGGCACCGAGTGCACTCAATAATGCCTTTCTCAGTGTTGGGAAAGACTGTAACACCTTTAATGTGGACATAACCACAGGGGATTGAGCCAAGTCATCCATAATATTGTAATTGTGGGCGGATTTCATGTGAGGGTTAATAGGGGTACGCCGAAGTGGAAATTTTGGAATCTATGGGATTTGTTCGTTCTTTGGGTGTGGTATCTATAGAGGGTCCCCCGAGGGGACAGGACTGTCTTCCGCTTGGGGGGTGGGAGGCTCATCATAACCTCTGGCTCGTGTTTGAAGGTTTACATCAAGTGTATAGATATTTTGAAAAGAGCCATCACCTGGTAGACGAGGGTCGTGTTGTTGCGTCACTACGCCTTGATTGGAAAAGGGTTGTTGTAACATGGTGGTTTGTGGTTGGGGAAGATTCTCTGCCTTAGGAGGGTTCACCATCATCTTCTTTTTGGCTTCGACTAAATATTGGCAGTTAGAGATAAGAGGACAATGATGTGTGTAATGACCATAATCGTTGCAAATGGAGCAGCAATAATTGGTTCTCAAGGTGGGTATTCTTACCTTTGTTTAAGGGGGTTGTTAGTCCTTGTATTTGGATCACCTGTATTCTGGTTTTGTTGAGGAGCGGAATTGCCCCCTTTCCATGATTATTGATTTGGTTTGTTCTTACCTTTCCTTTTCTCTTGATTCTATGAATTATGGGGATTTGTAGCATTTAATTGCTCGAATTGTTGAGTTTGTTGAACATAAGAAGGTTGAACTAAGTTAACCCCAATGTGGGGGGTTGGTTGTTGACCAATTGGGCATGGGAATGGATAATATGGGTTATATCCCGCTAGTGGGATAAATGCAATTTGCGTACCATAAGAGGTGGATGTAGGAACGGCTTGTTCCATTGGTGGTGTAGGAACCATCATTTCTTAGCTAACATGTGGGTACTTCTGTATGGTCCATACTATAATTGACAAACTGATGGTGTTGGTACCATTGCAGGGGGTACCGACACAGGTGGCTTGGATGGGTAATACAGAACCATGTTAAATAGAACCGATGTGGTGGTAGGAACCTTTCCTAAATGGTAAATGGACACAATAATCCCATCTGTCGAATGTGATGAGCCCGAAGGTGTAGGATCCAACGACCGATGCCGAGGGGCATCAGGGAGGATTGTGTAAAGGTAGTCGGATTGTGCATATATGAGGTCGAAATGTTGTGCTTTAAGAATGGCCTCTTCCTCTCTTTGTGGCATGGAGGTGGTGACATCTTTAGCTATGGAAGGTTTGAGAGATTTGATAGGGCCAATCCAACAAAAAGGGAGGTTGTATTTTGATCTTGCATAGTGTGCGTCATCTACGCCACTCATGGATGTGGTCTGCAATTGAAATTAACGTAAATTTTATTGCATTATTAACAATATTATATATTATTTGTTATATATGTATATTTCAATTAATTTTGTGAATAATAACTTACATGGCAAATGAATGTAATGAAGCCTTATAGGCCATACATAATTGATGTAAGCTCTAAGCTAGTTATGCGCAGTTCATGTTTATTTTATATGAATAAAATGATTTTTTCCTTTGGATTATTTCAAATTTAAAATTATTTTATTTATTTTTATAAGATTTTTTTTTTAATTTGTTATAGGGCAAGGACTAAGCTGCATGCAGCTCTTGTTTTTCTATTTGTTCATGCAATGATGAAAACACTTTATATTTATGAATCTTCATATGACTAAGATGAGATGCAGTACATTATTAATTTCAGAAGCCAATGATTAAGCTCAAATGTTCAAGATACAAACATATAACAATTTTATCAGACAAGATATTATATTAAAAAGGTAAATAGTTGTAAGAGATGATGTGAAATTCATATCTTGATAATGAAATTGATTCAAAAAGTATTAATATAAAATCTGGAATATAAAATAATTAGTTTCAATTTGAGTATGAATTTAAATATAATTTTCTAATATAAAATGGGTAATTTGAAATCACTAAGTTGAAAGTGTAGTTTGATGATGATAATTAATATACTTTTAAAATAATTTTAATTTTTTATAACTTAAGAAATAAATATATATAATCCAAATAAATAAATATAAAAAATAGATTTATATTCAATTTATATAAAATAATAAAATCAATATTTTCTTTTCTTTTATATAAATAAAAAACTCATCTTATTACAATATTGAATCTTATCTTGAATATTTCAATTTATATTCTCTATTTTATAATAAATATGAATGGAAAGCCAACTATTTAGGAACCATATACCATCAATATGTATGGTAAAATATCGGTGTCATAAGGCTGACTTATGTAGATCTCTTCTCTTCTAATTATGAACACCAAGCATAAATCACCTTCTTACAAAAACACATATTTCTTCCTAATGTTTTATAATTGACGTTACTTTATTTTCTTTCCACTATTGTTTATAAATGACACAAGCATTCATATTGACACAAGCATTACAATATGAAGGAGAGATGTCATGTGAACAAAGGCAACGTCGAGTCTATTCCTTGAACGTCCAATAACTCTGATTTATAGGAGCCATGACATTATAATAATATTCCATAATATTATTATAGGAGCCATAACTCTCATTTATACGAGTCATAACTCTCATTTATAGGAGCCATAATATTATAATAATATTCCCTATAATAATAATAGATATTCTCTTAAAATGTTTGTAATAATATAATATAATTTTTTTCAACTTAATTTATCTTTTAAAATATTTAAAATAATATTTTATGTAATTTAAAAATAATAATTTACCATTGGTTGATACTGTAACCTTTATTCAAAGTAAATTGTTAATTTCATATAAAAAAATTGAGGAAAGGTTTTATGAATTTGTACTATGTTAAATGTTACAAAATACTCTTTTGATGTAGATATTGTTTCTTTCTAAAACTAATTATAATTTTGAATATATATTCTATCTATTTAAAAAGTGAATAATAATTTATTTAATAAAATAAGAAATGTGTATTTTTTATAATTTAAAAAAAAATATATTCATAATTTTATAAATTATGGATATAAACTTTGTATAATTAATGCAAAATAAATATTTATATTCAAATTTTAAAAATATATTTTATAATATAAAGTATATATATTTTATTTTAAATTAATTATAAAATTAACAAAATTTATTTAATTTTATTATGATTACAATCCATTAGTAAATTAGTTATAAATTATCTTATCTAAATTTATTATAAACTATGATTATGATTAGAATTCTTTTTTATACAATTAGAATTCTTTAATAAAAAATAAGACATTCCTAAATATAGAGAAAATACTAGGAATAGAAGACCTACTAAGACTAGGTAGTATGCAATTTAGAATGGAGCAAGTGTTTGTCCAGCTAAATCCACATTTGTAAGGTGTAACTTTATCTAAATTAGTTATAAATTATCTTATCTAAATTTATTATAAACTATGATTATGATTAGAATTTTTTTTTTATATGATTAGAATTCTTTATTTTTTTCTAATAAAACATTCCTAAATATTATAGTATTACTAAATATTTATATGTTTGAAGCTGTCTTGGGGTTTTATTTTGAAACTATGACATAGTATGTACATGCATAAGATGTTAAAGAATAACTTTATAATTGCATTAGATATTAGGCAATTCCTCCAAAAATATCTTCCAATATGAATATATGTG
This sequence comes from Larix kaempferi, assembly GCA_027924585.1. Taxonomy (NCBI): domain Eukaryota; kingdom Viridiplantae; phylum Streptophyta; class Pinopsida; order Pinales; family Pinaceae; genus Larix; species Larix kaempferi. The sequence goes on along the minus strand of BSBM01000547.1, from coordinate 15,691,083 downwards.
ATATAATTTTTTTAATACTGTGTGAGCTTTTTTTAGTCAATCATTTTTAGCTTCATAAGAAGTTTGAATCATTATTTTAAGTTTCCTAAGTAAAGGATGTTCTCACTCAAACTTGTCTTTGGAAAAATTAGATATTTGGATTGTACATTTTTTCAATAGAAAAAGCCTCATATTTTGATTTGGTAATTAAAACCCTAATCTGAATTAACTAAGCATTTTTATTTGATTATTATCTATTGGACTTAGTTAGATTGATTAAGATTGTTTTTATGTTTCAACATATGGACTCCCTATGTGTGGATAGTAAACACAATATATCGTTTTATTTTATTTATGTAAAAAATATGTTATTTCATTTCACATGCAAATTGAATGTGGAATATTGATATGTGGATGCCAATTTAGTTTGTACTTTTGAAATATAATAAATACAATATATGCTACAAAGGAAATTACATGTTTATTTAATGTCATTTTAGTGATATAGATTATCACCTTCCCCACGACAGGTGCCACCAAGATGGGGCCATCACCCCATGCGACTAACTCATTCAACAAGGAGGAGGTCGTACCATGCAGCATGGTGCATGGAACTCGGTCATCGATCTCCATCCCGACTCTTAATGATCAGTTATGTCATGGTACGCTACCTCATAATCTATGTGCATGCTCGAGAGGATCCATATGATCGCAGGTTAGCTCGCTTGGGGGAATGTTCATGGCAATCCGACTTGAAGGTGGTGGCAATGGGGTTCAGTATGGTCCACTTGTTCCAGGCCATAGGAAAAGGCAGACTTGTCTTAAATGTAGGATTCAAATTGGCAAGTCGCAATATCAGTTTCTATATATGTGCTACTCACTAGAAAAGGATTTGGCTCTCTCCCTTCATGTGCATCCGGTCTGGACGCTTCTTGCTAGTGAGGTTACCATGGCCAGGACGAAGGTGACTCTGAGGAAAATTGTTAATGGGCCATGTCGCACACACATGTCGTGTGCCCTAAAGGAAATGGCACAGGGAGTTCACTCAGTGAACTTGTTACATAGCACAACCGTTCGCAGGATATTAAAGAATATCCCTAATTTCACTAAATATTGGAAAATGCCTCCTAAAATTGTATTGTTGCACCCCCCCTCCCAATATACCTTTCCAATTAAGAATACCCCTAGTTTCACCACATATTGTAGATATACATTTTTATCAACATATTTATAATACCCCCTATATATCATATCATCAAGTTGTAACAAACATAATCCCTAACACATCTTCATATTTAAGCAAACAGGATGCTAAATAAAATAACAGTATAATGCTAATAATGATCCCATCGGGATTGCAGGGGCGACTAATCAATTTGTAGTGTTGGATAGTGGAAGACCCAACTAAATAGTAATGGAGAAGGTAAAATTTGTAAAAGGAAACCCAATCAAGATATCAATGTAACAAAGAATGTGAAAGACTAATAGTCCAATAGTGAGTGCAATGCTTAGAAAATATGAGAATTGTATATGTTTCACACCGTAGCCTGCCAATCTACCAATTTTATATCATGTAAATACAAGTATAGTCATAGAGAGCTCATGTTTTTTGTAAGCTTAATAAATTAAAGTCCATAAACAGGCAAAATCGTAACCCTTTCGTGGATGGACTTCCCTACCTTCCTATCAAAACAAACATCATTGATGTTTGAACCAAATGAACATAGAAATGTTCCTCTTATTTCCCAATAACACCACATGACCATGTGCATAGGTTGGATTTGGGTCATTCACAGGATTTAATGAATTTTCTCCACTTCCTCTACATTTATTCCTGCAATCAAGGGACTAACAACATTTAGTTACCTTTTATTGGGTTATATCTAGTTTTTTTAATTTTTACGGGAGAGGGGAAAATATCCATTGTTAAGTTTCAAGCATGCAATAGTTATAAAGATACACAGATGGTAAAACTTATATGATACCATTTCATGGTAACAATAACACATACGATATTTAAATAAAAATTTAGATTTTCACATCTGTTCATGTCAGTTCCAATACAATATTAAGACGAATGCCTTGCATATAAGAATTGAAATTATAATTATGAATGTTCAAAATATAACTCAATCTATCAACTATTCCAAACTGACAATGTGAAAATGTTAAAGAAGAATACAAAAAGTTGAATGAAATAATTAGTCAAGAAATATTGATCTAACTTTTCTTGGTTCCGGTGAGCCAAGAAATATTGATCTCACTTTTCTTGGTTTTCATGGAGCAAGGTTTGATCGAATGTCAATATCCACCTAGACCCAACCAAAAAAATGAATATTTGGATCTTTTACTAGAACGCCTAAAAAAAATACAATACAATTGTTCAACTCCAAAACTCTTGATTAACTACATCTCTTAAATTTGGAGTTGATGAGGAACCAAATCCATATTCAAGCATAATGAACAATGTCATAGGTTTCAATGTGACTTCTATCTAGAAAATAAACACACTTTGGAATTTGGCCTCATATAGAACAAAAAAAGGTATAATGTTACAAGACTACCTCAGTTTCAACACCAGCAAACTCAACCTCTATTGTGGAGAAAGTGTGAAAACTTGCATACATATTCATAATAAGTGGAAACATTAACCTTTTGGACATCACATCAATAACATTATCCATAAAATAATAAAATATGATCACCCAGGTTATCTCAATGCCACAATTCTAATATTGTAGTGCCTGAGGGTGGGCGGAGCAGGTCTGGTCGAGGGTGGTCCCACAGGATCGGGAGGAGCCGGAGCTGGAGAAGCTGCAACATGTGGAGTGACTGCCATGGACTGGATGGTGGTTGTGGTAGTTGAATTGGAGTGGAGGTTTGGTGGGCTGACTGCTGGCAATTATGAGCAGGGTTCAACCGACCTCGAGTATGATGAGCTAGACCTGACACTCCACTTACCAACTGAATGTGGGCCAGCGTGGAGGCACATTATGCGGAAGGTAGTGGTAGGGTTCCATATGGCATGAGAGGTGTAAGGAGGAGCACTCCCTCCTCCACAACAACGTCCACGATAGGGACCAAATTCGGTGCGAGGGGAGGATGTGCAGCCACTGGCCATTTTGGGACCTCGAGATCCACCAACCGAAAGGGCGGATTGTTTCTTTTTGTATAGGGATGATGGGCCCCATTTTTGTATGTATACATTTTTTATGAGCCTATGGGAGGAAGGTTTTTGATGTATCCCCCATAAGGCTACTATGTATATACCCAAGGAGGGCCATTGTTTGTACATGACAAACCTTTTTTATGAGATATATATATGTATATGTCATTTTTGCAACACATGATGTATACATCTATGTATGTGATGTGATGTACATGTATTTTGCTTTATGTTTCCTATGTGTTGATGTGATGCATATGTAGTAGTTGATACTAACATATTTGTTTTGGGCATGTGTTATCGACTGTAGGACTTGTAATGATGAGATACATGTATGTGTAGTCATAGCTGAAACACATGGACATATTTATATATGTTTGATATGCAGGGTTATGCAGCCAGGTGATGTACTAGGTGCCAATTCAATACCTCATTTGCGATGGAGTTGGAAAATGCGTAGGATTTTCTCGGCGTAGGTATAAAAGTTATGGTTTCAAACTATTGAATGAGAAGGCGCACACGCAGAAACCTTCGGAAGAGGAGCGACTTGCAAAGACAGAATACATTATTCAACTGTGATACGACAGTTGTGAGTCGAGGTGCACTTGTAGATGGTGAATGCCTAGGTGTAGGGCGTCTCTTGATAGACCTATTATGGCATTGTACTCTGCTTGGTTGTTTGTTAGTGCCCCCAAGAACAGTCTGGTGATGTGGTGGAGTGTATGGGAGGGGGAATATATAAACCTCGACTAGAACTGTACACATATCCTATGTAGATGTTCGTCTAGGAGGCCATCTGCATTTGAAGAAGAGAGGTAGTTTACTTTCTAATTTGAGACAGTGTGAAATGAAAGTAAAGTTTATTACACAAAATAACAATATCAATGGTTGGTGTTGGATGTCTTGTTTGTGTTGAGGGGGTACAAACCCACTTTTGGTTTGTTAGTTTTTTGGGAATGCTTGCAGGTGGTCTATGTCTTTGTTGTAGGACAAGGAATTACTGCAAGTGAGGACATCAATCCAGCTTCGATGGTATCGGGTAAGGTCGATATTACTTCCTCAATTTGTGACCTTTGTGGGGTTATATGGAGGGATTGTGATTGACCTTGCATTCTCATTAGTTCGAAACGAGTTTGTCATTCGGCGCGCAAAATGGGGCATTGAAAGGAGTAATGGTTGGTCTCTCCACAAGATCGGTAAGGTCTTTGTATGTGTGGATGGAAGCGTTCTTGGTCTTCTTGAGTGTTGATTTGATCCATTATGCATGCGATGGAATTAGGAGGGATCATATGGGCGGAGTGCCAAAATGACGAGCATTCATTGTGTGATTGCATCGTTGTAGGTTTAGATGGGTCTTGTGACGTGGTAGGCTCTACCACGTTTCCTGCATTTGGTGCAACTTCTATGGGAGGTGTGACTAGTGGTGTCGCTGATGTGGTGATCACATTAATGGATGCTACTTCTTGGTTTAATAAGGGGTGTTTCTCAATTGTTACTTGAGTGAGATGGACTGTTTCCAACAACTCTTGATATCGAAGGAGTTCAGGGAAATGGTGCATATAGTGCCCATGACAAGCACATATGGAAGATGCATGATTCACACGCATTTTTTTTAATTAGATGTGGATGAGGGAGGTGTGCCTCCTTTTACTATTGGTGGAGTGTGGGTGATGCTAATGGGAGTGTTAAGCAGATTCCTTAGCTCTGGTAGAGTAGAACATAGATTGGTTGCATGGCCTTTCTGCCCGTAAAGAGCACACAACTCTGTGACCCTTTAATTGGGAGTATTTATCATTACTGGGGATTTTAAATCTTGATGGTTAATGCCCCTTGCTTTAGTGTTAGTGGTTTCTACTGATTTAGATGTTGGGTTAGGTAATAGGGAACCTTTCAACTTCGGTTGTTGGGTTCCCCCATTGGTGGTCTTAGTGACGACCGATTGTGGTGTCTTTGTGGATGTCATAGGTTGGGTTGTCGTAACTGAACGTCTTATGGGTCTTACAGACGTTCTAGCCGAAATAGGGACAAAATCATAATGGGTGACTGGTTTGGTACCACACTGGTGGTGTAAGGTAGCACACTGGGATTCCCAAAGTTAGCCCAGGTAGAGTTAACTAAGCCATAATCGGTGTCCCTTGTACACCAGTGGGAGGATACAACAATGGGATTTAAAAAATATGTGTTACCGATGAACTCAACGTTTGTTCAATGCCATGAATCAGCGGTGGTGCTAATGATGATGTTGAGGTGGAGGCGGTGTCCTTTTCAGTGGTGAAAATTGTGCACATTAGGTCATGGGTCAATGTAGGGATCTTAGGTGGTGGTCCCGTATATGCTCCTAACCAATTGGAGTCCTTGTACATACTGGGGGCAATGTTGACATATGGTTTATCATCACCTAGTATAGTCGATAGGACATTGTCAAGGTTTCTTGTGGTATTAGTGTCATAGTAGTTAAGTTGGTAAAGGGTAACTACCTTCCCATTTAAGGGAAACATCATGATATGTAAGACTAAGGAGGAAACTGCCTTCATGGCGTACATGTAACTATGCCCTAAGAGGATGTTGTAGTCAAGTTCTATGTCGACTACTTCGATATCGATCATAACTGTGTTGCCCCCCAGCTGGGGACATTTTGGTACAATCCTCTTAGTTGGATGGTCTCCCATCATATGCATGAAGAGCGATCTAGACGAGGCGACCAACTTAGGATATCCTAATCATTTCTAGAATTTTACGGACATAACGCATGTGGATGTGCCTTCATCGATTATACAACGGTGGATCATGACGTTTTTTACCGTGATTGGTAGTTGAAATGCGACAAATGATGGTAGTCACAGATCACCTTTGTCAACATCAAAGGTCATAAGGTGTGAATCAAATGGATCGATAGCACCGAGTGCACTTAGTAATGCCTTTCTCGGTGTTGTTAAAGACTGTAACACCTTTAATGTGGACATAACCGCAGGGGATTGAGCCAAGTCATCCATAATATTGTAATTGTGGGCGGATTTCATGTGAGGGTTAATAGGGGTACGTCGAAGTGGAAATTTTGGAATCCATGGGATTTTTTGGTATTTGGGTGTGGTATCTATAGAGGGTCCCCCGAGGGGATAGGACTGTCTTTCGCTTTGGGGGTTGGACACTCATCATAACCTCTGGCTCTTGTTTGAAGGTTTACGTCCAGTGTATAGATATTTTGAAAAGAGCCATCACCTAGTGGACGAGGGTCATGTTGTTGCGTCACTACCCCTTGATTGGAAAAGGGTTGTTGTAACATGTTTGTTTGTGGTTGGGGAGGATTCTCTGCCTTAGGAGGGTTCACCATCATCTTCTTTTTGGCTTCGACTAACCATTGGCAGTTAGGGATAAGAGGACAATGATGTGTGTAATGACCATAATCGCTGCAAATGGAGCAGCAATAATTGGTTCACAAGGGGGGTATTCTTACCTTGTTTAGGGGGGTTGTTAGTCCTTGTATTTGGATCACCCGTATTCTGGTTTTGTTGAGGAGGGGAATTGCCCCCTTTCCATGATTATTGATTTGGTTTCTTCTTACCTTTCCTTTTCCCTCGATTCTATGAATTATCGGGATTTGTGGCATTTAATTGCTCGAATTGTTGAGTTTGTTGAACATAAGAAGGTTGAACTAAGTTAACCCCCATGTGGGGGGCTGGTTGTTGACCAATTGGGCATGAGAATGGATAATATGGGTCATATCCCGGTGGTGGGATAAATGCAATTTGCATACCATAAGAGGTGGATGTAGGAACGGCTTGTTCCATTGGAGGTGTAGGAACCATCATTGCTTAGCTAACGTGTGGGTACTTCTGTATGGTCCATACTATAATTGACAAACTTATGGTGTTGGTACCATTGTAGGGGGTACCGACGTAGGTGGCTTGGATGGGTAATACAGAACCATGTTAAATAGAACTAATGTGGTGGTAGGAACCTTTCCTAAATGGTAAATGGACCTAGTAATCCCATCCGTCGAATGTGACGAGCCCAAAGGTGTAGGATCCAACGACCGATGCCGAGGGGCATCAGGGAGGATTGTGTAAAGGTAGTCGAATTGTGCATATATGAGGTCGAAATGTTGTGCTTTAAGAATGGCCTCTTCCTCTCTTTGTGGCATGGAGGTGGTGACATCTTTAGCTATGGAAGGTTTGAGAGATTTGATAGGGCCAATCCAACAAAAAGGGAGGTTGTATTTTGATCTTGCATAGTGTGTGGCGTCTACGCCGCTCATGGATGTGGTCTGCAATTGAAATTAACATAAATTTTATTGCATTATTAACAATATTATATATTATTTGTTATATATGTATATTTCAATTAATTTTGTGAATAATAACTTACATGGAAAATGAATGTAATGAAGCCTTATAGGCCATACATAACTGATGTAAGATCTAAGCTCAGATGTAAGCTAGTTATGCGTAGTTCATGTTTATTTTATATGAATAAAATGATTTTTTCCTTTGGATTAATTCAAATTTAAAATTATTTTATTTATTTTTATAAGATTTATTTTTAAATTTGTTATAGGGCAAGGACTAAGCTGCATGCAGCTCTTGTTTTTTTATTTGTTCATGCAATGATGAAAAAACTTTATATTTATGAATCTTCAGATGACTAAGATGAGATGCAGTACATTATTAATTTCCGAAGCCAATGATTAAGCTCAAATGTTGAAGATATAAACATATAACAGTTTTATCAAGATATTATATTAAAAAGGTAAATAGTTGTAAGAGATGATGTGAAATTCATATCTTGATAATGAAATTGATTCAAAAAATATTAATATAAAATTAGGAATATAAAATGATTAGTTTCAATTTGAGTATGAATTTAAATATAATTTTCTAATATAAAATGGGTAATCTGAAATTACTAAGTTGAAAGTGTAGTTTGATGATGATAATTAATATACTTTAAAAATAATTTTAATTTTTTATAACTTAAGAAATAAATATATATAATCCAAATAAATAAATATAAAAAATAGATTTATACTCAATTTATATAAAATAATAAAATCAATATTTTCTTTTCTTTTATATAAATAAAAAACTCATCTTATTACAATATTGAATCTTATCTTGAAGATTTCAATTTATATTCTCTATTTTATAATAAATATGAATGGCAAGCCAACGATTTAGGAACCATATACCATCAATATGTATGGTAAAATATCAATATCATAAGGCTGACTTATGTAGATCTCTCTCTTCTAATTATGAACACCAAGCATAAATCACTTTCTTACAAAAACACATATTTCTTCCTATTGTTTTATAATGATTTATAATTGATGTTACTTTATTTTCTTTCCATTACTGTTTATAAATGACATAAGCATTCATATTGACACAAGCATTACAATGAAGGAGAGATGTCATGTGAACAAAGGCAACGTCGATCGAGTCAATTCCTTAAACGCCCAATATTATAATAATATTCCATAATAATAATAATATTCCATAATATTATTATAGGAGCCATAACTCTCATCTATAGGAGCCATAATATTATAATAATATTCCCTCCTATAATAATAGAAGATATTCTCTAACAATGTTTGTAATAATATTATATAATTTTTTTCAAATTAATTTATCTTTTAAAATATTTAAAATAATATTTTATGTAATTTTTAAAAAATAATTTACCATTGGTTGATACTGTAACCCTTATTCAAAGTGAATTGTTGATTTCGTATAAAAAATTGAAAAAAAGTTTTATGAATTTGTACTATGTTAAATGTTACAAAATACTCTTTTAATATGGATATTGTTTCTTTCTAAAACTAATTATAATTTTGAGTATGTATTATAACTATTTAAAAAGGGAATAATAATTTGTTTAATAAAATAAGAAATGTGTACTTTTTATAATTTTAAAAAATATATATATTCATAATTTTAAAAATTATGGATACAAACTTTGTATAATTAATACAAAATAAATATATTTTATAAATATTTATATTCAAATTTTAAATATATTTTATAATATAAAGTATATATATTTTATTTTAAATTAATTATCAAAATTATCAAAATTTATTTAATTCTATTATGATTACAATTCATTAATAAATTCGTTATAAATTATTTTATCTAAATTTATTATAAACTATGATTATGATTAGAATTATTTTTTATACAATTAGAATTCTTTAATAAAAATAAGACATTCCTAAATATTATAAGCAGCAGATTAACCTACCCAGGAGCAAAGCCAATAGCAGCTTTTCCCGCAGCAAAGGTAAATACAGCTATAGAAGCAAAGGTAGCATCGTTACTATATCACTAGCAAAAACTTCGTATAGAGAAAATACTAGGAATAGAAGACCTACTAGGTAGTATGCAATTTAGAATGGAACCCGTGTTTGTCCGGTTAAATCCACATTCGTAAGGTGTAACTTTATCTAAATTAGTTATCAATTATCTTATCTAAATTTATTATAAACTATGATTATGAGTAGAATATTTTTTTATATGATTAGAATTTTTTAATAAAAAATAAGACATTCCTAAATATTATAGTAAATACTATAATATTTATATGTTTGCAGTTGTTTTGGGGTTTTATTTTGAAACTATGACATAGTATGCACATGCATAGGATGTTAAGGAAAATCTTTATAATTGCATTAGATATTAGGTAATTTCTTCAAAAATATCCTTCAATATGAATATATGTGATATAATATTTTTTTTTATACTGTGTGAACTTCTTTTAGTCAATCATTTTTAGATTCATAAGAAGTTTGAATCATTATTTTAAGTTTCCTAAGTAAAGGATTCTCTCACTCAAACTTGTCTTTGGAAAAATTAGATATTTGGATCGGACATTTTTTTAATAGAAAAAGCCTCATATTTTGATTTGGTAATTAAAACTCTAATGTAAATTAATTAAGCATTTTTATTTGATTATTATATATTGGACTTAGGTAGATTGATTAAGATTGTTTTTATGTTTCAACATGTGGACTCCCTATGTGTGGATAGTAAACACAATATATCGTTTTATTTTATTTATGGTAAAAAATATGTTATTTCATTTCACATGCAAATTGAATGTGGAATATTGATATGTGGATGCCAATTTAGTTTGTACTTTTGAAATATAATAAATACAATATATGCTACAAAGGAAATTACATGTTTATTTAATGTCATTTTAGTGATATAGATTATCACCTTCCCCACGACAAGTGCCACCAAGATGGGGCCATCACCCCATGTGGCTAACTCATTCAACGAGGAGGAGGCCGTACCATGCAGCATGGCGCATGGAACTCGGTCATCGGTCTCCATCATGACTCTTAATTATCAATTATGTCATGGTACACTACCTCATAATCTATGTGCATGCTCGAGAGGATCAGTACGATCGCAGGTTAGCTTGCTTGGGGGAGTGTTCATGGAAATCCAACTTGAAGGTGGTGGAAATGGGGTTCAGCATGGTCCACTTGTTCTAGGCCATAGGAAAAGGCAGACTTGGCTTAAATGTAGGCTTCAAATTGGCAAGTCGCAATATCAGTTTCTGTATATGTGCTACTCACTGGAAAAGGATCTGGCTCTCTCCCTTCATGTGGATCCGGTCTGGACGCTTCTTGCTAGTGAGGTTACCATGGCCAGGACGAAGGTGACTCTGAGGAAAATTGTTAATGGGCCATGTCGCACACACATGTCGTGTTCCCTAAAGGAAATGGCACAGGGGATTCGCTAAGTGAACTTGTTACATAGCACAACCATTCGCAGGATATTAAAGAATATCCCTAATTTCACTAAATATTGGAAAATACCTCCTAAAATTGTATTGTTGCACCCCCCCTCCCAATATACCTTTCCAATTAAGAATACCCCTAGTTTCACCACATATTGTAGGTATCCATTTTTATCAACATATTTTTAATACCCCCTATATATATCATATTATCAAGTTGTAACAAACATAATCCCTAACACATCTTCGTATTTAAGCAAACAGGATGCTAAATAAAATAATAGTATAATGCTAATAATGATCCCATCGGGATTGCGGGGGTGACTAATCAATTTGTAGTGTTGGATAGTGGAAGACCCAACTAAATAGTAATTGAGAAGGTAAAATGTGTAAAAGGAAACCCAATCAAGATATCAATGTAACAAAGAATGTAAAAGACTAATAGTCCAATAGTGAGTGCAATGCTTAGAAAATATGAGAATTGTAGATGTTTCACATCGCAACCTGCCAATATAGCAATTTTATATCATGTAAATACAAGTATAGTCATAGAGAGCTCATGTTTTATGTAAGCTTAATAAATTAAAGTCCATGAACAGGCAAAATTGAAACCCTTTCGTGGATGGACTTCCCTACCTTCCTATCAAAACAAACATCATTGATGTTTGAACCAAGTGAACATAGAAACGTTCCTCTTATTTCCCAATAACACCACATGACCATGTGCATAGCTTGGATTTGGGTCATTCATGGGATTTAATGAATTTTCTCTTCCTCTACATTTATTCCTGCAATCAAGGGACTAACAACATTTAGTTGCCTTTTATTGGGTTATATCTATTTTTTTTAATCTTTACAGGAGAGGGAAAAATATCCATTGTTAAGTATCAAGCATGCAATAGTTATAAAGATACACAGATGGTGAAACTTATATGATACCATTTCATGGTAACAATAACACATACAATATGTAAATAAGGATTTAGATTTTCACATATGTTCATGTGAGTTTCAATACAATATTAAGACAAATGCCTTGCATATAAGAATTGAAATTACAATTATGAATGTGCAAAATATAACTCAATCTATCAACTATTCCAAACTGACAATGTGAAAATGTTAAAGAAGAATACAAAAAGTTGAAAGAAATAATTAGTCAAGAAATATTGATCTAACTTTTCTTGGTTCCAGTGAGCCAGGAAATATTGATCTCACTTTTCTTGGTTGTCGTGGAGCAAGGTTTGATCGAATGTCAATATCCACCTAGACCCAACCAAAAAAATGAATATTTGGATCTTTTACTAGAACGCCTACAAAAAATACAATACAATTGTTCAACTCCGAAACTCTTGATTAACTACGTCTCTTAAATTTGGAGTTGATGAGGAACCAAATCCATATTCAAGCATAATGAACAATGTCAGAGGTTGCAATGTGACTTCTATCTAGAAAATAAACACACTTTGCAATTTGGCCTCATATAGAACAAAAAAAGGTATTACAAGACTACCTCAGTTTTAACACTAGCAAACTCAACCTCTATTGTGGAGAAAGTGTGAAAACTTGCATACATATTCATAATAAGTGGAAACATTAACCTTTTGGACATCACATCAATAACATTATCCATAAAATAATAAAATACGATCACCTGGGTTATCTCAATGCCACAAAATTCTAATATTGCAGTGCTTGATATTCCAAGAATCATACCTCGTATCTAAATAACTTCGTTAAGCAACAAAAAAGTAACCCCACAAAAATAAAACATAGAGTGGAGTTAACAATAATAGCTTCAATTTGTCATAATTTCAAAAATCCAAATAAAATTGTAGAATTTGCCCCGATATGTTTACAAAAATATTCAAGTCTCTGCTGAAAAAATAACTAAGGATGAAAAAATATTATCTCACATAAATCCATAACGTTTAAACAAATTATAAACATTCACATATATTTTTATAAAGAAAAGTGGAAGATGTGACAAGGCTAAATCATTGCTAAGTCAAGAGTACTAGTTTATCTTATAGCTATGATGTCATATATGATAGAAATTATACTCAAAAGAGTCGCCTCCTCCATTTCCACTACTAAAAAACTACTAAAATTTTAAAGGGGGTATTGCCCTGAATTTTTAAAACATGTAAAGATAAATTATTTGATCAAATGATCTTGACATAAGCTCTAAATGACCACTAGTATAGAGGAAAGCAAGTTCTCCATCTTCCACAATGTCTATTTGCTTGATTGAGAAGATTCCAACACCTTTAGCCTTGATTTTTAAATCTCGTTGACATGAGGTTGACATCATGAATGACACATGGATTTGCTTCAACCCATGTACAATTACCAATCATGTCATCATGTGAAATCCAAATCTATATTGAAATTCAATTTAAAATCATAAGATGGATGGTTACACTCGCACAATATCTATCTTGAAAGTTGAAATACAACTACAAAAGATGAATGGTCAAAGAAACTTACACGAAAAAAGGTTGCAAAAAGTAGGTTGGTTTATCCCAAAATTCACCATTTGAACCATTCACTGCACCTAAGGCCAAAATGTATAAAATCAAGATGACATTGCTACATGAAATCAACAAAAATACAACTAATTATTATTTATAAATTATCTATTAGATGGGAATGAATAAGGAAAAAGAAATTACAATATTCTTTAAATTCACCTTGTTGAGATTTCTTACAAAATCATAAAAAGAAAATTGTGATCACTTTCTTCTAATTTGTGTGTGTCATTCCTATTGTTGTATGATCAGTTGGCCAATGCTATAACATATTCAAGTTGTACAAAAAGATGATCTGTTAAATCATACTTGTACAAGCATTACCCTTTTATTTTATTGTACCAACAAAATTGAAGCTCAACACCTTATGGCCTATCCAAAAGATCAATGTCATTATGATAATCAAACACCCTATTTCCATCCTTCTTTCATATTCTTTGAACCCTTCCAATGTACCAAGTTCCACAAGAAACACCTTCTTTGGTACTTCAAGAAACACCATTTCTTGTGGCACATTCAACTACCTGTATTGAGTTGCTCTCAAACAACACCTCGCAATCTTATCCAATTCCAAAGCCGATTGAAACACCCTTTTTTTAGGCCATTTCATCTCGCCTAAAGTAGACCCCAATTATCACTCTAGTCAACCTATCTTTAGATAATGTTGGATTTACAATCAATTGAATAACCAAACAAGATTTGAGCATATCCTAACCATCAAGCTCTACCACTAGTTTGGTAGTTGTGTTCACATTCTCATCAATGATATCTAAATTTTCATCTAACTCATGCATGGACACTCACTTTCCATTGTTTGCAATTCAGTAACATTGAGTATGGATGAAGATGAATATTGGAATATTGAGTTGGAGTGACTCGGTGGAGAATCATCAAACACTTCATCCACTACTTGGAATGTTGGATAGTTTTGATCCTCCTTCTATGGTTTAAACCACCAAGAAGATTGTGTGTGTCCTTCTGGTTGCATGCCAAGACTTGATAAAAGGTTTTGTGAATCATTCAATCCTACTTTAAGAGCTTCTATAATTTTATCATTTATAGATATTGAACCATAATGTGATGATACATCATGATTCTCTGTCGTTTGTTGGTGCAATTTATTCCATATGCTTTCTTGTTTCTTATGAGATTTATTAAAGCTAATCCCTGGGTCTTCGACAACTCTATTAAGAGTTCCAACAACATCCAGCAAGTCAGTGAAATATAGACACTCTCTGATCCAACAATCCCACCAATTTTGCTAAAGAAGTTCTCACACACATATGACCTAGTCAAGTGCAATACACATGGAACATTAGAGTAGTGATCTAAAAAAAAACACATCAATAAAACCGCAAAGTGGGACGAAATTTTCACATCTTGATATGCCTCTCTACTAATTAAATTTATGTTGGCATTAATATGAGTTTGTTTTCGTACCCAACATAACCATAACATGAATAAATGTTGAACTCTTCAAGCATTTCGCACTCTTTCCCAAAGAGTCAAACCATGAGACATAAAAATGTCAATGTGGTCCGCAACAATCATTAGATAAATATTTGTACCTAGTGTTATCTCTACGCTACCACTTGTTGTACTTCTCACCTCTTTTAAACACCTTTGAACATGCCTTGAAGCAATGCGTTATGCTGAACCCCAATTATGTCGATCCATCCTCTCTATATCTTCAATTTTAAGCTTGTGATCATCCACTTTAAAAGTGTTATAAATCATTCTGACATGATTAAAATTTATCAAATCTTCTCCAAGAATCAAATCTTGTCGACCACTAAACAAAGGATTGACTAGATTTTTTCCATTGTGTGTGTAATCATGGTCATGTAGTCTTGTTACGTTGTAACCATCATGCAACCCAGATAGCCTCCACCCTTCCCAAGGGATTTGATATCGAATACTTTAGTTTGAAGAATAAGCCTTCAACATAAGTTGTCTTCTTCTACAATCCCCATCGGATGAATGACCAATAATAGGTCTCAAACAATTTTCCATGTGTTTCCTCCACATAAATTCTATTTTTCCCATTGCTTGGAAACAAAATTTGCATCGAACCTATTGCATGTTGGATGAACAACCACAACCAAATGGGGAAGCTTTTCATGTAAAGGGTTTGCAATAATGACACGTGCATAATGACCAATTACACTATTCTTAAAAGTGTGTGTAATAACGTCATAGCCTGCAACTCTATCACCCACAGTCACCAAGAAATGTGATTTGCATTAATGATTTTCTTTATTACCACAAAAACCCACCAATGTATCACATTTTTCTACCCACCTAACATATCTTTGCACAACGGTCTCATCTTCAACAAGGCATACAGGAATCAGACCCTCTATACCATGTTTGGCTTTATAAGAATCATAAGCCTTTCCAACTACCTAAAAAATATACTCATGCTCCCTTGAGATATATGACAATGATTTTCTCACTTGGCTTAAAGTTGTAGATATTGAAGGACCATCTAAATTCAAGCTAATGAAGCTATGTAATCTAGGACCCCCCTATAACTTAATCATCTCATAAATGGATTTAGTGGATGCACCATACCTTCTCCCTGCTTTTGGATGTGTAAGGTTGTGAAAGATATCTTGTACAAATTCCCAAAGTGCATCTTTACCTTGTAATTTTATTCCTAATCTACATGTTGCGCACACCAAACACGAATGAAGTCGACTCCCACCCTCCACGTGATCTTATTATTATGCATTTCCTGCATAATACTAGCAACAACCACATTAATAATAATGTGTCTGGTATAAGTCTATTGATGTATAATTAGAACATTTAAATATATGCCTATCGATGTATACTGGACACATTAATGTCCATTATTATTAATGTGGTTGTTGCTAGTGTTAATATCAATCTAATTACATATAATCTCTTGTAAATGTTGTAAATATGGTGTAATAGATATAATTATATAAAATTAAAATCTAAAATGACATATAATAAAGTTAAAATCTATAAGAAATAAAGTGTATTTAAATTCTTTTTACTTATTTATTAGAAATATAAGTTTTATTTTAAATAATAATTAAATAAAAAACACATAATGAGTTTAAATAAACCTTTTTAAGTAAAGTATATCTATAAATAATTTTCATTTCGAGTTTCTATATACTTTCCCTATCTAGGTCAATGTGAGGGTTACTTTATGTAATGAAGTACCTTTTCAGGTTGAAGTAAAGTGATGGTTTGCTTTTTACGAATTTCTCACCATATATTATATATTCTAAAGCCATTTTACTTATAAAAAAAATGCTAATACCATGTAAGTTTTCGATGTAAAATGACAAATTAGATATCATGTTACACGTTTTCCTTTTTCCTTAGAAGTTAGGGTTCACTATTTAGCAATATAAGTTGAGAAAATAACAAAAGTGAAACATATATAGCCCTGAAGCACCTCATCGTTGTGTTGCTTCAAAATTCAAAATGCTCAACAGATGTTTGATTACAATGTATTTAATCGAATTAGAATCTGTAAGTAATCTTCAAGCGGTTATCAGTTTTGGATGAATCAGAAGAGTGTGAATGGTTGAAGTGTGAATCGAAAGAGAAGACAAATCCATGCAAGATATAACGTTGTTGCAAGCATTTTCCACCTGTCACTTGATTTCTTTTATTATTGCAAAGGATTTCACTCTTAGCGTTGAGTTGAGTATATTAAATTAAAAACAATGAACTAAAATGTAAACAATAAACCAAAACATGTAATAAAGAATATATCATGAGATGTAATGAGGGATCAAATTCTTTGATACAAGATTAAAATGGGATGGTCTCAATTCATAATCATACATAAACCTAATTGTTTGCAGAAGTGTAATAATTGAAAATCATTGCATGCAACAAGTATTTTAAATTGGAAAAACATAAAGTATAATTCTACGTTAAACTTCAAAGAGACTATATGCCAACAGGAGCAGATTGGAAAGTTGCAAGTTGAGCTTATTGATGGAGAGTCTGTTAGAGGTCACTGGCAATACAGAATCCGTGTCTCTGCTAAAAAGTAAACAATAAAACGCTATTAATAAATTGTTCTGATGATAAAATAAAATAACATATTCTTCATGCACGATGGGGGATATAAATCATATTAAAATTCATACCTAAAGACAAGTATTCACATTCGCATTCGAGTTTCCAAATCGAAGGGTTGAAGAAGCCAAAAGAGACATTGCCTAGCAGTAATGTAGGAGAAATGTGCTCCTAATAGCAGCAATCCAGGTGAAATTTTTCATAGAAACTCCCCCTCCTCTCCTCCTTAACCATGGCTTGGAGGTCTCGAAAACCCGGCGAGTGGAAATGTCAAAAACAGCTGGCGGAAAGAAATTTGTGAATGCAACCTCATAGTTGTCTGCAACTAACTAACCAGCCTGGTAACTTAATTTCTAGCTCGCAGCCACTGCAAAGGCCACAAAATTATTTGCAAAACCCTCCTTTGTCTATCGTGCTCAACCTACAGACATTTCCTTCTTGGATGCCAAGCAGAAGTAGCAGCAACAGTTAGCGAGTGCGAGGACAGCTAGTTCTAATTCCCTAGTCTTAGAAATACAAGGTATGATATGTGAAAGTTGTGCCACGCGGGTTCGAAACCTCCTGCTAGGAGACTCCCGCGTTTAGTCCATAGCCATTAATATACTGATGGAAATGGCATCTATTTTCCTAAAATCTGACGGAGATTTTATGGATTTCACTGTCGTGACCCAAGAGTTGGACCGTAGTTTGACAGAGTACGGATTCCCAAGGAATAAATTATACATCTTTCGCCGATAGGCGCTACAATGAACATTTCATTGTATATGGAGGGCGATCACAACTTTTTTAATCAGTAATTAAGTATAGAAGGCTCCGATCGAATGGTTAAGCATATTCTTCGTCGAGCACATATATCCAACGATAGAGATTTTCGTTGGGCCGAAAGGGTACCCAAAGGTTTATCCGATTAGCAATAATCGCCCGTTTCGTTTGTTTAATCGAGGTATTTTACGGGGAGAACGAAAGGTTGAAGCGATCAAAGGTTGAAGATGGATCGGTTGCTGTCGCGGTGCATGTAATCCAGCCCCTGGGCCACGCCCACTGCGATCTGCATTCGCGAAAGCTAGGATCTTATGATAGTGAACTCGGGAACCTTGCTGCCCCACAGGCATTCCGCCAGGATCGATCCCTGGACGTATTCCGCCAGGCTCGATCCAAGAGCTTCACAATGCTGGCATGGTGGGCCTTGTCTTCTGGCTTCTCAAAGTGGCAGCCACCGTTTTACCCCTGAGGACACACTTCCATATGGACGATTTACCTAGCCTTCCGGAAGCGAATTGGTGAGTAGCATCTGCGATTTCTTTGTATCTGTACAAATTGGGGTTTTCCGGGAAGAAATTCGTTAGACTAGCGAGTGAATTGGCACTGCTGGAAAAATTTGCCTGGAAAAATGATTCAATTAATCGTTTGAGACTTCTGGGGAAATCCCTAGCACACTGGCTGGAAACAGTGCCTATGGAGAATTTACATTTAAATATTGAAGCTTAAGAAGAATTTGCCTGTATGATGCTTGATATTGATTATTATTGAACGAGGAAATCCTTGCTGATGGTGCGTATGGCTTATAATAATCATTGACACATTTTTATGATGACTATAAAAATTGATCCATGCTTGACATCGGTGATGTATTATTGGACAAAAAAAATTGACAGAGAGGAGAATACCAAAAGATAGAGATCAAACGGGAATCACCAGGCACGACAATGTCATGAATTTGCTACTGACAGAATGGATTCAACCGCAATCTATATTGAAGCAAAAGCGATCATAACCAGCCTAAAATAAACAAAATGTCAAAGCATCCGACCATATGAGAAATCTACTGAATTGAATACGACTGTGTAGGGCGTTGAAAGAGTAACCATCCAGAATCGCTAAAAGAGAGTAAATAACAGAATTGTTGGCTATGCTATAAAGTTTGTGTGCCTACTATTGCGAGAGAGGTGAGATCGAATCAGGCAAGATTGTGTGTTGTATTTTTTCCCAGAACCGAGAGAGGTGAGATTGACTCAGGTAAATTTTTTCCCAGAACCGACTAAGCAACCGACTGAGAAGCAGTGATAAAGTCCGACTTCGGATAATGAGCGGCCATAGGAGGAAGATTTTGACACTGTTAGGAGAAACAAAATGAAAGATTATGACTAAGTAATGTTTCTAACCACCAGATTCGTATTGCCGCTGAATCGTACCGACTGTGTAAGACAGGGCAAATGGGGAGAGACGTTACCGTAGGTCCGGTTGGGCACTGCACGCAGAAAATGTAAATGCACACAGGAATGACTCAAGTCAGTATGTACAAATTAAAACTGGATTAAATACTGGACGTGCTTTCTGTAAAGCTACAAAAGGGTGATACATACACGAAGGTTTTGACACTTGTGGTTCCACCAATATTTTCAATGTCCATGCAATCGCCCTCCCTCCGATTTAAAATTATTTTGAACCGTCTGAATCACTCAAGATAATCATACCAACATTCACGACGGCTGTTAGATAATGGATTTCCTCAATAAAATTTCATGAACTATCATGTTTCCTGAGTTATAAAAAAAGGTTATTGTTTTGAAGCTATGTTTAATTGATTTATAATGTTAATAATTTAAATGGATTGAGAGAATCCTAAATGCATTTAACATGACTGAATTTTAAGATGGACACTTGGAGATTAGATTTCCATATTTCCAAATATTACAAGGTTTAAATACATCTTGTCAATTTGAAGAAAACCAAGTTTTTATGATATTTATTTTACTATGGCTAATATGGTGCAGTTTTTTATAATTTTATGATATGGTTAGTGGTTGTATGCCAATATAATTTTTAACAAACATAATCTATATTTTCATAATGAATCAAGTCAGTATGCACCAAGATTTTCCATGTCCATGCAATCGCCCTCGCTCAATTAACATTATAAATCCATTAAACATAGCTTCAAAATAATAACCTTTTTTATAACTCAGGAAACATGATAGTTCATGAAATTTTATTGAGGAAATCCGTTATCTAACAGCCGTCGTGAATGTTGGTATGCTGCTTTTCATATTTATAAACTTTCATACAGTAAACCGTTGACTTAACTCTTGGCATTGATAGGATAGTAGAAGATTTCATAGAAACCAACACATAATTGTGTGCACTCCCTCACTGGCTGGTTTCTCAAGGATCATTGTCCAGATTTAGATTTATTTGGAATATCGAGACTTGATAAGAGGGTACATATTGTATAGGAATGTGTCTAATTGATTATTCACGCAGTAGGAGTTGATTAGATTCAGGCAGAATTGTTAATTACATAAATGGTTTTCTTAATTTCAGTATAAATGGTTTGCTTTATTCGAGTATAAATGGTCGAGTATCAAGTACCAGCACAGTTTAATTTCAAGGCTTTATTTACCGGAAAGTAAATTTTAAGCAATGAGACAATGTATATTCATGCACTGTAATCAGAAATGAGATTCTGAACACTTTATCAAGTTCCAAGATTTACTTTTTATCCAAAATTTGTATGTATTAATAAAAAAAATATAACGCTGCCCCATTTCAATGACAAGGTATTATAATGAATACATGACAAGGTATTATAATGAATACATGCTTTCATATCAAAAGACTCTGTTCATATATTTTGTCTCTCTTTATAAGAACAATAATACATTTTGCATTTTGTAATAGTTTATTTTTATTTTTATTATTTTGAAAAAACAAATATTTCATTTATAATAATTAAAATAAAAATTTTAGATTATAAAGTTATTAAAATTATTAAGTGATATTATAAACGTTCATGATAATATAAATCTTAATTTTAATTTTAAATATATTAATATTAACCTATTAAAGTTAACATTAATAATAGATTAATATTAATGTTAAGTTTCATGTTAAAATTACTTATATTAACATTATTAATACTATATTAATGCAAATGATAATATTAATAGTAATATTAATATTATTTTAATATAGATATTAATTATACTATGAACATTAATATTAACATCAATACAATAATGTCTTAACATTATGTTGATGTGTGGATATTAACATTAATATATTAATATTTATAGTTTATTTTTTATTTTTATTGTTTTTCAAAAACAAATATTTAATTACAATAATAAAATAAAAAATTATTTAAAAAATTTTAAAAAAAAAATTATAAAATTATTAAAATTATCAACATCAATATGATATTATAAATGTTAATGATAATATTACTTTTAATTTTAAATATGTTAATATTAACCTATTTATATTAATATTAATAATAGATTAATATTATTTTTAATTTTCGTGTTAAAATTATTAATACTAATAATATTAATAATATATTAATGTCAATGGTAATATTAACATTAATAGTTCTGATGGAAAAAACATTAATATTATGTTAATATGAATATTAATTATAATATTAACATCAATACTATAATGTGTTGACATTATGTTAATATGTTCAATAATATGTTAACATTATGTTAATATGTGGATATTAACATGAACATATTATAATTTGTTAAACTAATATTAACATATGTTAATATGAAATCTAACATTACTAATTAAATAAGCATTGTTAATTACATTAATAAGATTACTATCAACGTTAACCATTATTGAATTGTAATGTGACATAGTCAACTTCGACTAGATCCTCCTCCATGCCAAACATGAAATCAACCATGGCCAAATATCCTTAATGATAGTCAAATATGGTCAACCAAGGTTAACCATAGTCGACCATGGTCAACCATGAACAACCATATACAACAATGTTCAACCATGAATAAGTATGGCCAACCATAGTTAAGCATGGATAACTATGAATAACCATGGCCAATTATGGACAATAAACCATATTCAACTAGGGTCAACCATCGCCAACCATGGTGAAAAAATAGTGTCAACCATACCATATTCAACTAGGGCCAACTGTTGTCAACCATGGTAGACCATAATAACCCATTGTCAAACATAGTCAACCACATTCGACCATAATCAAGCATAGTCAACCATATTTAATTGGCGTGGATCAACCATAACCAACCATGGTCAATAATAACTAACCATGAACAACCACGGTAAACCATAAACAACCACAGTCAATCATGGTTATATCCATGAGCATCCATAATAAACCATAATCTTCCATGAACAACCATTTTCAACCATGAATAAACATGGTCAACCATAGTCAACCATGAATAACCATGTTCAATCAATGTCTACCATAGTCAAGCATGGTTAGCTATAGTCAACCACAGTTAACCAAAGTGAACTATAGTCAACCATGGTTAACCATATTCAACCATGGTGAAGGGAAATTGTAGTTAACCATATTCAATTAGTCATCCAAAGTTAACCATAGTTAAACAAAGTCAACAATAGTCAACCATAATCAACCAAAGTCAATTATGGCCAACCAAAGTCAAACATAGTCAAATATGGTCAAGCATGGTGAACCATTGTCATCCATAATCAAACAAAGTTAACCATATTTAAACAACATAAACCATAGTCAACCATGGCCAACCAACGTCAACCATGGCAAACCATAGTCAACCATTTCGAACCATAGTCAACCATAGTCAACCATGGTCAACTAATAGTCAACCATTAGTTGACCATGGTTGATTAATAATAAGAATAATAACAACAAACAATGGTCAACCATGGTAAAACAAAGTCAACCATGGTTAACCAATACCAACCATAGTTAATCATGGTTAACCAAAGTCAACCATGGTAAACCAAGATCAACCAAAGTTATCCATGGTCAACCGTGGTCAACCATACTCAACCATGGTCAACCATACTCAACCATGGTCAACCATAATCAACCATGATCAACCCAAGTTGATGCAGGAGCATCAACCACGAAATCTTGAACCTTCGAGAAAGTGAGGAAATGGACGCAGAACCACAACGTGGCTAAAAGCATATATATTTTCCCATATTTTTGTACACGTAGGGAGCAGGGCGTTATTAAAACCTGCCTTGAAATCAAGCAAATTCTATTTTGGTGGCACTGTTACATAGATTTAGTATTCAGTTTCAAATGCTGGCATATAACCACCTAAGAGAGGGAGATGAAAGGGAGGTTGAGTTTCTTTATAAATGTAGCCACCAGGATTTTGAGAGGGGGCCGACACCATGTAAAATTAAGGCCAGGCTTGAAAGGCCTCGTATGTAATCAAGTTTGATATTTAATAGAGTAATTATGCATTAATTGAATTCGGTGTTATTGTGTGTAATTCTATCCGTAATTATGTGTGTTTATGATGCGAAACGTGAAGCTCATGATTGTGTGAGAGAGGAACTGTGGGTATTTCTCAATTGATCATAGCTATATGAAGTTTGTTGCTGCAACAAATTGGCACAGCCACCATTGATCTTTGTCAACTCTATGAAGGAGAGAACGTTGCACCTTGAAGCCGCAGTTGTGCTAATTTTGGAGATCGCCAGTTTAGAAATGATGTTTAGTTTGGAGTGCTGGAATATAGAGCCTGTTCCTCGTTGCTTCCAGGACACTCAATTCCATATTGTGGGCCCATAACCCATAGGTCCAAGCATTTAACGGACCCCCGGATCGCTCCCCATCAAGTGGTATCAGAGCCTGAAGATTCCTATGCCTAGTGTGGAAGAGAAGATGCATATCAGAGGTACAAGTACATTCAGGATTGGTGATTGCATGGTCTTCATATTTTCTTTTGCAGGTAGCAGCAGTGGACAGTAAGAAAATTTGCAGCAGCCTAGAGCAAGGAATGCTCATACGGTTCCAGAAGAGGACCAAGAAGAATGCCAAAAGGCCAAGCTCAGGCGAAAATTTTGGTGAGGCGTTATGTAGCAAGAAAGGAGAACTTGTTACTGCAGAGGCGTTGCTGCAATCGCCATGTTAGCTGTTACAAGAGAAATCATATGACCAGGAGGTCATAAATTTTTGTCCCTTGGGAGTCTGATGCAGGAGCATCAACCCACCCTCAGTCAAATCGAAATCTTGAACCTTCGAGAAAGTGAGGACATGGACACAGAACCACAACGTGGCTAAAAGCATATATATTTTCCCATATTTTTGTACACGTAGGGAGCATGGCATTATTAAAACCTGCCTTGAAATCAAGCGAATTCTATTTTGGTGGCACCGTTACATAGATTTAGTATTCGGTTTCAAATGCTAGCATATAACTGCCTAAGAGAGGAAGATGAAAGGGAGGTTGAGTTTCTTTATAAATGTAGCCACCAGGATTTTGAGAGGGGGCCGACACCATGTAAAATTAAGGCCAAGCTTGAAAGGCCTCGTATGTAATCAAGTTTGATATTTAATAGAGTAATTATGCATTAATTGAATTCGGTGTTATTGTGTGTAATTCTGTCCGTAATTATGTGTGTTTATGAGTCGAAACGTGAAGCTCATGATTGTGTGAGAGAGGAGCTGCGGGTATTTCTCAATTGATCACAGCTATATGAAGTTTGTTGCTGCAACAAACTGGCACAGCCGCCATTGATCTTTGTCAACTCTATGAAGGAGAGAACGTTGCACCTTGAAGCCGTAGTTGTGCTAATTCTGGAGATCGCCAGTTTAGAAATGACGTTTAGTTTGGAGTGCTGGAATATAGAGCCTATTCTTCGTTGCTTCCAGGACACTCAAGTCCATATTGTGGGCCCATAACCCACAGGTCCAAGCATTTAACGGACCCCCGGACATGGGGGCTTCACTCAATAAACCGCTATCATAGTACGTTCGTTCGTGGCATATGAAACAATACCCCTAGTTTCACTAAATATTGGAAAATACCTTCAAAACCATTTTTTTTAACCCCCTCCCAATATGCCTTCCCAATTTAAAAAAAAAAAAAACCTGTTTTCACTAGATATTGTATGTATCAATTTTTTCATTAACATTTTTTATACCCCTTTATATTTCTACCTTGTATATTGATATGATACCCCTCTTATGACCCCACATGCATTCTATAATGCACCTTGCTTCTTTCGATGTATATTGTGGATGCACATTACTTCACCCAAAATGCAATTACTCAACCACATATCATTATGATTTGCAACATTTAATGGTCTAATCAAAAGATAAGAGATCACTTATTGTATGTCACTAGAGCCAATGCACATAGTACAACATTTAGATTGCATGTTGCAGTTCCCCAATCGCTAACTAAGCCTATTGTGGGCTAGGTATCCAAGCCCCCAGGGCCTATAACAATCTCTAGGAGGGTGACTAAACCTCCCAAGGCCTGTAATAGGCACAAGTGGTTGGGTATTCAAGCCCCCAAGTCCTATCGAGGGCCTATAGCAGGCCTTGGAGGCTTAGAGCCTCCCAAGGCTATTGGTAATAACTCACTGAGTGCTATTGGTAACAATTGGATGTCAATGACCACTATCTCTGGACTATGATCGACTGGCAACCCACTTCACCACGAAACCCCTGGCCTCAACCATGCCTCAAGACACGATTTCCCTGTTAATTTTTAGTGCAGCTGTGAGACCCATTCTCAGAGAGAATGGTACCCTAGTCAGTTAACTAGGGTTCCTGGTCAAGTTAACCAGGCAGAGTAATGAGTAAGACCCTAGAAGGTACCCTAGGGCCCCCAGCTGTCTCCTGGGGTTCTTGGTCAAGGACCAAGCAAATGGATGCCATGGTAAAGTCCCTAGCATGTGGATAGGGCCCCTATTTGTCTCTAGGGTATTCTGGTCTGGGACCAGACAGTTTCTTGGTCACGAGGACCAAGCAGATCCTGCAGGTTGAGACAGAGACATCCTAGGTCCTGCAGATGGTTGATCAACATTCAGTCTAGGACTGAATGCTCAGCTTGAGGCTGAGGACCATTCTCTGGGAGAATGGAGAACCTGGTCATGGACCAGATGGTTGATCAACATGTCCCAGTCTAGGACTGAGGCTCAGCCTTGGGATGAGAATCCATTCCTTGAGAATGGAGGCACTTGGTCAGTTACCAAGATTATGATGTGTGATGTCCTCTTCTCCTAGGTCTTCGAGATGGATGAGTTAGTTGGTCTTCTCAAGGGACTGGCCACCCCTTGTGGAAGCTACTAACATTTGACCTAAGGAACAGTTGAGAGGACCACATGATCACATCATCTGTGTGAACCCTTCCTTATACAATGATGATGAACTTTCAGGTTATATGGAAAATTTGTACATTTGAGAGAGAGATGACTGGTTGTACCTTTCTACCTTGGGTGATTTACTTTTGGTCCTTGCACCTTGTTGTTTATTAAGTCTTGCGGTACCCTGTCTTTGATTTGTGGTAAATAAGGTCATTGACCCACCTTCTATTTATACCACCCTTGTTGTTTTGGTCTTATGGGTACTAGTCCACTTTACGTGACTCTTTTTATTTTCTTTTCTTTTCTTTTTTTCTTTTTTTTTTTATATTTTATTTTATTTTTGACATCTTTCCTAATTCTAAGGAATCCTAATTTAAAGGATTATTTTAATGATCCTAAATATGTGGAACCCTAACTTATTTAAAAGATTAATTAATAATCTTTCTAGTAGATCTAATATCCTATTTATAGAGTTCTATCGTTTTCTCATTTGATTCATTTTTTTTTTTAACGTAACATCTCAGCTCTATTTTGTTATCCTACTTGATGTCAAGGGTTAAGAGTTGATCTATTGTTGCTTGATCATTTGTTTTGAGGCCACTTACCTGCTGAAGTCCATCTTTCATCTCAGATCTGTTTGTGGAAAATTATTTAGGGCCGATCTTGCTGCTGCTACCTTCGATCTGCCTTCCAAAGCTTGACTGAAGTTTGATCTCACATTTGATATCTGGTTTAACATAAACCATGACCTTGGAGAAACTTGATCTGCTGTTCTTGTTTTGTTTAAGGTCAGATTTATGCATTTTTTACCTAGCCGTGAGCCCTTCAAGTATGGTTTTGCCACCCATGAGTCTGTTTTATTTATATGCTCACTTGATGAAGGCCGTAGGGCCTTAGGGTTTATTTCAGTTGATGGTGGCACACTTGGTGAAGGCCGTAAGGCTCTAAGGTCTGATCTACTCTACTGTGTGCACACTTGTGGAGGACATTGCTATTTTGGTATGCTGACAGTAGGTCTCAGTTGTTGAGTCTATGCCCTTGATTTTTTGTTAATGTTGAGACTCACTGAGAGACTTACCCTGGACCAGATCTACTTGTTTTATGCTGAGAACTAATTAGAACCTATCTTTGATCTAAAGGTTAATTGCTTTAAATTTTTGCTTGGTGTATTGACCATCTCTGTTTGACTGTACTACACCTGTCATCTCTCTCTCTCTGGTTTGTACTACCCTCTTGTAGGGTTTGATAGTTTCCAGATTTGACTGGCCTCTCTAAGGTACAGTCTTTACTGAAAGTAAGTAACTCTTCTGAGTATTCTTATAGGAAGGGTCCCACACACAGGTAAGTATCTCTTGTATTATTATGTGGTTAAATTTGTTATTCTACGTTACATGATGCTGAAGATTAATTTAGCACAATGACCTAACTGGTAGTGTTAAAAGCACTTTAACACAGTGACCGACCTGAGAGTGCTAAAGATATGAAAATTATATTATGATAGTTTTTACTATTGCACTATTTAATATTCAAGATTTGCAAATGTTTATTAAATGTATTTTCTGCATTAAAGTATGTCGAATTGTTATTTTTTCTGTACATAACTCTAACTTGATGAAAATTCAACATTCCCTACGTACTGGTAAGCCCGAGCCTTGCCTCAACCCGATTTCTCATCCGCCCGTGATCCCACCATCTCCTTTTGGGGGATATTTGTCATCTCGCCCATATAAAAAAGACCCCAAAGTATTTTTGTATTGTTACATTAAATTAAAAAAACCCTTTGCCCCTTAATATATAAGCAATATAATTGTTAGGTTTTCATGAATATTTAATACTGTAATATGAATGAACGTGATATTATACTGCCTTCTAGTGAAGCCCCCGTGCCCCCGGATCGCTCCCCATCAAGTGGAATCAGAGCCTGAAGATTCTTGTGCCTAGTGTGGAAGAGAAGATGCATATCAGAGGTACAAGTACATTGAGGATTGGTGATTGCATGGTCTTCATATTTTCTTTTGCAGGTAGCAGGAGTGGAAGGTAAGAAAATTTGCAGCAGCCTAGAGCAAGGAATGCTCATACGGTTCCAGAAGAGGACCAAGAAGAATGCCAAAAGGCCAAGCTCAGGAGAAAAGTTTGGTGAGGCGTTATGTAGCAAGAAAGGAGAACTTGTTACTGCAGAGGCGTTGCTGCAATCCCCGTATTAGCTGTTACAAGATCAAGAAATCATATGACCAGGAGGTCATAAATTTTTGTCCCTTGGGAGTCTGATGCAGGAGTATCAACCCACCCTCAGTCAAATCGAAATCTTGAACCTTCGAGAAAGTGAGGACATGGACGCAGAACCACAACGTGGCTAAAAGCATATATATTTTTCCATATTTTTGTACACATAGGGAGCATGGAGTTATTAAAACCTACCTTGAAATCAAGCGAATTCTATTTTGGTGGCACTGTTACATAGATTTAGTATTCGGTTTCAAATGCTGGCATATAACCGCCTAAGAGAGGGAGATGAAAGGGAGGTTGAGTTTCTTTATAAATGTAGCCACCAGGATTTTGAGAGGGGGCCGACACCATGTAAAATTAAGGCCAGGCCTGAAAGGCCTCGTATGTAATCAAGTTTGATATTTAATAGAGCAATTCTGCATTAATTGAATTTGGTGTTATTGTTTGTAATTCTATCTGTAATTATGTGTGTTTATGAGTCGAAACGTGAAGCTCATGATTGTGTGAGAGAGGAACTGCAGGTATTTCTCAATCAATCACAACTATATGAAGTTTGTTGCTGCAACAAACTGGCACAGTCACCATTGATCTCTATCAACTCTATGAAGGAGAGAACGTTGCACCTTGAAGCCACAGTTGTGCTAATTCTGGAGATCGCCAGTTTAGAAATGACGTTTAGTTTGGAGTGCTGGAATATAGAGCTTGTTCCTCGTTGCTACTAGGACACTCAGGTCCATATTGTAAGCCCATAACCCATAGGTCCAAGAATTTAACGGACCCCCGGATCGCTCCCCATCACAAGTCAACCACAGTCAACCATAGTTAACCATCCTTTACAAAAGTCAAGCATATGGTTGACCATGGTTGATTATGGTTAAGCATGGTTAGTTAATAATAATAATAATAATAATAGTAGTAGTAGTAAAATAATAATAATAATAGTAGTAAAATAATAATAATAATAACCAACTATGCTTATTAAAAATAATAATACTATTATTATAAACCGTGGTTGGTTATTAACTATGGTTGACCATAGTCAACAATAGCCAACCATGGTCAACCATATTCAACCATGGTAAACCATGGTCGACCATAGTTAACAAAAATCAACCACGATTGACCCTCTTTAATGAGAGTCAACCATGGCCAACCATAATCAACCCTCGTCAACCAAAATCAACCATGTTTGACCATAGTCAATCCTCATCATCCAAAGTCAACCATAATAAACCATATGGTTGACCATCATTGACTATGGTTACCCATGGTTAACGGTTGGTTAGTATTAATAATAATAATAAAATAGTATTATTATTGTTTTTAACCGTGGGTGACTATGATTGACCATGGTTAATGAGTCAATTATGCCAAAACAAAGAGAAAAATCAAAGTCATGAATAGTCAATTACTCAGCCAAAGTCAAACATATTTAAACAAAGGTAACAATAGTCAAACATGGTCAACCAAAGTTAATTATGGCCAACCAAATTCAACCATAGTTGAACATGGTCAAGCATGGTTAACCATAGTCATCCATAATCAAACAAACTCAACCATAGTTAAAGAACATAAAACTTAGCCAACCATAGCAAACCATGCTCAACAAAAGTCAACCATGGTTAACCATAGTCAACCATGGTCAACTAATAGTCAATTATGGTCAAGCTAAGTCAACCAAATTCAACCATGGAAGTCCATAATCAACCATGGTCAACGATAATGAATCGTTGTCAACTAAAGTCAACCATATGGTTGACCATGGTTTACTATGGTTGACCATAGTTGGTTAATAATAATAATAATAAAAACCAACTATGGTTAACCATAGTTGACAATCATTGTCAACCATATTTAACCATGAAAAACTATGGTTAACCATAGTTAAGCATGAATAACCGTGGTCAACCATTGTTAATCAATAACAACCATGCTCAACCATAGTCAACAACCCTCAACAACCATAGTCAACAATAGTTAACCATGAACATCCATGGTCAACTACGAATAACCATAGTCAATCATGAACAGCAATCATGAGCTGTACTTAACATAAGACAACCATATAAATGTCAACATAAGTCAACCATGATAAACACCAACCAAAGTCAAACAAATCCAACCATAGTTAACCATAGTTTACCATAGTCAACCATATCTAACCAAATTCAACCAAATTCAAAAGTTAAATAAGGCCGACCAATAGTTAATTATGGCCAATTAAATTCAACCATGGTAAATAAAGTCAACTATAGTCAAAAGTCAAAGAAGGTTAATCAATAGTCAATAATGGAAAAACAAAGTCAACCATGGTCAACCAAAGTTAACCAAAGTAACCCATAGTGAAACAACGTCAAGCATAGTCAAACATAGCCAAACAAAGTCAACCATGGTCAACCAAAGTAAAGCATAGTTAACTACAATCAACCTTGGATTGACATCAACCATGGATTGAAGTCAGCCATGCCTAAAAGTTAACTATGGATTGAAGTCATGGTTATATTGAAGTCAACTATGGATTGAAGTAAACGATGGATAGATGTTAATGGTTGATTGAAAGCAACCTTGGATTCAAGTCGACCATGGACTAAAGTAAACCTTGTAGTGGAGTGAAACTTACTTAAAAGTCAACTATTGTTTGAAGTCAACTATTGCTTGAAGTCAACTATAGATTGAATTCAACCTTGGATTGAAGTCAACTATGGATTGAAGCCAACCTTACTTAAAATTCAACTGTGGATTGAAGTCAACAACCGATAGAAGTCAACCATGGATTGAAGTCAACCTTTCTTAAAAGTCAACTATAAATTGAAGTCAACACTTCCTAAAAGTCACCTATGGTTTGAAGTCAACCTTGCTTAAAAGTCAATAATGATTCAAAGTCAGCATTTTATTAAAGTCAACAATAGATTGAAGTCAACCATGTTTCAAATTCAACCTTAGCTGAAGTCAATTTTGGATTGAAGTCAAGCATGGATTGAGGTCAACCTTCGCCTAAAGGAAACCTTAGAATGAAGTCAACCTCTTAGTTAACATTGGATTGAAGTCATCCTTGAAGTTATGCTCAACCATGCTTTAAAGTCAACCTTTCTTAAAATTCCACTATGGATTGAAGTTAGCCGTGGTTCAAAGTCAACCCTGCTTGAAAGGAAACTATTGGCTAAAGTCAACTATTGATTGAAGTCAACCATGGTTCAAAGTCAAGTTTGCTTAAAATTCAACTATGTATTAAACTCAACCTTTCTTAAAATTCAACTATGGACTGAAATTAACCATGGACTAAAGTCAACTATGGGTTCAAGTCAACCATTGTTAATCAAAAGTCAGGGAAGCTCAAGCAAAGTTAACCTTAGGAATCCAAGGTCAACCAGTCAATCAGAAGTCAAATGTGGTTGATCAAAACGACAACCATGTTCAACCAACGAAAAGCATGGTCAACTAAATTCAACCATGGTCAACCAAATTTAGCTGTGATCAACCAAAGTCAACCATGGTCAACCAAAATTCAAGTACAATCAACCAAAACTCAATGAAAGTCAACCATGGTTTGTCATGGTCAACTGAAGTCAACCAAGGTCAACCAAAATTCAAGCATGTTCAACCATGGTTATTATGTCAACCATTGTCAACCAAAACTAAAGTAAAGTAAACCAAATGCAACAATGATCAACTAAAATCCAACCAATGTCAACCATGGTCAGCTAATGTCAAGCATTGTTAAGCAAAAGTCAACCATGGTCAACAAAAGTCAACCATAGTAAACCAAAGTCTACCATGGTCAACCAAAGTCATGTTTGGTCAACCAAAGTTAACCATGGTCAACCAAAGTCAACCATATTTAACCATGGTCAACTATGTTCAACGAAAGTTAAACAAAGTTGACCATATTCAACTATGGTCAACCATCATCAACCATGGTCAACCATGTTAATCTATTGTCATCAAAAGTCAATCATGTATTTATTTCATTTATTTACTTATATTTATTTATTTTGAATTTTTTTTCATTTATTTCTTCATTATTTAATTTCAACTTTTTTATGCTTTTATTTATCTATCTATTTTATTAAATATTATTGATTAATAAATTAATATATATTGATGAAGAATAATAAATATTAATATTAAATAATAATCATAACTATTACTATTAATATTGATCATAACAATTAATTTTAACATATTTTATTTACTATTTGTTTATTTAATTATAATTTATTCATGCTCATTTATATATTTATTTTATTAAATAATATTTATTAATATAATAATATATATATTAATAAATATTAAAAAATAATATTATTGTTATTAGTATTATTATTAAATAAAAAATAAGGTTACCTTTAAATAAATAAATATTATTAAATAAATATTTATATCTAATAAACAAATTTTAATATTTGTAATATTAATATATCTTATTTACTAATATTAATTAAAATCATTATTCTATAATAATAATTACTATAAAACAATAATTATTATAAATATTAATAATAAGGTTAAATAATAATATTATTATTAAATTAAACATAGCATTCATCATAATTTAATTAATTTAATTTAATTTAATATAATTAATTTAATTTAATGTAATTAATTAATTAATTTAATTTAATTTAATTAATTAACTTAATTTAATTTAATTACTTTAATTTAATTTAATTTAATTGAACTTAATTTAATTTAATTACTTTAATTTAATTTAATTTAATTTAACTTAATTTAATTTAATTACTTTAATTTAATTTAATTTAATTTAATTTAATTTTAAAAATGTTTTATTTAATTTAATTTTTCATATGTTTTAATAGTTTTATTTAATTTAATTTAATTTAAATTTATTTTATGGCATTTTCTAAATTAAATTTATTTTATTTTTAATATGTTTTAATATTTTTTTATTTTTTTTAATTAAATGTATTTCTTTTATTTTTATTTTCAAAAAATATTTTTATTAATTTTTTAATTTAGTTATATCTTTGGTGGGTCGACTGTCCACTGGCAACAACCACATTTTTAAATGTGGTTGATATTTGTTGATCGGCGAATATCAACCATTTTTAAATGTGTGGTCATGGTTGATATATACCGATCGGCGAATAT
Source organism: Larix kaempferi (assembly GCA_027924585.1). NCBI lineage: Eukaryota > Viridiplantae > Streptophyta > Pinopsida > Pinales > Pinaceae > Larix > Larix kaempferi. The sequence goes on along the minus strand of BSBM01000547.1, from coordinate 15,657,162 downwards.
CAACCACATTTAAAAATGTGGTTGTTGCTAGTAAATACTAAGCATCATTTTCTTAAACTTTAAATTATATTTTATAAATGTTTCGCCCGGACGGGAATTTCTCTGGTGGTCGTCAACCTCCCCTCTGGCACCATCCTCGCCCGGTTCCTCGGATTTCATTCTGATCTCGTTCTGACACCAGCCGTGGGTCCGTCAACCCCGCTCCTCCTTCGACGTGATGGATTTTAATACATGTCAGCGTGGTTGGTGAATCTCCAGCTCGACGTAGTGGACTGCCGAGGAGACCGCGATCCTCCTACCTTCGCAGAATGAGAGCCAATGCTCTATTACTCTGTTAGTTAGGTTGTATGGTGCAAAGAGCCTAACTCGCATTTGGCATGGCAATGTAACTCTCACCACAATGAGGATACCGAAGAGGAGGAAAAGCTAAAGCCGAACTTACCCGCTCTTTGCTGCAAATTCTACTGTCGGGCTAAGAAGGAAAGAATTGTTCACCTTAGAAACTGCATTTTTGTTTACAGTAAGATTCCATCACTCTTTATGTGCTTACATTAAAGACATAGTATAGTTTATTTCAAAATTCTAGGCTGCAGCATTTACTTTCCCTTTCTTTTTGTATCAAGAGGTCGGAAATAGTAGAAAAAATTCACCACCGTAACCATCAATATGTAAGTATTCATCACCCCGGGGCTTAGAATTGAATTAGAACTCTGAATCCCTGCATGCACTCACACTCTTGGTAAGTACTAGGTCACGAAAGTGCATGGAGGTTTGGTACAGTAATTGACGGTAGATAGAATTTATTTATTTTTAATCTTCAAATACGCCTGAAGCCTTAGGGTCCCGGAAAGAATTTTATTTTTAAGAAAATAGGGCAGGTGTTTGATGAAATAATGAGCAAAAGTAGAGCTCATGAATGATTTCACATCAAAGAAACATTACTGGATTTTAGACAAAAACATTTATAAGGAATTGCATTTATTTATTTTTAAATTAGTTAATTAATAATTTAATTTTATGGAAATTAATTTGGGATAGAGAAAATGACACTCCACTTTCAACCATTTTCGACATCTCATTTTTATACCATTCTTATATATTTTTTTTATTTTTTTTTCTGATTGCACCCTATCAGAGTACATAGGGGCAAAAGTGCACAATGTTTATGGCTCTTAATACCAAGTATGAGGATGTTCATGTAAATTTTTCGTGCCCTATTATCAGGGTCCTTTCCAACTCCAATCAACAGGAAAAATTTCCATCTCCAATCAGTAGGAAAACTAGAATCTATTTTAGTAGGGCAATGAAATTATAAATTCGCTCCAATTAGTTTTATTTATATTTGTGGACCTGCACCTTTTCAATTATTTTATTTCCCTCTAATTGAGGTTTTTTATGCATGCATAAGGACGCTTTAAAACATATACTTGAAATGTGTGTGGATGGAATCATAAATGATTTGTAGTCATTTTCAAATAAACAAGATCAGAAATATGGATCTCCTTGGTGATCATTATCCAACTGATATTCATTCATATGAAGTTATCATCACCACATTTATAGACACAAAGAGAGGTCTGAAAGTCAAACTCATCAAAATAGTTTCAATAATGAAGTTGCAAGTACCTTCGATCCTCCATTATTTGATAATTATTTCTATTGGTGCTAACCATTTTCTAAGGAAATATCACATAGATTTGCATCAAATCAAAATCTTATTAACTAGATAGTGCAATTGAATAAGGCCACTACCTTCCACAAATCTACTCTTAACACTCTGTAACGAATGTGAAATGAAAACCTCTGACCATTACAAAGCTTGAAATAAGTTCTGAGTTCAAATTAGCACACTTCAAAAAATTGGTACACTCCATATAAAAAATTGTTACTTACAGGAGCAACTGGACTAGTAGCTGAATAAGTTTATTTGCTAACATTCTTCTATGTTAGTTTTGTTCTCCCTTTTGTGCTCCCTTTTGTATCAACAACTAACTCTGTAGATAACCTTCCTATTTTATGTTGCAAATCAGAAACAAAATCTCCCATTACCTTTGCCTTTGTGTTCTTCTTAGAATCAACCTGCTTCAACTCCAACCTATACAAAGCACATGCATCACAATTATTCTTTTCATACTCATAAAGATGCCATTCGAACTAATTTGATGGTTGAGAATCCATGTAATATGATCTCTTAATCCCACCAAGTTCCTTCATGACTTGCTTTCTTGATTCATGCCAACCACGACCATTATAATCTGGCAATGATCGTTGCTTTCTGTTTCCACTCTCAAAATCCCTTCGTGGCTTGTCAAAAAAGACCCCTGACATGTCTGGTCCTCAATTTTTTTGATGCATTGATTTTCTCTCCCCACAAGATTCCATCCTAAATTGAAATTTTCTATTGCTAGATTTGTGAATCCTAGCATTGCTCTTTTCCTATTTAATCAGAGATACCTATTTTACTTCACTTGAAGGAAATGTAGGTCCATGTGGATCAGGAGTTAATGTCTCTTGCCCCATGGTTATGCCAAATCCAATAGTTCTAAATCCAAATACAAGTGGGAGTCCAACTGGAGGAGGTATTGCAGTGATTAAATCTAGTTGCAACAGAATTGTTCTTAGTGTTTCTGCAATAATTGCAATATCTGCAACAGTTGCCATTGCATTTTTTGTGGTTGTTGTGACCATCGTGAATATAAGAGCACAATCCAGTTCAAGATCGATGAATCTTATGCTTGATAGATTTTCTCAGTCCCCATCCACCGATATGTCTCTAGGAAAACTGTTTATGTTTACACCTAACTCAAATCATGCATCTGAGGATTGGATGACCAGTGCTCATGCATTGATTAACAAATATTGTGAGCTTGGAAGGGGAGGTTTTGGGACTGTGTACAAAGCAGTCCTAAGGGATGGGAGGATAGTTGTTATAAAGAAGCTGATGGTTTCAAGTTTGGTTAAATCACAAGAAGACTTTGAGAAGGAGATACAGCTTTTGCGCAGAATCAAGCTTCCAAATCTAGTGAACTTGCAAGGCTACTACTGGACACCACAATTACAGCTTCTTATATATGATTACATTCAAAGTGGAAGTTTGTATAGTCGACTTCATGAAAGATCCTAGACATATCCCTCGTTAAGGTGGTCAAGTCGGTTTAATATAGCTCTGGGGACTGCGATGGGGCTTGCACATCTTCACCATGCCTGCAGGCCGCCAGTGATACACTATAACATAAAGTCCAGCAATATTTTGTTGGATGAGAATTGCAACCCTAAAGTTGTAGATTATGGCCTTGCAAAGTTGTTCCCATGCTCAATATATACATTTTTAGTAGCAAAAACAGAGTGCATTAGGATATATGGCACCTGAAGTTGCCTCAGAGCCTTAAAATAAATGAGAGATGTGATGTCTATGGATTTGGGGTGTTGCTGCTAGAACTTATTACAGGAAGAAGGCCAGTTGAATACATGGAGGATGATGTTGTGATCTTATGTGACAATGTGCGGTCATTACTTGATGAAGGAAAGGAACTAACTTGTGTGGACTCGAGTTTATATTTCCCATTTTGCGAGATTATCTTGATGATTGTCCTTCTTTTACCCTGCATTATATGTTGTCTTTCAAGTTGTAATTTAATGATGGCTTTGCAAGGCTTGGTGTATGGTTTAGAATCTATATGCTTACCAATATTATATCCAAAAATAGGTCCATTCTATAGCCCAGGTAGGGGGATCCATCAACACTATTTACAGATCCATCTTAACCCTTATTTTGTTATGTGCCAAGAGATATCAAATTCCTTTATGTAGCAATCTCAATGTTTTGGCATGATTCCACTACCCTATAATACAGGGTATTGTCTTTATTTTGGCTGCTTGTTGTCCTCAATAAATCCTGTAATGTTTTAGCTACTATAATTACTATAAGAAAATATTGTGGTTAGGTAGATGTAAGGGTCAGATCAGATTGGCTTTCTCTTCTAGCATGTGTAGACAGAGGAAATGTTACAGGCATCAGTTTTGCTAAAAAAGAAGAGAAAATAAAAAGAGAGAACAAAAAATTGCCACTAAGATTGATCCTTCTTGTTTCTCCAAATTCTGCTAGATTTGTTTCTAACTTCAACATTGGTATTGTTGTATTTTGTCCATGTATTTTGAGGTTGATCTTGAGTGTCCAATATGACATGATCATGTACTTGTTTTGTTGTCAAATGTGATATCGATTATGTGCTTGTTCTATTTTTGAATTTGGGTTTCTTTTGCCCACTTTAGCCAATAAAGTTGTTCTCGTAGTTTGTACTTGTGCTTGTTTCCCCGTGAAATTGAACTTTGCACTAATTACTTCACCGTGAACTTGATATTGATGTTGAGTTTTCTATGAACATTGGTGCAGTGTCCTTCTTTTCATATAGTAGCTTCTTAGTTATATTTGTTGAGGACGTTGTTTCTTATTATGTGATAATTTTATCAACAGACTGGATATGGTTGAAGTTTCTACTTGAATTGCCCTTGTAGAGCTTGTTTTGTAAATTGAATAGGAAGTCGCTTTTATGCTAATCCTGCTTTTCTTTAGATTTTGAAATAGTTTGGAAGAGTAATTCAGAAATCTACCTTTGGTATTGTGCAGAGTATGCCTACACACTCAAGGTGAATGAAAAAAGTGACATCTATAGCTTTGGAGGGGTGATCTTGGAACTTGCAACTGGCAGGAGGCCAGTCAATCCAGAGTATGGAGAGAACAGAGTTCTTGTGAAGTGGTTGTGCAATAAAATAGAGAAAAACAATAGATTGCATGAAGTGTTGGATCCCAAGCTTGTGGATTGCTTCAAGGAGGAAATGACTATGGTTATGAAAGTAGGACTCCTCTGCTCAAGATTGCTGCCCATCAATAGGCCATCAATGAGGAGGGTGGTCGAGATGCTGCAGGAATCCAACCCCCACCAAAAGGCCAAGGCAACTGCTAAGGATGGAAAATTGTCTCCTTACTATTATGAAGAACCTGCAACTTGCATTATATAGGCATCACCCCGGACTTTTCTTCTTTGCATGGCCTCTGTATTTACTGCCACTATGTAGCTTCTAAGCTTGCGTAGCTTTTGTTATGATGTATAACTTTAAAATCTTACTCCGATGATCTTTCTGCCTTTCAGGTCAATGAGTTCTCATGGTCTTGGCTAGGGATCAAAATTACTTCCTGCAAAACAAAAAATGGGGAGCACAGAGATACCACCATCATCATGCATCATTTGCAGGATATCTCCTATTTATCCTGAGATTTTAGGGTCATCTTTAGGGCCTCTTGAAACTGCAAGAAATCAATGTGCAGAAAAAATATTGAAGTTATGATGGTAACGATACATGGTATAGGAAATAGTATGCTGTCATTTAATGATAATAGTGTTGCTTTCTTTCATAAATGAATTATAATGAATTTGTTTTTATGTGCAATAAATATTTCAGGATTTTTAGATGGACAATCTGATTCTTGTTCAAAGAAATTAACATAACAATGAACATGCTCACAAAGAAGGGTCTTCGACTGCAAGAGAAATATGTTCTTGAAATATGTTAAAATGTACAAGAAATAGGTAGGATCTGAAATGAACCGGAATCTGTGGTCTCTTAGCTGAAGAATTGTACAAGTATATAAAGGGTCTTCTGATGTACAGGAATACACAGAAAGCGGCCTAACAATTGTTTATCTCAATTTTAAAACTTCCATGGCCTATGAACAAATGCATCTCTATTTCCGGTTTTTCTTTTATGATGCTACTTTTGATTTCTTTAATAATAACATTTTTTTTCATGCCTATACATGATAACCATAAAGGCTTATTTTCATATAATTGAGAATTAATAAATGTAAGGTTTATTGTTTATGTCCAGTTTATAAGTTGAACCAACTTAAATGTGGTTTGTGTATCCAAACCCAAAATATAGTTTATCAGTGTGAAAATGATTGTCCAAGAAAATATCTATGGTTATGATCTATGGTTATAATTATTGGAAGCAAGAAATAGAAACCACTGATAAATTGAAAAATGAATAACAAGACAAGTCAACCATGATCAAGGATGAAAAATATATTAATAAAATCAGTAGTAAAAGTAAATAACTATTTGTTTATTCTAGAAGCAGGGTCAAGATACTTTGCAATATGTTTTTGAGCAAGAAAATAAAAAATATGTTCAAGAAATCATAGAACATTGAAATTACCTATCTAGTATGAGAATGAGCTTGTAAAAATTGTTTTTAATGGTCCAATATACCAATTGGTCGAAGGGTACAATACATTAATTCATTGGTTTTATCGATCTCTATGTTAATTTTATAGCTAACATTATCTTTCTTAGAAATATCACTACAAGTGTCATAAATAGGGCTCCTATTGTTTTTCCAACAATCTATACCCCTATCATGATGAAAAATCTAAAATGTAATATCCTAACTCCATATCCTTGGTTGTTCTTATCTTTATCAAATGGAGAGGCGAATACATTTGCAAACTCCTTGCCCTCCGGGTTTTTCTTCTAGATTATCCTTCTTAAAATCATCAACAATAGGATCATGAAATTCAGAATTTTGAGAAGACAACATTTTGACCATGTCTTTGTCTTCATTGGAGGGTGGCATGGGAGCTTGAATGATCTCATCAACAAAATATTCTTCACTAATCACATTGAGATACACTACCACTTCATTAGAGAGCTTGTGCTGATCAAATAAGTTGAAGTTGTGTACTGCAGAACCGGATATCAACTTCCAAATATCTTTACTAAAGCATTGAGTGGGGAGAAGCTTTAGAAGTTTATGGATATGCTTTGAGTAAAATAAAGTAGAAGTGTTATTAAGGGGGAGTGTTAACGATGTGATGACCATTTTAAGTTAGGCACCATACTCTACAGAGATTAGAAGTAGGGTAAAAATAATAAGTATGGCTCTGGAGAGATATTGGCAACAATGTATATTCTGAGAATAAAGCATGTCTGAGAACCTGTTGCATTTTGTAATTATGTGCCAATCTTTTATTTAATTCCGAAATCCATTTTAGGTCAAACTAATTTTTGTTGTTAATGTGATCCATCCCTCAATCTTTTAAAACTTGCTTTCTAAAATTGCAAAAAATGCAGATTGGTTCTCACTGTTTATTTGGGGCATAATCTCAATTTGTGCTTCTTTCATGAAAATGGAAGCTTTTGTTGAAATGTTTTGTTGCATTCAAAATAATGCACTGCTTGAAGTAAGATATATATAGTGATACCATTAAAAATTCCAAAATGACTGGATTTACTTATATCAGAACTATACACACTTTAGAATCCACTGCAATGTAATGGTGACTTAAGTAGTTTAGCTTAATGGCGACTTGAGTAGTTTAGATTAATGAAGGAGGTGTGCCCGAAATAATGTATTTCAAGGTCAGCATTACAAATTCCCATTTAGGCAACAAAATGTTAGACCCTAGAACTTGGCATTCCTTGCATGCTTAAGAAGCTCAAATTCCAGAGCAAACAGAGACCAGAATCTAAGTTGCCTCTTCCAAAAATTCCCAGTCCACATGTAAATATATTTGTTCAAGCACAAGGGAGATGTAACCCAAATAGCATCAATTTGGTGACCAAAGATAAAATTGGTCACTATGGAACATAAGCAATCATAGGGTGCATTTATTCACAGAGGCAGCTCATGACATATAGATCGGCATGCTAGCATTCTTAGATGACTGGCACAAGGGACAAACATCCAGCCTACTTTCATAGTCTTTGCAGAGGCACAGATGCCTGCAAGGAAACAAAAGAATGCATACAGCATTGCTTCTACATAACTTGCAAGTCCTCTGATATTTGAAGTCCATGTTCTCCTTATAGATGACCGGACATAATTTTTACATGGAATATTAAATCCCAGCACTCAAATTCTTTCATTGTATGTTAGCATGTGGCATTGCATTTGTAGAACTACTTTGCTCCCTTTTCTTTCTCTTTGCAAATTGAGCTTTGGAAATCAACCAACCATGTTCGGTAGGAGGATGGCCTTGCATATCCCCATGGCCTTGGATTGGTGGCAGGATCAGGGAGTGTTGCACATCTGCACACATCAACACATCATGTGTTAAAGGATGGCAATGCATAAAGGGTATTTGACAATGAGTACAAACCATGACATTTTCCAGACCTTGTAGATAACCAATAGGAGAATTGTCAACTGGTTGGGCATGTTTGGAAGGAGGACAACCCCTCAATAAATTACTTGTATCTGTAATTAAAAAAATAAATAGTCACTATAGACCGTATTGGCATAGTTCAGAGCAAGAAGTCGATATCGTGCTAAAATAATAGTTAAGAGCTGATTAATTTTTTGAAAAGAATATTTTAGTGCAAGAGGTTGATATATTGCTAAAATAATAATTAATAGAAGGTAATTTTGGAAGAGACTCACCAAAACTGATTAGGGATTTACGAGAGTTTCATTAGACCTACCTGGCATAGCAAGAAATGTAGGAATTCCTTGCATATCCCCATGGCCTTGGATTGTTGCCACGAACAAGGAGTGTTGCACCTCTGCACACATCAACACATCAAAAAATAAAACCATTGGATTTGTAACCCAAGATTGTGATGAGCCCTTATTTTGCCATAATTTTTACATGATTTCACCTACCTTTTTTCTCCAAGAATATCTATTTTTCCATCCAACCTTTTCCATATCACCAATTATATATATCAAACTTGCAGATCTAATCATGGTAAGATATAACGTTAATGAATTTCCATATTTCCTTTGTTTTCAATAATTTAAGGAGGTTTAAATAAAATCTTGCTAATGTTTGTGAATGTTGAGAAGTAGTCTTGTGCCAGGTGAAGGGTTCCTGCCCACCCAGTTTGGTTCCAGGTTTGAATTTGAACGTTGACATATCTCCATGAATTTTAATGAGAATCAAGTGCATGAGTTTTGAAGGTTGGGGGCCCAATATGGTGCCACGCTATTTTGTCCATACCTAGGTCACTCAAAGGAAGCATAAAGCGTGGTCAAAGGATATGGTCAAACCTTCTTTTTAGCATAAACAATGGACAGTGGGGTCCTTTGAAGAAGGTTGTAAATAGTGAAGTGTCCAACAGATTATGCTTAGGTAAACAACTTAAAATTTCATCTATTAGTTAAAGAACTCTAGCAATTCACGTGTCTGTTTTAGCAATTAACTTGTGTGGCAAGTTGTGATCAAATGGAGAGAGCTATCAAAATTCTGGAACATTGATTTTTTCACAATGGACCCAATTAGGTCCATCACAGGCGGTTTCCTCAAAAAGTGACGCATATGAGAGATATGATTGGGGGCATTAACACCTATTTTCAAGAAAATTACCTGGCATCCATCCCAAATAAAGTGCCCAGCTCAACAAATTGAGATTTTCATTCCTCCATTAGCGTAGAATGGGACAGCATATCAATAGTTCAGAGATTCTAGATCTCATTCCCATGCATTCCATGTCATAGGGATGTTGACGAATTATCTTTTGGGATCTCATTCCCATGCATTCCATGTCATAGGGATGATGACGAATTATCTTTTGGGATCCGGTTGTAACTGTATCAGCAATCCATTGTTTGTTAGCTTGTTTTTAAGTGACAATTCAGGCCATATTTTGTGGATGCAGTTGTATGCATTAAATGGATTTGTTCTTATCTTAATAGCTTCTATATATATGTAAATCTGAAGGTGCAAAAGGGGGGAAGAGGAGGTAGATAGGTAGGAGGAGAGGTTCAAGAGAATTTAAGAGATTAAGCAATATAACATTATGTTTTGTACATGATCAATTTAGTTTGCAAAAGTTGAGTTATTTGTGATTTGATAGCATTATGCTTTGCCATTTACAGTGTTAGTATTAGTTATGCTATTTGAATTACTTCACATTTCCAGCAGAGGAGTTACAATTTAAGGATCAAATGCTTTCATTTATCTACAACTTTATTTCAAGATAGTAAGAAGTTGATTACTATTTGAAGAGTAGTTTGATTTCATTTTCTGAAGTGTGCCAATTTGAACTCAGAACTTATTTCAAGCTTTGTAATGGTCAGAGGTTTTCATTTCACATTCATGACAGAGTGTTAAGAGTAGATTTGTGGAAGGTAGTGGCCTTAATCAATTGCAGTATTTAGTTCATAAGATTTTGATTTGATGCAAATCTATGTGATATTTCCTTGGAAAGTGGTCAGCACCATTAGAAATGATTGTCAAATAATGGAGGATCGAACCATTAGAAATGATTGTGAAATAATGGAGGATCGAAGGTACTTGCAACTTCAATATTGAAACTATTTTGATGAATTTGACTTTCAGACCTCTCTTTGTGTCTATAAATGTGGTGATGAGAACTTCATATGGAATAAATATCAGTTGGATAATGATCACCAAGGAGATCCATATTTCTGAGGTTGTTTATTTGCAAATGAAGATTGAGTGATTGAATTCCTACAAATCATTTATGATTCCAGCCGCACACATTTCAGGTATATGTTTTAAAGCATCCTTATGCATGCATAAAAAACCTCAATTAGAGGGAAATAAAAGAATTGAAAAGGTGCAGGTCCGCAAATATAAATAAAACTAATTGGAGCGAATTTATAATTTCATTGCCCTACTAAAATAGATTTTAGTTTTCCTGTTGATTGGAGCTGGAAAGGACCCTGATAATAGGGCATGCAAAATTTACATGAACATCCTCATACTTGGTATTAAGAGCCATAAACATTGTGCACTTCTGCCCCTATGTACTCTAATAGGGTGCAATCGGAAAAAAAAAACAAAAATAAATATAAGAATGGTATAAAAATGAGATGTCGAAAATGGTTGAAAGTGGAGTGTCATTTTCTCTATCCCAAATTATTTTTCATAAAATTAAATTATTAATTAACTACTTTAAAAATAAATAAATGCAATTCCTTATAGATGTTTTTTGTCTACAAGCCAGTGATGTTTCTTTGATGTGAAAATATTCATGAGCTCTACTTTTGCTCATTATTTCATCAAACACCTGCCCTATTTTCTTAAAAATAAAAATTATTTCCAGGACCCTAAGGCTTCAGGCATATTTGAAGATTAAAAATAAATAAATTCTATCTACTGTCAATTACTGTACCAAAGCTCCATGCACTTTCGTGACCTGGTATTTACCAGGAGTGTGAGTGCATGCAGGGATTCAATGTAACATCTCGAAAAATTCACAAAAATTTAAAATTTTTAAAGTAGCATTAAATGTTGAAATTGCTAATGCGGAAATAAAATAAGGGCTAAATATTTTAACTAATAACAATTAACAATAACAACGCTTCATAATTCTTAAAATAAATTACGACGATAGTTTTCTTGTGCTAAATCGTAAATCTATATGTTGTATTTAAACTCTCTTATGATACAATCTTCTTGACACAATACTGACAGTTTGCTTTTGGATGATGACGAAGGGGTCCTACGGGGTACCCTGAGGTTTACTTAGCTATGTTAGCTAAAGCATTTGAACCTATTTCTTTGCGCAGATACACAGGTAAGAGTTTTATGACAATTCAAGTGTTACAAGTAATTCTAATTATGTTTTCAGTTAGTCGTCAATGCTTTATGATAACTCTAAGTACTTCCTTGCATGAGAGTTATTAATGGTATGGATCTCTGTCTTATTTCTGTAAGTGTTACCTTGACCATACTTACATGTCGCATAATTCGTAACTATTAATATCTACACTAGACTCTTTAGTGAATCGTCAAAGAAGAGATACTTACAGTATGAATTCTCAATTACGTGCTAGATTACAGTGTATAAGTGCTATTATGATCCTGCCATCAATTCTCCATTTGCAAAGAGTGGTATTATCATGTATATTTATTATGTGAATGTTTCAACTTATATGTTTCTCTACATTATAGAAACATGAGCCAAATGTTATTTTAAATATGTAGATTAACTTGAAATCATAAATATAACTATAGTAGCTTATACATTCCTCAATTTATAAATTCATGAAGAATCATACTAATATAGCAAGGTTTACTATAATATTACCATCATAATTAGGATGATACTATTGTGAATTTGCAACACTATAGGATTTAGACCTTTCTAATTTAATATTTATACATTGTAATATGCTATGTAACCTTGTAAATAGAGATGGCAATGTGAACAAATATTACGATGTGTATAATATGGAATTATAAACTATACACTAAGTATTGAATACCTTCCATAAAAACGAGACCTATGTAACATGAAGCTTTTGGGGAAACATGAAACATATATTGACTATGCGAAATTAAGATCAATACTTTGGAAATGAAATGAAATATACGTTGCAACCCTAAGTCTTTGCACTGACATGTGATATTGACAGGGCATTGAATGTATTGGTGCTATCGTGCTGGCAGACTATCGAAACCAATCTTTGGCATTTAAGTCGTCTACCTGCTATGTTTAGTGGAAGTCTTGGGTGGATGCCTTCGTGGCTGTAGGTCACGTGAAGGAGTTCACATATTACTACCACGATGTTGAGCTGTGCCATGTTTAACGTAAGGTCTTCTGAGTTGGATTTCACAATGGATGAAATAATTAATATGGCATTCAAAGTGTTTGTTTCCCGAACTTCGACATGCTAGTTGGCATCTTCTCCATCGTTGATCTCACATGTTCTTGGGATTTGAAATGAAACCCTAGTCCTTCGTTATGAATTGAATCAAGTTGGTTTCTTGGCCTTCATTTTTCCTTGGTGGTGGTAAGGTGGAGAGGCTGACTGCCTGCAGCAATGTAGGGTCTGGTAGTTACTCCTCGGAGGACTCCTTCCTCAGTTTCGATCCCTGGACCTGTAGGGAAAACTTAATAGTTTCAAGTTCAGCTTTTCTTGTAGAGCCGAGCCACCATGCAGCCTTGAATGGAGTGTTAAGGATAGAATCTAGAGTTTTTCTGTTAGTCTTAGAACCTGGGTTCGATTCTCTTGCAAAGACAGACCGTTGTTCTCAGAAACTGGAACCATCTTCTCTGCTTTTGTTAGATGGCTCCATCGTTCTCGTTTGCTTAAGGTGTCTCTTACTCCAGAAGCTGTGTTTTTAAGGTAATGTTTCAATCAATGAAATGATAATGTTATTTTTGTTGTTCCAAGTTAAACTTTGCGCTTCTTCGCTTAACCTCTCAATGGTTTTTATGGCAGGTGTAACTTCGTCGAATGGTTATTTGGTTTAAATCTTGGTGGGAGACTGCTACTCAACCACCCGGTAATCCTCGGTGGTTCTTTTGCTTTGTAGGTACTCCTAGCAGGGTGTGGCCGATGCTTTGATGTTTGAAAAGAGCCGGATATTTGATTCCCGGCAAAGGTTTTTGGCCGATGTTTATGATTTTGAGAGCCAATGATAAGTGTCCAGAGGTTGGGATCCTCGGCTTGTCTTGTTACTCTGCTCGTTTCGTTGTAACTCTTGTTGAAAATGTGAACTTGTTGAAGATGTATTTACTAAGGGATGAACCATCGGTTAATTTAATGGAAAATATAGTGTTTCAGAAAAACTTAAAATAGTTTCAGAGTGGTTTCTATGTTTATATAGATTGATATTTTGACTAGAAAATACAGTGTTGATTATGGCCGAGAGCCATGGGCTGACTTGTTTCACAAAAGAGAAACCCTGTGTTCGTGTTGTTTAAGTTAAAGTTTGGAATGGTGATTAGACTCAGTTTTTTTGGTATTGAACCACAACTTAAATAAATATTACGATTGATAAAAAAAAAAATACCCTTGTCTGAGTTTGTCTTGTACAAATAGATAGTTATCGTAAATGTGACAGTTGAACAATAGCAATGCGTTTGGTTTTGCAAATTTGATATAACTAATTTAGGTTTACAATTTTAAGTGTCCAGCTGTAAGCTAGATATAAGATGGCCTTAGGGTTTCAAAATCGAACCCGCAGGTGTTTGCAAACTTTGTACAGTTGAAATTTAGTCTTGTAACTTCTTTTGCAGAACGATAAATGTTTTCTATAGAAGATAATCAGTATCTATGGATCCAAAAGAAGTGTTAACACCAAAATTGACCCCCTAGGTTGTGGAGAGGGAAATTCTGGTTAACCACTAACCAATCTTTAGCTTGCATTTCTGACCTAACACAAATAGAGAGGGCTCTCTCTTTAACTCACAGAAAGCTGGAAATCATCAAGATTGTCAATAATGAAGAAACAGACCAGCATTCAACATTTAAGATATTCAATGAAAAAACAAGTGCAGAAGATCAGATTTCTGCTGGAAGAAATTGTTTACGGTCTTAGTGAGATAAATCGGGAGAGGAACATTAGGAAATGGAGTCAGAACATACATCTAAAACAAAAATAGTGTTGCTGCATGAGACATTTACACAGAAGCAAGGTAGCCACCCACGCACAGTCAAATATCTTTAATTGGTGAAATAGAAGAGGAATGAACAATCCATCAGCATTGGGCATCTAACAAGGATGAATCCAATGCCAACTTTAGCATAATTTAATTGTGAAATGCCTGAAATGAAATGAACATGGCACCATTAATGTGAATCCCGTTCAAATACTACACTTATCCAAGCATGAGAGAAATTAACAGACGGGAATAACAAAGAAAAGTGATACAGATTAACATGGGAAAAGAAAAGACAGACTGCAAGAAAGATAACACAGGAATTCTCTACCAAAATCCAGCTTCAAACACTATAGATGTATTAACAATAAGTATTCCAAAAACAGATCTGAGCTCTCTCAGGCCTTAGCCAAATTATTTACTCACCTAGTTCTTCTATTACAATGAATATATAGCTGTCCTAAGAGCCTTGCTCGACCTAATTCTAACAAAAAATAGTTACATGTGCAGTGACACATCATCAATTACACATCTGCCCCTATCTTTTCAAAACAGAAATATGAAATAAAATCCTAACTACTTTTTACATCCAGCAGCAATTTTCACTAAATGACAAATTTATTACAAAGCAAAAGACATAAGATATTTATGAGATGTTCTCCAAGTGGCTGCTCCACTTAGATTTCGACTTCTTCATTTCTGCTCACTTTCAACTGTTAGGTATTACATTACTTATCTTTTAAATTATTCCCCAAACCCTTGGTGAGCTTTCAAATAGAAGCTTTGACTTTGCAATAACCTGCTATGAGCTATTCTTCATTCCCCAACAGCATTCTTTAATGCAACATTTACCTACTTAAAGTTTGCACCCAAACCCTCCGAAAATATCTGGTATAGTTTTGGAAATGGCAACGACTATAGCTACCTCATCTATGAGACCTGTGTTCAATGGGAACCAACTTCATACCAAACCCTTGTTCTGATGATATCACCTCTTTGAATGCCTCCTTCGTCTTCACCTTTGACCAAGCATCTCAACCTCAGCAAACGCATTGATCTTATCCAGCATAATGGTTAGAAATAAATTGCAGACGCCGTAAAAATCATGACAAAAATTGTGGACAATGGGGGTTTTGGTCTCAGAAATCCATGAGAGCTATATTGAAAAAGAATCAGCATCTAAGTTGCCCTAATTGCGGCCTCTGCATGAGTTCTTTTAAATATTTTCATGTATCTGACATGCAGCGAAGAGCTGAAACAACCAAATCCCTTTTCGGGAGACCAATGCTTTCTCATGTCAAAGCACTGAAACACGTCGTACCGTAATGGCTTCTGATACCATGCTTTGGATACAGGTTTTAGCCCATACTTTAGGTCTGCCCCTCTCTCTCATCGAATGGAGCACTACAGGTTTCGGTGCCACTAGGTATGAAGGAAACAAGATACCCATGCATTGCGCGACCAAGTAACATGACGAAAAGGCGAGATACCCATCTCTATCGATCATATGTTGTAGCATACTCTCCTCTCGGCTTTGTTTGATCCGGCATAGCTGGGCATGTCTCTTCATCTGCTACAGAGAATGGAAACAACATCAACCCTAGATGCAAAACATGACAAATCCTCCATGAATAGTTCGGTTGTTGCTTGGTCATCTTGTGCAAGTGAACGGACTAGAAACGCGACCTGATATGCTTAGGGAGACCTTGCATTTGTCACTCCTTAAACCCGTGCCAACCACCTCAATCCATTTCCAGTGCAATGTGAAAACAAGTAGACGCCTGTAAGGGTTTCTACGATCCTTGGTTCGGCAGACATCATCTTGACAATCCCGGCGTAGTGGATACGCTTTCTTATTCAATTTATTTGACCTCCCAACACTACGGCGAAATCTGCTATCCCTTTGACTAGTGGAGTCTTACCCTTCTTCAGAGATTGGTGGTAAGGTTTGAGGACTTGATGCTTCGGTTATCAAAAGGAAAACAAGTCGCCGAAAATAGAATGACTTTTCCTTTTATCCCCCCCACAAGTGGTTTTATTGTCAAAGGGTGGTATCGCATGACCCACTTGCTTGTTTACAATACCATTCACATGTATGCGATGAGCACGGAGGGTGACACGTTGGATGTTGGTTTTCACATCGTGACCACTAACTGTATCTATCTTATATGCATGTAGATGATGCGAGATGACTTGAGAATCGTCGATCCTCCTCTACGAGTCTTACAAACATCCTACACAATACATCTCGACAGATTTGTCACCCTTGCCATGTTTCCACCTGCCACATTAAATTTCTTAAAAAAAACTTAGCAGATCCTCAGTTGGTTGTAGCACCGCTTTATGAATGATCCTTACTCCTATGCTTCTAAATTTATCATCCAACACTGGCATTCCATTTCTTCCATAAGAGAACATGTAAGTGAAGTAATAGAATCAAGAAAATATGGAGGAGAACGACGGCTGCTGAAACTTGACTTATCTACGTTTTTGTTTTTCATTTTTCCCTTATGAGAATGATCCCACACGTAAAACAAAAGAACTTGCTTCATTCTTTATATATCCTATTGCTTTCAATATATACCAAGTAATACAATGAAGGCAAATCTCTTGGTGCTTAGACGATGGAGACTGCGTAGGGCCCCTGTGGCTCGACCCTTGGTCCCTTGGTTAAGCCCTCGATGTTGGGCGCATGGATCGCCCTCGGTTTTGGGCGATAATACCTTTTGATCCACCTTTAATCTAGAATTCGAGCCCACAATCCAAACATTAAAAGAAAATCTCACCTTTTCTAAAGCCAAAACTTAGGCCATATGAAAATTAATGTCTCTCTTCATAAAAAATCGGAACCCTTTCTCCATAAAGAATTAACTTTGTCCATATCAATTTAAAAGCCCCTTTCCATAATAACCTTTGACTTAGGATAATTTAGAAGCTTAAAAATCTTCTAGGTCCTTCCTAAAATTTCAAAGGTTTAGCCCACAAACCAATTTTTCCTTTTTTGTGGATATGGTATCTATGCCCGAGAAAAAATGCCTCTTCTCGACCAGGCTTGAAACCTATTTCATGAGAAAAATGTTTCTATTTTTCACCGCCAATGATACCAAAGACGATTAATGTTTTCAGAAGACAATTAATCACAAAAATTTTTGGGGTGCTAACAACTGGCTCCAGCCAGGGATGCTATCCTCCCTGCGAGGTAGCAAAGAACCCATAGACCAAGTGCTTGATCCATTGAGCGGCTCCCAACCCTGACAACTGCAACCTACAACCTGTCCTTCACCTGAAAAATGCAACTGAAAATTGCTAACTGTCGAAACTAAAAACATACTAAAATTTTCTAAACATGCTGCAAACTGAAGAAATAACACTGTACATACTGAAAACTGCTTGGTGAGAAAACTTATTCTTCCTACCTATCTTACTTTACTGAAATGCAACTGCTGAATCAAATGACACAAAAGTGCCAGTGAAGCCAATCTAGTAACTGGCCATTCGCCCAAACCTGGCTTACACTTCCTTTGAACAAGTAAAGAAAATAGAAGACAAGCCACTTCAAACATCCACCGATAATGAGCTCATGTCCCATAAGTGCAAGAAAATTTATCTCCCCTTTAGACTGAAGCAAATTAGTATAAGGATCTTCAATAGTCTGAGTGTTGATTGTACCTCCCTCAAGCATGAGCAGCTCTGGTTCTTTCTTTGGCATACTATCTGTCTCAGATTCATACTCCCTCATATCATAATCTAAAGCATCTTCAAACAACAAACACTCTCCAAGATCATTAGGCATGACAGTCTTATCTTCTTGATGAAAGAAAATGGTATTTAATAGCTGTTTTTTTGTGGAGAATCATCATCACACATGGGTTCCTTCAAAAGCTCATCATGACTGTCATTATTTAAATTCAGATTTACATGCTCAAAAATGGAAGAAATTTCACTTACATATCTCGGACTGTGTGAACACTGTAGACCTGATTTAACTGGGATTGTAACATGACCTTTCAGGAGCTGATCTATTTCATCTTCAGATAGAGGAGAAATTTTAGAAACACTGTGTAAGATCTGCTCACTTTTCTTGTCTAATGAAAAACCAATAGCATCATCTGAGACCTTATCTGCTTCTTGTATTTTAAGACAAACATCAATGTGTTGTCCTTCAAGTGAATCAAATAAGACGGGATTCTCTAGATCAATAGCTTCTGAAAAAGTATGACATGAAATGGGACTGATCTGATATTCTTCAGAAACACAAGATGATTGACAAAACTGAGAACACTTCTCATCCACCTCGGGAGAAGAGATATAAGATCATCTACATGGTTACTGCATTCTTTATTTTCAGCTGAGGGTGCTACTATGTTTTGAGAGTTTTCTTGAATATCATGACCATGGACTTGTGAAGAAAAATGGTAAAGGGCTTCAGACAAGTCTTCATCATTCAAACTTTCCAGATCTTCATCAATATTTTGAAGGTACTGTATGAAATCCTCAAACTGACCACATCAATTTTCCACTAAAGACAAAGATAGAAAATATCCTTTATAATGTTCATAAAATGCTGTGTGAAAATCTTTTAAAGAAAAAAAGTTTCCATGTTTCAAACCTTCATACCAATCCCTTGCTTTTCCCTCTAAAGAAACCATGAACATTTTCATAAGACAATCCTCATGAAACCTAAAATTTAGCTTGTGCACGTATATGAAATTTGATTAAATGAAAAGCAGCATTGTCGTGATCTTCATCTCTGAATTTAGGTAAGTAGGTTTGCCAATCTACTTTAGGGATTTGATTCGGAAAACCAAGAATATGAGACCTGCTTAAAGGAGCATACCTTCTTGACAATGAAGTCATCTTGAAACACTGAAGCTGCAAATTCTGATTTGAAGATTGAGGAGACTAGCTTGTGAAACAATGGGCTACTGGGTTTCTTCATTATGGAGTCGCCATGAGACATTCAACATCTCAAATTCTGATATGGAGTCACTGATCCTCCCAGATGAGTCACCTTCGCACTGGAAATTTTCTAAGTGGAGTCACCAGATGAATGATACAACCTTCTTGATGTCTGACTGTTGTTCACCATCAGCATTCAAATCTGAACTTTGTCGTTCTCCCATGGATTGTGAAACAATCTCTTCGCCGGCAACGGCGCCAATTTGTTAACACCAAAATTGACCCCCTAGGTTGTGGAGAGGGAAATTCTGGGTAACCACTAAGCAGTCTTTAGCTTGTGTTTCTGACCTAACACAAACACAAAGAGCTCTCTCTTTAACTCACAGAAAGCTGAAAATCATCAAGATTGTCAATAATGAAGAAACAGACCAGCATTCAACATTTAAGATATTCAATGAAAAAACAAGTGCAGAAGATCAGATTTCTGCTGGAAGAAATTGTTTAAGGTCTTGGTGAGATAAATCAGGAGAGGAACATTGGGCAATGGAGTCAGAACATACATCTAAAACAAAAACAGTGTTGCTGCATGAGACATTTACACAGAGGCAAGGTAGCCACCCACGCATAGTCAAAGAGCTTTAATTGGTGAAATAGAAGAGGAATGAACCGTCCATCAGCATTGGGCATCTAACAAGGATGAATCCTATGCCAACTTTGGAAGAATTTAATTGTGAAATGCCTGAAATGAAATGAACAGGGCACCATTAATGTGAATCCCATTCAGATACTACACTTATCCAAGCATGAGAGAAATTAACAGACTGGAATAACAAAGAAAAGAAATGCAGATTAACATGGGAAAAGAAAAGATAGACTGCAAGAAGGATAACACGGGAATTCTCTGCCAAAATCCAGCTTTAAACACTACAGATGTATTAACAATAAGTATTCCAAAAACAGAGCTGAGCTCTCTTAGGCCTTAGCCAAATGATTTACTCACCTAGTTCTTCTATTACAATGAATATATAGCTGTCATGAGAGCCTTGCTCGACCTAATTCTAACAGAAAATAGTTACATGTGCAGTGACACATCATCAATTACACATTTGCCCCTATCTTTTCAAAACATAAATATGAAATAAAAGCCTAACTACTTTTTACATCCGGCAGCAATTTTCACCAAATGACAAATTTATTAGAAAGCAAAAGAAAGAAGATATTTCTGAGATGTTCTCTAGGTGGCAGCTCCACTTAGCTTTCGACTTCTTCATTTCTGCCCACTTTCGACTGTTAGGTATTACATTACTTATCTTTTAAATTATTCCCCAAACCCTTAGTTAGCTTTCAAATAGAAGCTTTGACTTTGCAATAACCTGCTATGAGCTATTCTTCATTCCCCAACAGCATTCTTTAATGCAACATTTACCTGCTTAAAGTTTGCACCCAAACCCTCCAAAAATATCTGGTATAGTTTTGGAAATGGCAACGACTGTAGCTACCTCATCTATGAGACCTGTGTTCAATGTGAACCAACTTCATACCAAACCCTTATTGTGACGATATCACCTCTTTCAACGCCTCCTTCGTCTTCACCTTTGACCAAGCATCTCAACCTCAGCAAATGCATTGATCTTATCCGGCATAATGGTTAGAAATAAATTGCAGAAGCCGTAAAAATGATGACAAAAATTGTGGACAATGGGGGTTTTGGTATCAGAAATCCATGAGAGCTATATTGAAAAAGAATCAACATCTAATTTGCCCTAATTGCGGCCTCTGCATGAGTTCTTTTAAATATTTTCATGTATCTAACATGCAACGAAGAACTGAAACAACCAAATCCCTTTTCGGGAGACCAATGCTTTCTCATGTCAAAGCACTGAAACATGTCGTACTGCAATGGCTTCTGATACCATGCTTTGGATATAGGTTTTAGCACGTACTTTAGGTATGTCCCTCTCTCTCATCGAATGGAGCACTACAGGTTTTGGCGCCACTAGGTATGAAGGAAACGAGATACCCATGCATTGCGCGACCATGTAACATGACGAAAAGGCAAGATACCCATCTCTATCGATCATATGTTGTAGCATACTCTCCTCTCGGCTTTGTTTGATCTGGCATAGCTGGGCGTGTCTCTTCATCTGCTACAAAGAATGGCAACAACATCAACCCTGGATGCAAAACATGTCAAATCCTCCATGAATAGTTCGGCTGCTGCTCGGTCATCTTGTGCAAGTGAACGGACCAGAAACGCAACCTGATATGCGTAGGGAGACCCTGCATTTGTCGCTCCTTAAACCCGTGCCAACCATCGCAGTCCATTTCCAGTGCAATGTGAAAACAAGTAGACGCCTGTAAGGGTTTCTACGATCCTTGGTTCGGCCGGCATCATCTTTACAATCCCAACGTAGTGGATACGCTTTCTTGTTCAATTTATTTGACCTCCCAACATTACGGTGAAATCTGCTGGCTCTTTGACTAGTGGAGTCTTACCCTTCTTCAGAGATTGGCGGTAGGGTTTGAGGACTTGACGCTTCGGTTATCAAAAGGAAAACAAGTCGCCAAAAATAGAATGACTTTTCCTTTTATCCCCCCCACAAGTGGTTTTATTTTCAAAGGGTGGTATCACATGACCCACTTGCTTGTTTACAATACCATTCACATGTATGCAATGAGCTCAGAGGGTGGCACGTTGGATGTTGGTTTTCACATCGCGACCACTAACCGTCTCTGTCTTATATGCATGTAGATGATGCGAGATGACTTGAGAACCGTCAATCCTCCTCTATGACTCTTACAAACATCCTACACAATACATCTCGACAGATTTGTCACCCTTGCCATATTTCCACCTGCCGCATTAAATTTCTCAAAAACAACTTAGCAGATACTCAGTTGATTACAGCACCGCTTTATGAATGATCCTTACTCCTACGCTTCTAAATTTATCATCTAGCACTCGCATTCCATTTCTTCCATAAGAGAACGTGTAAGTGAAGTAATAGAATCAAGAAAAGATGGAGGAGAATGACGACTGCCGAAACTTGACTTTTCTGCGTTTTTGTTTTTCATTTTTCCCTTATGAGAATAATCCCACACGTAAAACAAAAGAACTTACTTTATTCTTTATATATCCTATTGCTTTCAATACATACCAAATAATACAATG
Source organism: Larix kaempferi (assembly GCA_027924585.1). NCBI lineage: Eukaryota > Viridiplantae > Streptophyta > Pinopsida > Pinales > Pinaceae > Larix > Larix kaempferi. Next base: position 15,634,734 of record BSBM01000547.1, on the reverse strand, counting down.
AAGGAAAATCTCTTGGCGCTCAAACTATGGAGGCTGTGTAGGGCCCCTCTGGCTCGACCCTTGGCCCCTTGGTAAGCCCTCAATGTTTGGCGCATGGTGACCCCTCGGTGTTGGGCGATAATACCTTTTGCTCCACCTTTAATCTAGAATTCGAGCCCACAATCCAAACATTAAAAGAAAATCTCTCCTTTTCTAAAGCCAAAAATTAGGCCATATGAAAATTAATGTATCTCTTCATAAAAAATCAGAACCTTTTCTCCATAAAGAATTAACTTTGGCCATATCAATTTAAAAGCCCCTTTCCATAATAACCTTTGACTTAGGATAAGTTATAAGCTTAAAAATATTCTAGGTCCTTCCTAAAATTTCAAAGGTTTAGCCCACAAACCAGTTTTTCCTTTTTTGCGACTATGGTATTTATGCCCGAGGAAAAATGTCTCTTCTCGACCAGGCTTGAAACCTATTTCATGAGAAAAATGTTTCTATTTTGCATCACCAATGCTGCCAGAAGACAATTAATGTTTTTAGAAGACAATTAATCACAAAAAATTTTGGGGTGCTAACAAGAAGATAATACATTCTGATCATGAACATGAAAGACATTCTTACTGCAAGAATTTGGAATACATGTAAGAGTTAAATTCAATTAAATAAAATGTTGCGTAATAGTATAGAAGACTATAGCATTGAAATATCATATATATTCTAAGTTGGTATTACAGCTATTTTTTCAAAAAGCCTAAGTACAGTAAGGAGAGAAAAATGAAAAGTGTTACGAGACTGTGATAAATGTTTTTGCTTATAAAACTAGGTGGATGACTTGGAAATAAAACCAAGAATATTCCTTTTTCTGCAAATTTTGGGATATAGCAGATTGTTTTAAATAATGGGAAAAATGCTAAGTTTAATCCATGAATGTTGATGAAGGAAATGAAATGAGGTTATATCCCTTTACATTTTTTTAATCAAATGATAATAAAATGAATAGTATGTGTATTTTGAAATGAAGTAGATGACCTAAAGTGTAAACCCTAGATTTTTATACAGAAATGGGATATTTATTTTCTGACAGTAAGTAAAAGAAAAATATTAAAATTCCTGTATAATTAAATGCTATTTTCTATCCTGCATCTAGGCATATACTCTATATCACATAATATGATTGATAAGAAACACTAATGAAATACAACAACATTAGTCTCTTCATTCATTTGGCAATCTGCCTATCAAATCATCAATCTTAATTTTCCTTCTCTGCACTGGAGTACGATGCAGAAAACAGCATGGGGAAAAATACAGAGTGGGGCAATTTATTCATCATTCTACACATTCATGTCTAGGACAGAATTCAACCATTATTTCTGCATAATTATATTAGCAGTTTTTATCTAATGAATACTAAATAAATACTTTCAGAAAATAATTTAACTACTTTAGAGAAGAAATGACAACCACTACGAAGAAGCAACCAATCTACGAAGGGTAGGGGGATCGCGGTCTCCTCGGTAGTCCACTACGTCGAGCTGGAGATTCACCAACCACGCCGGCATGTATTTGTTGATGTATATGTAACTTCGAAATGTATTTCATATATGTATATTGTACTCCTATAGAGATGGTATTATTTCTCTATACGGAAGTGTTTGTATTCGTATAGAGATGTTATTATTCCTCTATATGGAAGTGTCGTCATTTATATTGTAAGTGTCGTAACTTATACTTGATGGGTTATTAGACCACCTTGTTGGGGTCAGCCCTGTATAAGTCATGTGGGTCGAAGGGTTATTAGACCACCCTATTGGGGGTTGGCCATGTGGGTCAAAGGGTTATTAGACCACCCTATTGGGTGTCGGCCCAGCCAGCATTATGTTATGTGGTTAAGTTAAGGCTGACCTAGTAAAGGTTATTAGGCAAGTCAAGTCAAGTATAAATAGAGTGCAGGAGGCACTCTATTTCATCATTCTATTCTCTCTCACACTCTTGGGAGAGTGGCGCACTTGTGGAGGAGGTGAAGCTGCTGCTAGGAGATGTCTATCTCTTATGCTTGGGTTGTATCATTGCTCTATCTATCTCTGAGGAAGTTATTGGGGTTTTTCACCTTTATGGTTTTCCCCAAGTAAACTCTGTGTCTCTTGTGTGCTTGCATTATTCTGTCCATGATTGATATGCTGTAGATATGTTGTACATGTTGTTCTCTTAGTTAAGATCCTAGATCAGATTGAAGTAAATTCTGAAAAATTAGCATGGAATCAGAGCTAGCCTGAAAGAAGGCATGGTATGGCATATATGACACTTGTTGCAATTGCAAAGCTAGGGCTTGATATAGCAAAACCCAATCATCGTAGCACTTTCGCTATAAATCAATTTCGGCGAGGTTTCAAGATCTAAAAATCATACAAGGAGAAGCTAATATCCCATCTACCTTGTGTCCAAAGGACAACCTCTAATTCGTTGTACTTTGTGCTTTATGATCTGTACAATACAGGGTTTTCGCCTCTTCCAGATCTCAGTCATAAACAGGTGACCTTGCAAAAAAGGTCATAACTTGTGCTAGGAATCTCCAAATGAAATTTCGTAAAACGTTACAGGTAGTACACGGACTTTAATTTCTCAGGTAACTTTTTCAGAGGCCGAAACTGAACCAGTGACACGTGGCACTCCATACAAGTTCGCTCTTATGTTTTATCCCATAAAAAGGTCACGTTGCGACACTTGGCATAACTCTCTCTCAGAGAATCCATTTGAGGTCAGACCTATGGGGTTAGAAAAAAGACAGGTCAGGCTATCACAGTAAAAAAATTTAGACCATGTGGATTGAAAATTTTGGAGTTACACCAAAAACAATCAGGTACATATTTCTGTCAAAACAGAATTATTTTTTAGCACCTTCATTCATGGCTTCCGGAATTTAGGGTCTCGGAGAAAGTTGGAATTTTTGTAATCGGAGACTATGGATGAATGCCACTCATCAAAATCGAAATTTAGAGACCAATTTCAGAATTTTTGGTTGGGTAGAAGGCCGAGCTTGATCAGACCCTAGTTCGGGACTTTGATCGGAAAAGTTGAAAATTAGGGCTTCTGCAAAAATGGGAATTTTTGAAATCTGTGACCATGGCTGGAAGCTCCTCAGAAAAATAGAAGCTTAGAACTTTGGATCGAACCTTTTGATTGGGAAAAAGGGTGGGATTTATCAAACCCTATTTCGGGGTCATGTCTAGTTAATCTGGAAGTTTCAAAAGCAAAATTGAGGGGTGAAACTTTGTAGTTTTCAAATTCTAAATATACTGGCTTGATCAGCTCATCAAGGCGCATATTTCTATCCTTTCAGAAGTTTGAAATTCAAAGTTTGAATTTTTAGGGTTTCTCTGACAAACCCTAATCCAGCTCCAGATCCAGTTTCTGCAAATCAAGTGGATTGGGTTAATCCTAGAAGAGAATGGATTGGTCACCTGCATAAGTGAAGAAGTTCTTGTTTCAGAGGGAGATGAGGCTAAGGCCTTACATAAGAAGATTACAAGCAATCTCGATAGGTATGACTCATCCAGGTATGTTTCGAGATTTGTTCATGATTAAGTTTATGGTGTGTTTGTCTTCATGTTATTACGGTTAGTACAATCTTGATTAAATTTAGACTTGTCGTATCACCTTAATAAAATTATGAATGCATGATAGAAGATATTCATTGATTAGGGTGTTGACACTTATGATTGTACTAATGCATTATGGTGTTGTATGAGGTTTAAGGTGTCCGCTAACATGAAAGGTACACCAAGAAAGACAAATCATGTTCTAGTTCAAGAGCATATAATCATAATGACATGAGGACAAAGATTCATCCATTGTCATGAATCACTTAGAAGATCTATTTGCAAGGTATGTATAACTTGGTTCTATATTGGTTAACCTATGAGATATGCAAGTTACTAGCACAAGTCATTGAAGAGAACAAGAAGACATCATGTGGGTATGTTAGACATAACTAGCTAACATACCAATCCAGGTATATTTTTCCTATATCAAGTTAGAATCCTACCTTGTGTTAGGATCCCTTATATAAGTATACTTGGTATGATTGGTTATGTTTATTCATAAAGTTAGAAATGTAAGTAATCAAGGGTTTATGCATTTTATGTCTCTTATCTTGATTGATGATTTAACTAACCAAAAGAGTCCTATGATCAAATAAGAATATGCATGAGTAAAAGAAGACTTCCCTGAAACCTTGAATACTAATGTTTATTATCTGTGTTTGAAATGATCATGACTATACATGTTTAAGATTATTGTGTTTTGATAGTATTAAGATTATACTAATGAATGTGTGATTATGTATGAGACCTCGACGATAACACAATGATGATACTAATAAGCATGCATAGTGATGGATATAAGTTCAAGGACAGGTAATCCAGGAAGCAAAGATCAAGAGGAAGCACACTCCAATTGTTCCTGCAAGGAAGCAAAGATCAAGAAGGAGCACACTTTAATAGTTTCTGCAAGGATGCAGATATTCAGAGGGAGTTGACCACTTCTCACAATCCACATCAGAATGGAGTTGTAGAAAAGAAGAAAAGACTGAGAGGGAGTCAACCCAACAAACAAGCAAAGATAAGTATTTGAATTATCATTCCTTGCATATTTTATTGTTTAAATAATACTATTCAATAAAGTATATACTCATGTTCCTAGAATTAGGTTGTGTATTATGCATATTAGAATAGTTGCATTGATGAACAGTATACTACTAATATACATGGGTAAGTGGCCTATGGAACTGTACAACATTCCATTGCTACTTATCTAGAATGAAACCTCTTTGCCGACATGTTGGGAGTTGTGCACACTCTTAACAATTTTCTGGTAGAGATTGGGAGGCATCTAGAAAGTTATGGGATATGGATAAATGTTGTATTGAAGCATTGGCTAAGATAATTGCATGACTGTATGACATATTTCTTTATGTGTAAGAATTTGTTCTAAAAACTATGAGATGTTTTCTAATCATGCAATTTAACTTGTTGTGTAGGAAAGATCGTATACCATCACCTACAAAAGAAGGAATACAACATTTGTTCAGCAACAAAGTTATCTATTGAAAATATTGAAGATATTGAAGTTCCCAGGATCTAGGAAGAATGCCATGATCGAGGAGTACCATTCGATCATGAAGATGTTTGGGATGCAGTCCCAAGACCTGAAAGGGAGTCTATAGTGACTTCCAAGAGGATCTACAAGATCAAGCATGCTGCAGGTGGTAGCATAAAGACTTTTGCTCCTATACCCAGTTACACTTCCATTAGATCTGTACTTGCTCTGACTGCAGTGATGAAATGGAAGATACACCAGATGGATTTCAAGACAGCTTTCTTGAATGGTGTAATTGAAGAAGAAGTGTATGTGGAGTAGCCACTTGGTTCTAAGACACATGACAGGGATTCATATATGTGCAGAACTTGGTATGGTAGGATAGACATCTTTCTATCCAGTTTGGGATTAACCAAGAGTAAAGCAGATTCCAACCTTTACTACAAGGTTGAGGAAGGAAATCCGGTGATACTGCTTTTGTATATGGATGACCTGTTTATTACAGGTGAAGATAGATTGATTTTCGACACGCAGCGGAAGCTTGCTGCCGAGTTCGAGATGAAGAACTTGTGGATGATGCACTATTTTCTAGGTATGGAGGTGTGGCAGAGTGCAGATGGAATCTTCCTTGGACAAGGGAAGTATGCAATAGAGATCCTGAAGAGGTTCGGGATGATGGACTGCAAGGCCATGGCCACACCTATGGCATCAAACCTAAAGCTTCTATGTGATGCTTCATCTGAGCCAGTTGATATCACTATGTATCATCAAATGATTGGGTCCTTGATGTACATGATGAACACGAGACCAGATATTTTCTTTGCGGTGAACACATTGAGCCAGTTTGTAACATCTCCATAAAGAAGAGAGTTAGTCTTTCGGTGAAATTTAAAATTTTCTTCTATTCAAGCTCTATGAAGTAAAGATTTATTTGTCAAAAGTAAGGTAACATGCTGGACCCTCACAATGTAGCAAACCCAACTAACCGAGTTTAGTATTTGTATTGAAGAGGAATCAGATACCCATATAAGTAGAACAAATGCTTCTTCTAACCTATTTATATTAACTCATATTTGATTTGAGATGAAATTGTAGGGAATGAACTTTAATCCTTAAGTCATGTGAACCCTAACTAATTTAGCATGTAGAATCACTACCAAAACTTAAATCTTATTTCATATTCTTCATCTTTAATTCCATTAACCATTAGCATGAACAAAATGTAAATAATTGCCAATAACTCACATAATTACATTAACACATATCCCTAACTTTTAAACAACTCCGAGGGATTGCTACACATTAATGATAAATTCCAATATGCTTGAAAACAATAAATACATCAATAGTCAGCATAGACAACAATTCATATAATCATTACCATAACATGTATTTAGACATTATCATAAACAATGAACCACCATCATTACACATATGAGCAAGACGAGATATACAGTGGTTCACCCGAATCCCCGGGCTACGTCCACAAAGGTCGCATTTATTAATCATCACATAGGGGTTTTACATCCAGCAAACTCAGTTGTTGCAAATTCCACTTTCTCAATGTCTCTCCCCTAGAGGACATTTTAAGACATTCCATCCTAATATCAAGGACTATAGAATTTACCTCTGCTAATTAACACATACTTACCTAGGCCTATCTCAGTTTGATTTTCATATACTGTTGGCAAATCATCTTATACATGCTGACTTTCAGTATTACGTACATAGATCTATTTCTACAATATATACATATTTATACATGCTGGCTTCATCACTCATCATCCATATTAGGTACATAGATCTTATTTATGTAATATATATATATATCAAAAAGAAACCAAATCTCACACTTGCACCACACTTGCATAAATATAGATAACAAACAGGAAGACATTTCCACGCTGGCATATTTATAACCAATTTTTCATGGCAGCATATAATTAATTACAGAGACCCTATAACATAAAGAAGGTGTTCTACAGGATCTACTTTTAGTCTACAGATATCTGCGCTTAGCCTAATCTAACAAAACTCAAGGATTTGCGTCTTCATAATAGGGTACTTACAAGATCATAACCAAATATAGATCAATAAACTTGCCAACTGAAATTGTCATAGATTAACGCATTCTCTCAGAGATCTTCTAGAATAAATGTAAACATTGAGTTTACCAAGGATCATGCACCTAGTTATTATAAAGCTAAAAAGGTCTTTTCCGAGAGCGTTTTCACCAAACTGGATATAGAGTTATATAATCCCAACAGACCTTAACAGAAATCTACACTGACATCTACACAGGAAGGTTTTAAACTCAAGGGTAAATAATCCCATCGATTTGGATGTAACCAATGCAACAACCACCCATAGGAGTAAACTAAAGAGGTTTGTCCCATCGCTCGGCATGTAGCACGCATTCATCACAAAAAAGAAAACACCCACCGGCATAGGAATTCCACCAATTCCATGCCAAATGCATCAACATAAAGTAAAACTATGTACAGGGATAGAGATCCCCACCAATTTCATGCTAATGCTTCATACATAAGTAAAAACCATAGACAGGGATATACATATCCCTATCGATTTCATGGGAAACAATGGTGTGTATGCATTTACCATCACAGTATATAAAAATGTACCACACTAAAACCCTATGGTAGCATAGTATGTATTCCGAAACATTTATAAAAAATAGTAGCCACCGAAGAAGAACAATTGATAGGCATTGATTGGGTGTTACCACGATTTCATTAGTAGCAACAATATGTATACCTAAAATTTATCAAAAGAAACATATAAAATGACAGGATCATTACTAAAATGCAACAGAACTAAATCAACGTTTGTCTATGCATGGATCTCGTCAATACAAACAATTCTAACTCAAAAATCTATTTGCTATAACCTTCAATATAGAGACGAAAGGAAAAAGCATAACATCAAATAAAAAAAATGAGAAGCGGAGAAACTCTCTTATCTGGAAGATAACACATTCTATCATGTGCAGCGTCTGCCCAGTCGCCCTTCCTCTGAAACTATCCCCACCGCAACTCAACAAGTTTACTGTGATTATTTATCTTCCCCCTTTCCCACTCGACAGTCGATTATCTATATAATCCTCTGTTTCTTGGAACATCCGCCCAGTAACTGTAGTCGTTCGAAGCTTAAGGAAGACTTCATTGCCAAGTGGCAGTTAGGAAGAGCTCTCCCCGTCCATTAAGGGAACAAAATCGTTGGAATCCCTTCTAAAAGAGATCTACTACGAATGTGACAGATTGTGCCAACCCTCATCATGCAACTGCTGTGTTCTTTTCCCCCCTCAATTTCCAGATCGCTGAACATACTTATCTCATACACAAAATCCGAAACTCGTGCCACGATCACTCACACTCTTCGGCGCTCCATCTCCATGATGGAGACAACATATATAAAAAATTTAATGCTTAAAATCTAAAAACAACCTTTTAAACACTAGTTTATAGGCTAATGTTTGAACTAGTCTTCATTGACTATATTAATAATTCTTATAAACATTCCCTTTAAAACATCACCATGTTTGTTAAACAATCATTATTCTTCCCTATATATATTTATAAATATATATGAATATAATGTGAATCACTATAAAGGCATATAATTCATACCATTATGCCTAAATTTATCACTTTATAAAAATAATCTTATCTCCTCTTAGATATATATATAAAATCCAACACCTAGTCTTTATATATTAATATGATAGTTTAATGAATAGTAAACTATTTCTCCCTTGGTATATATCCATGAAATCCATGTTATTTATTCTGTAAGACCTATATATATCTTCTATATGTTAATATTCTAACATATAACACCAATACATATATATATATATATATATATATATATATATATAGGTAAAAAGGAGGGATATCACATCCTCCTCCCCTAAAAATAACACCGTCCTCGATGTTCAAGCTTTTCAGAAATTCGTCCTTTTTCTCTTGAGTATTACTTTTCTTGTATCATGAATTTGGGTTTTTGACCTCATTTGAAGTTTCATGCTTTCTGCATGTCTTTATCGCAAATAACGTGGATTCTTATGCAATAAAATCGGAATTCGAAGAAACTTTGTTCAGTGAAACTATCATCAATTCAAATAATCCAACTAAAGGTATAAACAATGAGCCCCTTTATTTCAACCTATCATTTGCAATTCACAGAATATTTTATTTTTCCTTTATTATCATAAGCACCCATAAATCTAGCATTCAGGAGATGTAGATTGTTACTTTACACAAACCATATCATTTACTTGATCCAGGAATTCTTGCCTAACACCCGAGTGCTCACACAGCAATTCCTTCAGAGATTTCTTGCCTAACACCACAGTGCTCATGCAGCAATACTTTCTCTCATGCATACTAAGCAGCGTCCTGCCTCCCGCATATGCATTCTCTTATAGTTTGCCTAGGTCTTTACAGCTCGCCGATTCCTTCGAGAATCCTGGCGGCTGTCAACTCCCTGATCTCTAGGGAGTGTTTCAGTGCCCTTAACGCACTTTTACATAATTCCCCTCAAGCCTTCTCGCTTGAGTCCAGGAATCTATTCCCCTCAAGCCTCCTCGCTTGAGTCTAGGAAAATCTCATTCAAATTCATCAATTTATTTCGTCAGATTACATTTTATAACCATACAATTTCTCGGACCAATTTGTTCTAGTTCTTTATTCAACAATAATTAACAATAATAAAAGCTACAATGTGGATCTTTCATCCTCAATATTAAGCTTCTGTCTTTCAACAAGTTCCACCGAGTTTTTGGCCATCTGCCAAATTCAATTGTTAGTAACAATTTATATAACAAAATCAAATATTGTAAATAAGAAAATCATTCATTCTTCAAACTACCATATCCATACTTGATCATATGAAGTAAACGTTTTCTCCTTCCAAAGCATAACTCACTTACTTAATAGGATTACATAATCCCTTGAAAAAAATAATATTATTCCTATGATGACTCGTGGACATTATGATTTCTTAACCTCGAATGTTATCCTTCACCATTCAAACACACTTCCTATTTTAGTTATACAACTTCTCTTTTGTATATACTAATATCACATAGGAATAACCCATTTTCTAAAACATACTTGCATACCTTATAATGATAACCATATACCTTTGCAAAGGCGACCACATAGCTCACCTTCATCTGTCGAGGGTCCAGTTTACCTCGATTACTGTCTCAAAGATTACTTCCGATCTACCCTGCAATTCCATGTTAGCAATGTTTTCCTTAACACATACTAGATAAAAACAGTCATTCCTTGTGGCAACATAAGGACGTCAGAAGATTACCGCATCCTACTAACCTGTACTTATTTCATGTTGGTTCTAGGTTTCCAATAATCTATCCGTTTTAACAAAATAATCAATTTGAGAAAACATATAACTGTACATGAATAGCAAGTCGGCATAATTATTGAGCAAAAATAAAAGTATCACTATTACTCATTGTTTCCCACATCTATCGTAGTAGAAATTACTGAAGTAAGAGGTATATATAAAAGGTACTCATGCATTCCTTAACGGATTTTCAAGTATCCATACATATAACACAAAGATTTGACCACATGAAAGCATAATTCCTTCTGTCAACCACTCCCAGTATCCCAACATTCCTAGTAAGGATTCCTGAAAATAGAATGTACAAAAATGAAATCATAACATTTTATCATAAGCATCTTTTTAACTACTTTGAATACACATGTATTCTTCTTGAGTAATTATAACCATCATCCTTTTGAACCTTCAAGCAAGGCTACCAGCGTGTTCCCATGTCACACATTTATACTTCTTTATTATATACAATCCTATACTGCAAAGAGACAAGGGGATTCTTAACAATTATTCTCTTTTATCCCTTGAAATCTTCAGATAAGGTTATAATGACGAAGGATACTCGTTTATGGAAGTAGAGTTAAGTCGAAGGTCATGAAAATCATTCACAAGGATGGCAATTTTCCTAGTCTTAGAAGATTTCTCACAGTAGAATGTCCATTTAAACCAAATGAAGTTAATTCCTATCCTTTCAATCTTTTACCTTGAGGATGACCCTTTGTTAATCATTCATAAAAGTTTTACAATTCTTCTAACCATCTATGGTTTGGATAATAACATTTCTTACATTAACTTTGAAGATTATATATTTATAAAATCAACTAATCATTTTTTTTTTTTTTACCATGTCACATAACAATTAAGGAAGAACACAAAACTAATATTCTATATCGAAACCATTACATGTAATATTCGTTATAATGCACAAACATCTTCCATATCTTCTACTTATCAAGGGCTAAGATCAATATAGCTCCCTCAATAACATTTTGTCAATTCTTATATTCGTCCTTCGATCAATCATCCACTTGTAAAACGTCTATTATTCCAATTCCGAGATCGTTAACAATAATGAAAATTTTCCTTCTACATAACAGATGGCCTACATAGAGAATTTCACGGCTTACTCCCTTAGTACAATTTATGTATTTTCTAACATGATAAGAATCCCTCCACCCTACAATCTCGTGTACATACTTAATACAATCACCCCAACATAAGTGCGTGAAATCAATAACTAGGTAATTCATGACAATTTTCCAATCCTTCTCATAATGACCTAATTGTACCTTACATCCCTTCATAATTATATAACGTTTTGGAGTGTTTCAACTTCAACCTATATATACATATCTTTATATGACCTATCTATCATTCATACAATCCTTATGATTCAATATGTTTGCTATCCTGTCTTTAATTGTATAGTCACCTTTCCAAGTCTAGAACTTTTCTAATCCTCATAAAATATAATTGAAGCAATCAAGTACCTATGATGAATGTCTATGACTTGACTTATATATGCACTAAGCCCTACCAATGGCATCAATCGACCAGATATGAATGTACATCTTTCATTAGATACATAATCCTAATTATGTTTATACAACCCTTATGAACTTTTGAACCTGCAAATGCTCCTATGATTCTCATTACTATCATTACGATCAATGTATATGAAAATATTAACAAGATCACCAAGATAAAGATAGGAACATAGTCCAACTATTTTAATCATTTTTAAAGAATACTTTCTTATCATTTAATGAAACTAATTGTAGAGCATGCGGAGATATTCATCCTCTAGTATTTATAAAATAGAAGATCATTCAACTTCGGGAGGAAACATATAAATGTTCACATATAGCCAATGCTTTTCCTTTAGAATGCTTCAACAAGTGAAGTATACTTACTTGCGATTTAAAAGACATCTTGTCGATTACCTCTTGCTGGTTCTTCGGAACATAAATCCTTTGTTTGCGTCTTATCGATGGAGTTCCCTTGACCAGCTTATATTACCTCCTCAACTGAGCCCAACTATGCCCGAGTGTTTGCAACATGTGCTCTGATACCATATGTAACATCTCCATAAAGAAGAGAGTTAGTCTTTCGGTGAAATTTAAAATTTTCTTCTATTCAAGCTCTATGAAGTAAAGATTTATTTGTCAAAAGTAAGGTAACATGCTGGACCCTCACAATGTAGCAAACCCAACTAACCGAGTTTAGTATTTGTATTGAAGAGGAATCAGATACCCATATAAGTAGAACAAATGCTTCTTCTAACCTATTTATATTAACTCATATTTGATTTGAGATGAAATTGTAGGGAATGAACTTTAATCCTTAAGTCATGTGAACCCTAACTAATTTAGCATGTAGAATCACTACCAAAACTTAAATCTTATTTCATATTCTTCATCTTTAATTCCATTAACCATTAGCATGAACAAAATGTAAATAATTGCCAATAACTCACATAATTACATTAACACATATCCCTAACTTTTAAACAACTCCGAGGGATTGCTACACATTAATGATAAATTCCAATATGCTTGAAAACAATAAATACATCAATAGTCAGCATAGACAACAATTCATATAATCATTACCATAACATGTATTTAGACATTATCATAAACAATGAACCACCATCATTACACATATGAGCAAGACGAGATATACAGTGGTTCACCCGAATCCCCGGGCTACGTCCACAAAGGTCGCATTTATTAATCATCACATAGGGGTTTTACATCCAGCAAACTCAGTTGTTGCAAATTCCACTTTCTCAATGTCTCTCCCCTAGAGGACATTTTAAGACATTCCATCCTAATATCAAGGACTATAGAATTTACCTCTGCTAATTAACACATACTTACCTAGGCCTATCTCAGTTTGATTTTCATATACTGTTGGCAAATCATCTTATACATGCTGACTTTCAGTATTACGTACATAGATCTATTTCTACAATATATACATATTTATACATGCTGGCTTCATCACTCATCATCCATATTAGGTACATAGATCTTATTTATGTAATATATATATATATATCAAAAAGAAACCAAATCTCACACTTGCACCACACTTGCATAAATATAGATAACAAACAGGAAGACATTTCCACGCTGGCATATTTATAACCAATTTTTCATGGCAGCATATAATTAATTACAGAGACCCTATAACATAAAGAAGGTGTTCTACAGGATCTACTTTTAGTCTACAGATATCTGCGCTTAGCCTAATCTAACAAAACTCAAGGATTTGCGTCTTCATAATAGGGTACTTACAAGATCATAACCAAATATAGATCAATAAACTTGCCAACTGAAATTGTCATAGATTAACGCATTCTCAGAGATCTTCTAGAATAAATGTAAACATTGAGTTTACCAAGGATCATGCACCTAGTTATTATAAAGCTAACAAGGTCTTTTCCGAGAGCGTTTTCACCAAACTGGATATAGAGTTATATAATCCCAACAGACCTTAACAGAAATCTACACTGACATCTACACAGGAAGGTTTTAAACTCAAGGGTAAATAATCCCATCGATTTGGATGTAACCAATGCAACAACCACCCATAGGAGTAAACTAAAGAGGTTTGTCCCATCGCTCGGCATGTAGCACGCATTCATCACAAAAAAGAAAACACCCACCGGCATAGGAATTCCACCAATTCCATGCCAAATGCATCAACATAAAGTAAAACTATGTACAGGGATAGAGATCCCCACCGATTTCATGCTAATGCTTCATACATAAGTAAAAACCATAGACAGGGATATACATATCCCTATCGATTTCATGGGAAACAATGGTGTGTATGCATTTACCATCACAGTATATAAAAATGTACCACACTAAAACCCTACGGTAGCATAGTATGTATTCCGAAACATTTATAAAAAATAGTAGCCACCGAAGAAGAACAATTGATAGGCATTGATTGGGTGTTACCACGATTTCATTAGTAGCAACAATATGTATACCTAAAATTTATCAAAAGAAACATATAAAATGACAGGATCATTACTAAAATGCAACAGAACTAAATCAACGTTTGTCTATGCATGGATCTCGTCAATACAAACAATTCTAACTCAAAAATCTATTTGCTATAACCTTCAATATAGAGACGAAAGGAAAAAGCATAACATCAAATAAAAAAAATGAGAAGCGGAGAAACTCTCTTATCTGGAAGATAACACATTCTATCATGTGCAGCGTCTGCCCAGTCGCCCTTCCTCTGAAACTATCCCCACCGCAACTCAACAAGTTTACTGTGATTATTTATCTTCCCCCTTTCCCACTCGACAGTCGATTATCTATATAATCCTCTGTTTCTTGGAACATCCGCCCAGTAACTGTAGTCGTTCGAAGCTTAAGGAAGACTTCATTGCCAAGTGGCAGTTAGGAAGAGCTCTCCCCGTCCATTAAGGGAACAAAATCGCTGGAATCCCTTCTAAAAGAGATCTACTATGAATGTGACAGATTGTGCCAACCCTCATCATGCAACTGCCGTGTTCTTTTCCCCCCTCAATTTCCAGATCGCTGAACATACTTATCTCATACACAAAATCCGAAACTCGTGCCACGATCACTCACACTCTTCGGCGCTCCATCTCCATGATGGAGACAACATATATAAAAAATTTAATGCTTAAAATCTAAAAACAACCTTTTAAACACTAGTTTATAGGCTAATGTTTGAACTAGTCTTCATTGACTATATTAATAATTCTTATAAACATTCCCTTTAAAACATCACCATGTTTGTTAAACAATCATTATTCTTCCCTATATATATATTTATAAATATATATGAATATAATGTGAATCACTATAAAGGCATATAATTCATACCATTATGCCTAAATTTATCACTTTATAAAAATAATCTTATCTCCTCTTAGATATATATATAAAATCCAACACCTAGTCTTTATATATTAATATGATAGTTTAATGAATAGTAAACTATTTCTCCCTTGGTATATATCCATGAAATCCATGTTATTTATTCTGTAAGACCTATATATATCTTCTATATGTTAATATTCTAACATATAACACCAATACATATATATATATATATATATAGGTAAAAAGGAGGGATATCACACAGTTCCTGACGGATTCGAGGAGTGTTCACCTGGTTGCTGTAAAGCATATTCTGAGGTACCTGAAGGGTACAGTTGATTATGGGCTCAAGTATGATGCGAATCAAAAGTTTAACCTACAAGGTTATGTTGATTTAGATTGGGCAGGCAGTGCTGTAGATAGGAAGAGCACTTCTAGGTGCCGCTTCATTATGGGATCAGTTGTGATCTCTTGGTTTAGCAGGAAGCAGTCCTGCGTAGCATTGAGTACAGCCAAAATAGAGTATGTTGCAGCTTGTTCGGTTAGTTGTGAGGCAGTATGGCTTCGGAAGCTACTGTCTGAGTTATTTGATCTACCACTGGAGGCTACTGGTATCTTTTGTGACAACCAGAGTTGTGTGAAGCTGTCTGAGAACCCAGTGTTTCATGATAGGTCGAAACACATAGAGATCAAATATCACTATATCAGGGATATGGTGCAGAGAGGAGCAGTGAAGCTCCTGTATGTTGCGACGAATGAATAGATTGCATATGTGTTGACGAAGCCACTAGCTAGAGTGAAGTTTGAGTACTTCAGAGAGAGGCTTGGTGTCCTTCAGATCGATGACACTTCGAGGAAGAAGTGATGGAGACATTTGTTGAAGCCACTCCAAGCATGTTGGAAGGAGGATCCTTCACATGGATGTGGATGTAAGCGTTGGATGATGATCATCAGGATGATGTTCTAGTTTCTGCTCTGTATGATCAGTTGGATCATTTACATTTTATATGTATGCATCATGTTGATGTTGGATATGATCGATTGGATCATGTTGGATGCTGGATATGATCAGTTGGATCACTTATATGTATTTGTATATGCATCATGTTGGATGCTTGGACCATGTATCTGTATATGTATCATGTGGATACTGTGTATGATCAAGTAGATCATGTATGTTGATATATATCAGGTGGATACATTGTGTGGATCATATATCTATGTATGTATTAGGTGGATATCCTAGATCAAATTGAAGTAAATTCTGAAAAAACCCTACTTGACTTCATCAATTTGCATAGTTTCAAAAAACCCTCCCAAAAGTCATAGTAAAAGTATAACATTACAGTCATCAAAAATAAAAAAAGATCTCAACAGTCCAATCAAATATCATAAATTTGGACCATCCCAGAATCAATCATATTTGAATAAAAAATGCTCCTCCTAGCAAATAACACCTTCGGCTCCTCAAAATGCATCCTTGGAAAGAGTATCAACCACGGAGTTGAACTGCCTATAGATGTGTTCAAGTGAAATAAGATCGAATTGTTGAAGTAAAACTTTGATTTTGCTACACCAATGATAAAGGGGAATTTAAATTTTAAACTATAACTATAGGTTATTACATTTAATTTTTATAAGTGTACATGTCCATTGGGATGCGTACAAGTGTCGAAGGAAATCGATCCCCTGAACTTCAGATTTCTGATCTATGGTGGGCCTGGAAGCAATCGTCATTTCACGTGGATGGAGAAATGTCCCATAAAAAAAACTAAAAGATGGGCGGTTTGATGTGACACACTCAGGAAACACATCAGAATTTTCAAAATAATGGAAACCCACTCAGGAAATGCATTAGAATTTGTCAAAATAATGGAAATCCTGTAGATGTGAGTCGAGGAAACGCATTTAATTGTAGATGTGGGTCAAAGAAATAAAGGATTTCCTGTTTGATCTAGTCATGGAATTATATGGTTCCCTTGATAGTTGGATTCCATTCAAATGGAACCTTCGCTTTCCTGCCAAAACCAAGCTAAGGTAGTGCCTTGAACCAGGTTGCATGTCCTAACAACTAGCCTTAAACCAATGACCTAAAACCAAGTAAGGTAGTGCATATTCCAGTTGGTTATTCCTACAAGACCTTATAGTGCATCCTTAAACCCTCAGGAAACAAAAGTCTTAAACCAATGTCTTAAGCATAAACCCCTTAGTGCTAGTAGTGAATATTCCAGACTAGGATACTTAGTGAAGTTGGCACTCTTATTATAGTTTCCTCTCATTTGTTCGAAGTAGGGAGATTGGATCCATAATGGACTATCTTGATTCATATTCCATTCGGTGATTCGTCATTCCAGTCAAGAGTCAAGAGTCATCAAAGGTTAAGAAATGGAATGTATAAGCCACAAAGTGACATATATGAAAAGTTAACACAGATATAGGGTCTGTCCACATGATCAAGTGGTTTGTCAAGTATCAATTTAATGACGAAATTATAAGTTCCAAATAAATTTCAGAGATCACTGAAGTAAAGGAGAAAACAAGGAATACAAAATCAAAGAAACTATTTATATATCTTCCAAAAGAAATGATAAATTACATTGTTCGATGGAAATTACAGAGTCATCTGCATATCCTAAGACCCAAGTCTAGACTAATATAGTATACGCCAAGGTGAAGACAAAACTTTACATATAAGATATGGAGCATAATTTAATAATATGTTAACCCCAAGATTCTGGGGTGAGGGGGTTCTCCCACAATAGGGTCCATGGATTCGGTGTACCTGTTTGTAGCACCCACGTCGCACTAGAGATCAGGATTTGCGCCGATACCAAGATAGTTTCATAGACATTTGTTAAGAGAGAGCTCGAAGTTAGTAGAAGGTAACTCATTAACTCTAACACACAGATGATAATGTAAAATAACAAAAAAATATAACAGGGCCAGGAGAGCTTGTCTCTTACCGTACCCTATGCTCGAAAGGAATGAAGTCAAGGTGCCAAACGCTACAGGAGTAAAATTTCCCTTACCTGTTTGAGAAGAATGGAAAATAAAGGAATCAATTTAAAGGAAAAAATATATATTTGGGCGTATCCTATCAGAAGATTCATAGAGAACCTCAAAATGATCTCATAAGATAATTATTTTCTTCAAAAGAAATCCTCACCTTATGTTTCACTCCAAAACTTGAACCTCGAGGAGTGTAAGCTCTCTATGTGTCTCCAATTTTTCTTTTTTACTCACGGCTGGGGAAATTCACTACAATTGAGAGTAAGGTACTCTTTGGATTTTTCTATGCTGGAACCATGAAGTAAGCTCATGATCCAAACAAGAACATCATCTGTGTCGTCTGAAGACCACCTCACCACCGGAAGACTAGGGTAGTAATAATCGAAGGATTGGAAACTTCAAGTTATAGTGTACTGATCGAGTCACATGCAAGGAGGGTGATCGTTGGCCACCTGGATCCCTTCAACAATGATCAGTGTAGCTACCAACCTCCACCTTGAAAGCATTTAATTCAATATGGAAACTTAATTATCGAGCTCGTAGCTACCAACTTACACCTTGAAAGCATTTAATTCAATATGGAAACCTAATTATCGAGCTTGTACAATGACCGCAGGTGGATGGAGATGGAAGTTTCAAGGATAGTGATGGTTCTGTTACTATTCTTATCTGTCACTCTTAATGATAATTAATATGTGTGAGTGATTTATTGAAATGTTTTTTCTTTATCATTTTAGATTATATAAAGTTTATTTTTCTTATATACATCAACCTTCACAATTTAAATTTTAACTTTTACCATGTGTATACTAGTTTTGGGTATATGAAATCATCTTAAAAGAAAGAGTGATATGTATATAGATTTTAGGTAGATAAAGTCATCTTAGAAGCTAGAATGATATTGACAAAAAAAATTAGTGTCTTTCTATGTGGTTATCATGATTTTACTACTTATTGAAGAGCATTAAAACTCAATCAAAATTATTTTTCAATTACTTAAAACACAAAAAAACAAAGAAACTAATTAATTAAAAGTTATGGTGTCAAAAATGTTTATTTTTTTCATAAAATTCAATTTCATAAAGTTTATAAAAACTTTTGCATTAATATTAAGGTTAGTGCATCTTAGAATTTTAGAAATTATGATACTAGCATTTTCCCCTTGAGGGGAAAAAATGAACGGCGGCAGGAAAAGAGGAAAGCTAGAAGGAACAAAAACATAGGCATAGGCAACAAAGGATACTGGTAGGAAAAGAGCAAAGTTTGTAACAATCTCAAATTACAAAGACATAGGCACTCAACCCATAACAAAAAATAATGTTAAGTTCAGCAACACAGTGAGCCAACTACAATTGCTTTTCTCACAATCTCTTTAGTAGTAATCTCAATACTATAGATTAATACTATATCTGGAATATATAAGCAATTCGAAAAAATATTTCTGCAATAATATCAATGAAAACAATGATTATAATAGCTCCCAAACTGCACAAACTACTTGTTCTTCCTTATGCTTGCTTCAAGAATCGAAGATACAGTGGGAAACCCAAATATGTTTCTTTCTTCTCATTGAGGATTTCAAGTACACAATAAAAACTTTACATCATTCTTAACCATGTAAAGGAGAACAGACATGTCACTACATGAACTAATCTTCTGGAAATTACTAATAAACCAAGGAAAGTAACTGGTTATCAATGACTCTCACTGCATCAAGGATTCACATGGCTTCTAACAATATAGATAGTTCACAACAAAGCACAATAAAAATGCAGACTTACAACACAATAGGAGTGGTGAATCTTCGTTATGCTTGCCTCAAGAATGAAGATACAGTGGGAAACCCATATATGTTTCTTTCTTCTCATTGAGGATTTCAAGTCCACAATAAAAACTTTACATGCTTCTCAACCATGTAAAGGCAAACAGACCTGTCACTATATGAATTAATCTTCTGAAAATCACTAATAAACCAAGGAAAGTAACTGGTTATCAATGACTCTCACCACATCAAGGATTCACATGTCTTCTAACAATATAGATAGTTCACAACAAAGCACAATAAAATGCAGACTAACAACACAATAGGAGTGGTCGTAGCTCTCAATATAAAGGTTGTATTTATTCAACGTGGAGGTAGATGAGGAGAGGTCGCTTTTCTTGGCTGCTTTGTTTTTATGAATGTAAAAGAGAGTACATAGTTTACAAATCAGCTAAGATTAATATTTATATCACTACTGCTTGGGATAATCCATTATGAGCTTAGCTTGAAAATCCATTGCCAACAAGGAAACTAAAGAGCATTGAACTAAAAAAGTAGTAAAATATAGCACTGTTACAAAAATATGAACAAGCATATAGGTTTTTTAGAGAAAAGGAATCCCAATAATATCCATTGAAAAGTACACATTACATATAAACATTTCTGCAATAGTTTCTCAAGAAGGGAAATTTGTTTTCATTGACAAAGAAGAATAGATGAACAACAAAAAGGGTTGGTTCACCACTATATAGCCTTGGAAGAGTTTTTTATCTGGTGAAATTGCAAAAATGAGAATAGTAGGCAAAGTTTTCATTTGAGTGTTATACATATGAGAAGATACAAATGATATATAGCATGCCCATGCAGTAGCTTCTTCAGTTATGATATTATATTTTCCTACAGGATATGTGTGTGTGTGTGTGCGCGCGCGTGCACGCAACCTCATCAATACCTAACCACCGAGTTCTAAACAAGGAGTGGTCTTGAATTAGTTACATTATTGTCAGAAACTATATGAACCATAATGAACTTATACAATCTTAAGAAAACCCATCTCAATGAACAATTAAGATATAATTAAGAAAACACATATGCCAAGGTTATATCCCAAACTAGTCCAACATGTTTTCAAAACCCCAAAAGGAGTGTGATCTCATAGCCACCTATTTTGTGGATGATGTAGTTGCTTTTATTTTGTATTTTTTTCTTGTTTTGAGGATGATACAACGTATTGAACAATTTGACCCTCTACACCTTCATATTTTGCTATTGCATACTTGGTTTCTTTCACCACTACTATATTGTGGCTTTTCAATGAACTTTTTTAGCATCCTCTTTTGTATAAATTGGAAATGCACAACATTTTTTTGACAGATCTTGTCAAATTCGCAACTGTTACTTTAATTTAACACACTTCTTGCATCTATTTTGCATCTTAGAGCATCTTGTTTTGTGTCAATTTCTTTATTCTAGTGTCCATTATTGTGTCTTCTTGCATCCTTTATTATGTCTATGTGATGTCATTTTTGTGTCCTTATTTTTTTAGTTTTGCTTTTGGATAGGGCATCGGGGTTAAGAGTTAGGATTAGTGGTTGATAGGTTAGGTAGGTCAAGTGGGTTAGGTGGTTAGGTTTGTGGTCTAAGTGGGGTATGTATGTTAGGTAGGTTAGGTAAGTTAGTAAGATAAGTAGGATAATTGGGTTCGTGGGTTAGCTAGCTTAGGTCAATTAGCTTTTGGTAGCTTATGCCATAGTAGATTGTGTGGGTTATGTGGGTTACGTGGTTAGATATATTAGTGGGATAAGAATATAGGTTACAAGGGGTATGGGTTAGTAGGTTAGGTTGGTTAGTGGATTGGAAGGTTAGGGAGATTACTTGGGTACATTAGGGTTTATTTATCCTAGATAGGTTACTACATTATATGGGTTAGGTATGTTACATTCGTTAGGTATTGGGTTAGTGGTGAAGGTCATGTATTAGGTGAGTGAAAGGGCTAGTTGGGTTAGGTAGTTGTTGAGACCTCAATTAGCCCTAAGTCACCAAGCTCGGGGATCCCCCCCACTTAAAAAACAAAATTATGTCAAGGTTTGTCCTCGAATGGGATTTGCATGTAATGTTCAATGATGCTTTCTTGTTTCGGGGTTTGATTCACTAATGAGAGTACTAATGAATTGGTTTTTTCCCTCCAGCTTTCGAGTGCAGTACCTTTGCTTCTTTACATTAAGTTGTCGTGACTTGTTTATTGTTTGCCTAAGTTGGTTTTAGCTTTTGCATTTCTTGGATATGATGTTGTGTGATAATCCTTTGGTTTCCCTCCTCGCTTATGGGTTGATTCTTGATTTCACATGTGATGTAGGAGCATCGACGTGGAGCTAGAAATGTGACACAATGGTCACATGCTATGGCGATTTTGGATTTGTTGAGTCATGAGTTTGTTAGTCCCAAGTTGTTAGTGTAGGAAATCGTTCCAATGATGACTCCTTGCGAGGAGATCAGGCCACGGGTATTTTGTTAAAGATGGTGACTCTTCCTTCATGGACAGGAGTCGTTTTTGTTTTATGTTTGGGACCACTCATTGTGGGGGCGGTGGGAGATAGTTTAAATACACTGAGTAGGATTCGAATAAGGGGTTCTCAGGTCAAGAGGAGTTGGATGACCGGGATTTTGTTCCCATTGTAAATATTTTGTGAGATCCGAACTGTGTGTTTGATTTTACAGTTTAATAGAAGAGTAATTGTGTGTTGAATGCTCACATTGTCATTGAATGATTGAATGAATAATTGTCTTCGAATGTTAGAGCTGCATTGGCATTGAAATCTTTGAATTAAGCATTAGTTTCTTGTGTAGATGTGTTAGCATGAGCGACGTATGTCGAATTGACCAATTCTCTGGTCAATCGTGTGGAATGCCTAAGTGTGTCGTAGAAATCTCGTCATGCAGGGGATGGACGGCCAATATCTCATCTAAGATTTAGATCTACGATCCAGGAGAGTGTTGTCGAGTGAAGAAATGCAGAATCTGTCGAGGTTGTGAATTTCATCGAAGACGAACCGGTCAAAATTGCTGGTCGGTCGAGGACGAGCCTGTCGAGATCACCGACATGTCGAGATGACCCTGTCGTCGCGAATTTGTCGAGGATGAAGCTGTCGAGGATTGCAACCTCTCGACATTGTTAGCTTGTCGAAGGCTCACAGGGGACAGGGATCGTCGTTTGAGTTGGCAATCGACAGTAGCAGAATCTGTCGAAGGGTTGTGTTGGCACCCCAACAACTCGCCTTTGATTTTGAAAATAAAGTGGCCCCGTTAGAAATCTTGTAAATACTTAATGTTTAGTTTTCTTTCATTTTAGCATGCTTGATTTGTTATGTGACTCCATGGTCTTCTTTCTTTGAATCTCCGCTCTTTGTGTTGCTTGTTATTTGAGCTTGGATTTCATTGCTTTAGGTTTAGGTGATTTTATGATCTTTGTCATTAAATCTTTTGGCTCTTTGGTTTCTCATCAATGCTCGCATGACCTTGTCTAATCTTTCTGGGGTTAATCAGATCTTTCGATTTGGCTCGGTTGGGTTCACATGATGCTTCAACAATCTTGCTAAATTTTCACCCTTGTTACTTTAGTGATCAAAAGAAATTTTTGAAGGATCAAGATTGATTAGCTAATTGCTTAATTTTGAGATGATTAACATATGCCCTAAAATAATATGCACCGAAGATTGGGATCAAGTTATTAATATTTAATTTGGATAAGGTATCAAAATTAAACTTTCATTAAAATCATTTATGATTCATAATTTTCACACATATTATTCACTCCTAAGTCCATTATTGAGCAATTTGTAAACATAATTGTGTTGATATCTTACAGCCATAAAAATCTAATCTTTTAAAGATGATATTGAAGAGATTTAAAATAATCTAAATCATCGATATCCTCTTTAAAAAATATTAATTATTTATTCATGATATCTCACAATTTATTTCAAACCCCTTTTTGGTATATGAACGTGGAAAGCAGATTTCATTATAACTTATGTAAGTTTTCTAAGGGAATGCCAACTTATTATTTTAAATATTTTATTTAAAATGTTGACTACATTATTTTTTATAATTTGTCTTCACTTACCCATCACATAACTTGGGCGATTGCTTTCTTTTGGAAATTTGATGTTCATTTTGCGAAGAAAATGACAACACACCAGCCACATGTGATCTCGATGAATTAGCTAATATCGGTAGGTTTAAAGCAAGAAGATGCCATTAGCTAAATTAGCTAATATCGGTAGGTTTAAAGCAAGAAGATGCCATTAGCTAGCGTGATAATTGAAAGATAATCAGATTTGGGTTTTTGTTGCTATGTAAGATTTAGTACCAATAGAAACGTGTCAACATCCTTTTCTAGTATGAGAACCAAGCTATGTTATTATGAAGTTTCTCCCTTCATACTTTTCCATGAAATTGAGAAGCCATTTGGCATATCACCAGTTGGTTATCTCGTTGAAATTCCATATGTGGTTGAGACTGATACGGGAGTGACAACATCTGGCTTATAATATTATTTAAATTGTTGCATAGCCGTAGGGAAGAAGATTTGTTTGTTGAATCCCGTTGATACCGCTGAAACTGACAAAGCACTCCCAGGAATAACGATTTTGCATGTTACCTATACATAAGCTTCTTGGATATCCGAAGGTCTGGCGTCATATAGTCCGAAATTCGTTGCCTAATTACTGCCACAAGAAAATGGAAATGATCGCTATCATAAATATCATTAATAATTTCATTTAAAGATGCAGATACAACTGCATGTACCAATTGCAACAGATTCGAGATGTAGTTCAGGCAATTTATTTGGGCAATTAGTGAGAACACCTCGCCTTGCAAACATAAATGTTATATTTTGAAATAAGATTCAGAGATTTGACTAAAGAGAATATACGCTATATTAACTGAAAAATCTTTTCATTTTCCTTTTATCAATTCTCTTTTCTTAAAACATTTACTTTATTCTCACAATATATTTTAGTTTGTTATTTACTATGTGCATGATTAGTGGGAGATAATCCGCAGCACGTTAGACAGTGAAGCTGGTGAAAATGCATTAGAATAATTTCATAGAAGCAATTACGCTTACTGAAAATCAGAAAATTGGCGACGAGAGCTTGTAGAAACAACATTTATCAATTCGACACGAGTTTCACGATAAAATGAGACTGCAGGGTTGAATATCAGCTCGTAAAAGAAATTACCAGTCACATGAAAGCGACTACGAAGATGGAAGAGTTTTTGCTCAAGAGAAAAGGGAGATTTCTATCTTTCTCTTTTAATTTTAAACTTCATAGTAATTTACATCTTTTTCTTATCAATGGATGCACATAAATATCAAGCTTTATGTCCGTCGCTTTATTTAATATTGCCTGGATATGCAGGAATACGACGGCAAATTCATAAGATTACAGAAGGTGAAGGAGAATCGAGTTATTGAATTCGTAGAAAATGGGGAATTGCATATCCGACTGGCCACCTCATCAAAAGAACTAATTGCTTTAACTGCATTTTAGGAGGTTGTTTTGTACATCTAATCGGCTATATAAACAGACCAAAGTTCGACTGACAAGAGGGGGGAGGAACGTTCCAGAAAACTGGACGAACTTATTTTTTTCATTTTTATGTATGTTTCTTTTCTCTGCTAGAGGGGGAAGCTCTGTAAAGAAGGATGGGAACTGTTTCCCAGAGGCTCTACTGTTTTTCTCCTTGCCTTAGATTTCTGAGACATTTGAGAGGACATATTATAGAGTATTATACTTGGTTCTGTCTATATGGATGTTCTTTGAATTTCTTATGAGAAATATTCTATTGAATATTGTAGAATATTGAAGACCTTAGCTAAGTCTTTAGAATATCTATGGTGTGTTGCTAATCACTCTATTTTGTTATCTTTACTTTCATATATATATATCTTGCTATTATATGTGAAATACCTTTCATGAATTTCGAATGGCTATGTTTATCTGAAATATAAATGGTTTATTTTCATATTGAAATTAATGAACTGTTTCATGATTTCAATTGTTTGTAAATCAATTCTGATTATTTGCTAACTTGTATTTTGACCTTGTTTCTTTTACAAGTTAACACATCATTAAATATTTATATGTTTCAGAATAGTGTATCTAGTTAATATTATTGATATTTGGTTTGAAGTTCTGTTACAATTACTTTACAACAGATTGTTATCTTATTGTGAAATAGTTGAGATTTACTTCTACAGTTGGGGACTTCTCTGCCAATCCAAAAGTTAATCATTTTCTTAAACCTTATATCAATTCAATAATTCATGCTCTCGGTTGAGATAGGTAGCAAGCATTTAGGTTATCATAGAACAGAATTAGGAACTACTAATTTTCTGCATTTAGCTTTAGATAGTCTTTAGCATTAGTTAGTCATTAGGTTAAATTTCTCTCTTTTGTTAGAAGATTGATTCAAGTAAACTTGACACTCACTCACCTTAGAGAGACTCTTCACTTTGAAGAGCACATCATATAGGCAGCAGGGCCTTGATCCTGTGAAAGACCGTTACTTTAAACACATACAAGATTGCATTAAGTCGAGTGTGTGGGATGTCTTTCGGTAAGTTGGCCTAGGACAGTTTTCCCGGCCAACAGGTCGACAGAAAGGGGGTGGTCAGACCACGACCAGTCGGAAGCAGACTATTTCGGGTAGCAGGACATTTAGCGCCTACCTTCAGGGTATTCAGCCACCAACATGTTTTAATAACAAAACACATATCATGTCTACATGCTACTCTCATGAAATTGTCATAGAGAAGTCAATCTTTCCCCTAGCAACTAATGAGTATTCAACACAATTGAAATGCAATGAGATGCGTAAACCAAGCATATTAATAAAACAAGCATATTAAAGGTTGCACCTCAAGATCTATTAACTTTAGGGTTGGAATACCAAATGAGAAGTATAGTAAGGTAACAACTTAATACATGTAGCAATGTTGCAGGAACATTTTCATGTCATCTCATGGCTTGTACAAGGCTATTCAAAGTGTCTTTAACTCTCTTGTGATTCACCATTTTTCAATGTTTTGTTTTTTACAAGATTATAAATAAATTATGAATTTCTTTACAAGTTGGGTAATGCTTGAAGGAAGATGTTGATTAGTCTACTTAACGCTTATGATATTAAATGTTATATCTTTGGTACTTTGCTTCAAGCTATCCTGGGTTGATTTTGGTCTTGTTCTAATTTCATTTTCGTTGTTTCTTGGTTGACAATGACGATCTAATAACGTTGCAGATGGATTAATCCTCGTTACACTCATGAACACAAGGTTTATTAATGATTTGCATTGATCTAAGCATGACATATTTGAATTTGAACTTTGATTGCATTCTCTCACTTTTTGCATGAAAATGATAATTTATGGATTTTACACTCTTGTTTTCCTGAATAATTATTGATTTATAGCTTATGTAAGTGAATGGTTTTAGCACCTTTTGAAATCCATATTAGTGTGTAGGTTTTTTAAGCCTCAATCATGGGATTGACAATGTGGAGGCAAGCTTGTTGCTTTCAAACAAAGAACATTCATCAAAATCAAGAGGATGGATGCCAAATTAGTTAGAAGAAATGTACAAAGTGGCCAATACATGATTCTCATGGACTGAATTTTTATTTGGTCTCTCAAATGCCATCTTTTGATACTTTACATCAAGACTCTCATTAATTGCTCAATTCCATTTGATGGAAACTTTCATAGTTTTTTATGATGATTTTGTTGTAATCCACGCCAAAAGATGCCATAGCTTTCAGCACAATTTGAGTGCTAACAGCCTAGGTGTAGGGCATCTCTTGATAGACCTATTATGGCATCGTACTCTGCTTGTTTGTTTGTTAGTGCCCCTAAGCACACTCTGGCGGTGTGGTGGAGTGTATGGGAGGGGGAATATATAACCCAGGCAGTGGATGCTATATGTTTGGACCATCGACTGGAACCGTACACATATCCTATGTAGATGTTGGTCTAGGAGGCCATCTGCATTTGAAGAAGAGAGGTAGTTTACTTTCTAATTCGAGATAGTGTGAAACAAAAGTAAAGTTTTTTACACAAAATAAGAATATCAATGGCTGGTGTTGGATGTCTTGTTTGTGTTGAGGGGGTACAAACCCACTTTTGGTTTGTTAGTTTTTTGGGAATGCTCGCAGGTGGTCTGTGTCTCTGTTGTAGGACGAGGAATCACTACAAGTAAGGACATTGGATAAAGGAGATTCAGCTTCGATGGTATCTGGTAAGGTCGGTATTACTTCCTCAATTTGTGACCTTTGTGGGGTTATATGGAGGGATTGTAATTGACCTTTCATTCTCATTAGTTCGAGACGAGTTTTTCATTCGGCGCGCAAAATGGGGCATTGAAAGGAGTAATGGGTGGTCTCTCCACAAGATCGGCAAGGTCTTGGTATGTGTGGACGGAAGCGTTCTTGGTCTTCTTGAGTGTTGATTTGATCCATTATGCATGTGATGGCGCTAGGAGGGATCATATGGGCGGAGTGCCAAAATGACAAGCATTCATTGTGTGATTGTGTCGTTGTAGGTTTAGATGGGTCTTGCGACGTGGCGGGCTCTACCACGTTTCCTGCATCTGGTGCAACTTCTATGGGAAGTGTGACTAGCGGTGTCGCTGATGTGGTGATCACATTAATGGATGCTACTTCCTGGTTTAATAAGGGGTGTTCCTCAATTGTTACTTGAGTGAGACAGACTATTGCCAATGCCTCTCGATATCGAGGGAGTTCAGGGCAATGGTGCGTATAGTGCCCATGCTGAGCACATATGGAACATGCATGATTCGCATGCAATTTTTTTGAATTAGATGTGGGTGAGGGAGGTGTGCCCCCTTTTACTGTTGGTGGTGTGTGGGTGATGCTAATGGGAGTGTTAAGCAGATTCCTTAGCTCTGGTAGAGTAGAACATGGATTGGTTGCGTGGCCTTTTTTCCCGTAAAGAGTACACATCTCTATGACCCTTTGATTGGGAGTATTGATCGTTACTGGGGCTTTTAAATCTTGATGGTTAATGCAGCTTGCTTTAGGATTAGCAGTTTCTACTGATTTAGATGTTGGGTTAGGTAATAGGGGACCTCTCAACTGGGTTGTTGGGTTCCCCCATTGGTGGTCTTAGTGACGACCGATTGTGGTTTCTTTGTGGATGTCATAGGTTGGGTTGTCGTAACTGAACGTGTTATGGGCCTTACAGACGTACTAGCCGAAATAGGGACAAACTCATAAAGGGTGACTGGTTTGGTACCACACTGGTGGTGTAAGGTAGCACACCGAGATTCCCAAAGTTAGCACAGGTAGAGTTAACTGAGCCATAATCAGTGTTCCTTGTACACCTGTGGGAGGATACAAGAATGGGGTTTGAAAAATAGGTGCTATCGATGAACTCAACATTTGTTCAATGCCATGAATCAGCGGTGGTGTTGATGATGATGTTGAGGTGGAGGCGGCGTCGTTTCCAACGGTGAAAATTGTGCACATTAGGTCATCGATCAATGTAGGGATCTTAGGTGGTGGTCCCGTATATGCTCCTAACCAATTGGAGTCCTTGTACATATCGGGGGCAATGTCAACATATGGTTGATCATCGCCTAGTACAGTCGGTAGGACATTGTCATCGTTTCTTGTGGTATTAGGGTCATAGTAGTGAAGTTGGTAAAGGGTAACTACCTTCCCATTTAAGGGAAACATCATGATACAGAAGACTAAGGAGGAAACCGCCTTCATGGTGTACATGTAACTATGCCCCAAGAGGATGTTGTAGTCGAGTTCTATGTCGACTACTTTGATATCGATCATAACCGTGTTTCCCCCTAGCTGGGGACATTTTGGTACAATCCTCTTGGTTGGATGGTCTCCCATCATACGCATGAAGAGAGATAGACGAGGCGACCAACTCAGGATATCCTAATCATTTCCAGAATTTTACGGACATAACGCAAGTGGATGCGCCTTCATCGATGATACAACGGTGGATCATGACGTTTTTTACCGTGACTGGTACTTGAAATGCGACCGATGATGGTAGTCACAGATCACCTTTGTCAACATCAAAGGTCATAAGGTGTGAATCAAATGGATCGATGGCACCGAGTGCACTCAGTAATGCCTTTCTCGGTGTTGGGAAAGACTGTAACACCTTTAATGTGGACATAACCACAGGGGATTGAGCCAAGTCATGCATAATATTGTAATTGTGGGCGGATTTCATGTGAGGGTTATTAGGGGTACGCCGAAGTGAAAATTTTGGAATCCATGGGATTTGTTCAATATTTGGGTGTGGTATATGTAGAGGGCCCCCTGAGGGGATAGGATCATCTTCTGCTTGGGGGCTGGGAGGCTCGTCATAACCTTTGTCTCGTGTCTGAAGGTTTACGTCCAGTGTATAGATATTTTGAAAAGAGCCATCACCTGTTGGATGAGGGTCGTGTTGTTGCGTCACTACCCCTTGATTGGAAAAGGGTTGTTGTAACATGGTGGTTTGTGGTTGGGGAGGATTCTCTACCTGAGGAGGGTTCACCATCATCTTCTTTTTGGCTTCGACTAACTGTTGGTAGTCAGGGATAAAAGGACAATGATGTGTTTAATGACCATAATCGCTGCAAATGGAGCAGCAATAATTGGTTCTTGGGGGGGGTATTCTTACCTTGTTTAGAAGGGTTGTTAGTCCTTGTATTTGGATCACCCATATTCTGGTTTTATTGAGGAGGGGGATTGCCCCCTTTCCCTAATTGTTGATTTGGTTTGTTCTTACCTTTCCTTTTCCCTCGATTCTATGAATTCTAGGGATTTGTAGCATTTAATTGCTCGAATTGTTGAGTTTGTTGAACATAAGAAGGTTGAACTAAGTTAACCCCCATGTGGGGGGCTGGTTGTTGACCAATTGGGCATGGGAATGGATAATATGGGTTATATCTCGGTGATGGTGTTAACACCTAAAAAGTGCTCACTAGCTCATTCCCTTATTCACATGACCCATTTGTCCACTCTTCCACCATCTGAGCCTCTGAAACCAACAAAAGGTCACCAAAAGACCTTAGTACACCCCTTTTTCCCACTCAAAAATATTATTTTTTCCTTTTTTGAATAAAATTAATATTTTAATTCCCTTTTTAACCTAAAAAGTGCTCACTAGCTCATTCCCTTATTCACATGACCCATTTGTCCACTTTTCCACCATCTGAGCCTCTGAAACCAACAAAAGGTCACCAAAAGACCTTAGTACACCCCTTTTTCCCACTCAAAAAGATTATTTTTTCCTGAAAAGCATAAAAAACCCTCAAAAAGGGTCCAAATTCTCAAAAATATTAAAAAGGGAATTAAAATATTAATTTTATTCAAAAAAGGAAAAATGAGGGAAAAGTACCTAAACCATGTTGGTCAATACCATTTGGTTTCCACAAAACCACAAATGGTATTCCCCACCACCAAAACCTATAAAAAGATGGTAGGGGCTCCTCATTTCACATCCATCCATTATCTCATCCTCATGCTGCCGAAATCTTCCTTGAGCATTTTGGCCATTGTAAGCAACCTTGGAGAAGGAGACCTCTTGGAGCTTGGAGCTACTCATCTTGGGAGTTGCTCAACATCAACCTTCACCATTGAAGGTATTATCGCAAGCACTTGCTTGCCCCCCATTTTTCAATACAAATTCATTCTTTAATATTTTCTTGTTCTTGTTTTTTAAATGTTTACACTATTTGCTTATATTCTTGCATAGATCCATGATTAGTTTTGTTTAGATTAGTTTCTTGTTTAATTCTATTGAAACTGCTGCTACTAGTTAGCAGGTGCCCATAGCACTAAGCTTGGTTGCAAAACCGGGCCAACAGATGGGATAAATGCAATTTGCGTACCATAAGAGGTGGACGTAGGAACGGCTTGTTCCATTGGCGGTGTAGGAACCGTCATTGCTTAGCTAACATGTGGGTACATATGTATGGTCCATACTATAATTGACAAACCGATGGTGTTGGTACTGTTGCAGGGGGTACCGACGCAGGTGGCTTAGATGGGTAATACAGAATCATGTTAAAGGGAATCGATGTGGTGGTAGGAACCTTTCCTAAATGGTAAATGGACCCAATAATCCCATCCATTGAATGTGACGAGGCCGAAGGTGTAGGATCCAACGACCGATGCCGAGGGGCATCAGGGAGGATTGTGTAAAGGTAGTCAGATTGTGCATATATGGAGTCGAAATGTTGTGCTTTAAGAATGGCCTCTTCCTCTCTTTGTGGCATGGAGGTGGCGACATCTTTATCTATGGAAGATTTGAGAGATTTGATAGGGCCAATCCAACAAAAAGGGAGGTTGTATTTTGATCTTGCATAGTGTGCGGCGTCTACGCCACTCATGGATGTGGTTTGCAATGTGGGTAAAAGTATTTTGACGAAACTCAGTGAGAATTTCAAGGCCTAGATCATTTCGGATTGCCACTTGAAAGTACGTAAGAAATGCGGTGGCCAATGTCGAATGTGGAATGGGTTCCACTTTCAGGTTTACGTACCACTTTGTTGTCGTTATGGTGAGGGTGCACTGGAAGAGGCGAAGCCTCACGGGGTCATTCACTATTCCTGTTAGATGAACACCATAAGTGGAAAGACATAACGTGGTTGGAGGGATCGTCTCCCTATTTTCCTTCAAATTTGGGAATGTCGGAAGGAAGCTTGTTGGGCATAGATGGCCATGTTGCATCATGGGCGATGAGATTATTAGTGAGTTTGGCCAAATATGGTAGATTTAAACTAGCCATAAATGGTAAGGTAGGGACGAATGGTCTTGCCATTATGTTTGGGATGTGATTTCCATGAGGGGGAGACCAATATTGTGTTGTAAACAACAGTTGACCTCCTATGAGAGAGGATGGGTCAACGGGATCCGAGAGATCTCCGCGAGGAGAAGTTGGTGGGGGACTACTTCCGATGGGGGAAGAAGTGGTGTAATCAATAGATTCTCTTAGGGGAGAAAATGTACCTAGCAATGCTTAGACTTGACTAGATGATCCTATCAATGATGCCTGGGAACGACCCCGGCTTGAATTCCCTCTGCGTGTAACAAGGGGGAATGGTGTCAAAATGCCCCTAGAGAGGGGATAGGCCTTGCATTCTACAAGATTGTCTTAGGATGTTATTTTGTTCCTCAATGGTGAAGGATTTGTGTCAATATGAGAGTGATAGTGGAATAAACACAATTGAACAAATGTAAAAAATGCCAACCAAAACATATGCAAAATGGTGCAATAAGTGAGTGATATGTGCAATGTTGGTTTTAGTGCATGAGTCCACACATGTAGGTTCTTTTTATTACGAGTTCAGTGAACTTTTAGTTAAAAATAAAATAAATGTAAATTCCCTAGAAGACCTAATGTCCTTCCTCTCAAATGTTACTAGGCCTCCCAAAAGCACAATTGATGGTGATAATGGTATCCACTCACCAATCGACTAGTGGAGGTAACAAAGAGATAGTTCTACCAGTGATGGGGCCATTGATCCAATCAACAAGACTTGGAAACACCTCCCAACGGAAATAGATAACTTTAAGATTCAATTGCACTCACAATTTCTCCTTGGTGATATCCTAGGTTGGGCCACTAAGATACCATGCAAGTGTGGATCAGTGGTTTGGTCTGCACGGTATAGTGTCATATCCCTACAACAAGCTAAGTGGATTGTAGGAGATAATGGAAGCTATACCTTGTTGTTCACCTCCTTGGTCACGACACACTTCTGATCCGATTTTTTTTTTAACACTTGCTTATAGAAGGATTTTGTAAGTACCCTATGAGACAAGAATGTTATGTTTCAAAAATATCACTAATGAAACTAGATTGGTGGGCATTAATGGATGCCTAGCCCAGTAACCTAACTAAAATATTGTTTTGTCACCTCCTGTGGAGGATTTTAGTTGGTTAAGACAATTACAATGTTGATTTTAAGGGGTTTGAATGTTTCACTTGTGGAGTGTAAGAGGGGTATTTCACAATCCCTACCTTTCTGATTCACCAAGCTCACATGAAGTGCGAGGTGAAGAGCATACTAGGATTGGAAGATTATTTATGCCTCTTATTGTGTGCTAGTGGTGCAAACACATGTGATGAAAGAAAAAAATGATTTTATCGACAAATTAACTAAAAGAGTATATCAAGTAATGCGTACTTTTAACTCTAAGAGATGCTCATGACGCTTTGCAAATCAAATATTTCTAACTAATAGACAAGTGTGCAATGGAGGTATTTCACACTTCTCACCCTTTTTCTGATTCACCAAGCTCACATGAAGTGCTAGGTGAAGAGCATACTTCAGGCGACAAGTGTCTTTAGGTCCTTGCTTGTGTGCAAAAAGTGTTTTCTACACTAGCAATACTACTAATAACAACATGTTGATTGATGCATAAACAAGAAATGGTCTTGAATACTAGTGACAACAATGGGGCCCATTGAAAGCCTCAAAGTTGGTTACCTAGGTAATTTTCAAGAGATATGTACTCTTTACTTCCTAATATTGGTCTAGGTGCACTAATTACTAAAAAAAAAGTAATTGGGTGAATTAACCTTAATTTAAGTTCACTAGTAAATAGCAATTGGGCTGCCAAACTAAGCTATGCAGATAAAAAACAAATAAACAACAGTAACGCAGCTAAACTAGACTATGTAGCGTGGGTTAATACAAAACAGACGCGATGTAGCACGGGTAATACACTAACCTTCCGCGCGTGTGCGATGAGCGGTGTAGCGCGGGCCTGACAGGTAACCTACACTATGAGTGTTGATGTATATGTAACTTCGGAATGTATTTCATCTATGTATTTTATTGAACTCCTATAGAGATGTATTATTCCTCTATACGGAAGTGTCGTCATTTGTATTGACATGTGTAGCAAGTGTTGTAACTTGTTGATGGGTTATTAGACCACCTAGTAAGGGGTCAGCCCGGATTAATGTAACCATGGGTTATTAGGCTAAGTTAGACAAGTCGGCCCCACTGGTTTATTGGGAAGGACAGGACAAGTATAAATAGAGATTGGGAGATCTCTATTTGATCATCTCATTACTCACTCTTCTATCACTCGTAAAGTGGTGCACATGTGAGGAGGAGGATCAGCAGCTAGGAGAAGACTATCTCTTGTACTTTGGTTGTATCATTGCTCTTTCTATCTCTGAGGAAGTTGTGGGGTTTTTCACCTTTATGGTTTTCCCCAATGAAACTCTATGTGTCCATTATCTTATGTGATTGCTTGATATGCTTGATACATGCTTGATATGATTGATATGTTGTACATGTTATTCTCTCAATAAAGATCCTAGAGTATGCTGAATTAATGCTCAAAATCTAACATGGTATCAGAGCTTCCCTAAGAAGAAGACATTGTGCAGTGGCGGAAACTAGGGTTTCTTGTTTATTGGGTTTCTCTCCACAGATTTTGGAAAATTAGTAAGGTAGATTGACTCTACTCATCAAGGAGAATCTATCTGTCCAATCAGAATTCAATTCTAAGCACTTTTAGTTTTGGCCCTAAAAATTAGGGTTTCCACAAAAATAGGAATTTCTGAAATCTGAAGACATAGCTGGAAGCTCCTTGGAAAAATTGAATTTTAGAGCTTTGGATCGAGATTTTTGGTTGGGTAAAACTCCGGGAAACTCAAACCCTAATTTAGGGTCCTCCCTAGTGAATCCGGGAGATTGAAAAGCATTTCTGAAGGGTGAAACTTTGCAATTTTCAAATTCTGAGTATACCAGGCTGATCAGCTCATCAAGGCACATCTTTCTATCCTTTCATAAGTTTGAAATTCACATTTTGAATTTTTGGGGTTTCTCTAACAAACCCTAATCCGGGACCAGATCCAGTTTTCAGCAAGACAAGTGGTAAGACCTAAAACTTTTCTATTTCCATTTGAAGTACTCTTTAAGATGTCTCACCACTTCCGAGCATGGAAGTATAGGATTGGGTTAATCCTGGAAGAAAATGAGTTGGACATTTATATAAATGAAGTGGTCCCTGTCCCAGAAGAAGAAGAGGCTAAGGCTCTTCACAAGAAGAACTTGGTCAAGGCAAAGAGGATCATTGCTGAATCTATCAAAGATCATCTCATACCCCATTTGTCTTCCCTAAAGACACCAAAGGAGATGTTTGATTCCCTGACCAAGCTATTTGAAGGGAAGAACATAAATCGGAAGATGACCCTGAGGAATCAATTGAAGAATGTTAAGATCCAGAATGCGGAGACCATGCAGTGTTATTTCTCAAGGGTCTCCCAGATAAAAGAACAACTTGAAGCGGTGGGAGAAGACATAGAAAATGGAGAAGTGGTAATGACCACTCTTAATGGCCTTCCTAGGTCATGGGATTCCTTCATCCAAGGAATTTTTGCTAGGAAGAAACTTATCACTTTCAGTAGACTGTGGGAAGAATGCTCACAGGAAGAAGCTCGAATTGTAGCTCGAGAAGAGAAGATGGGGAATGAAGATCAAGCTCTCACGGCACACTCCAAAATTCATGGTGATAAAAAGACTCACCATCATGGCAAGAAAGAAAGACATCACCATCAGAATCAGAAGGGTAAAAGAAACATGTCCCATGCTCGTTGCTATACATGTGATGAAAGGGGACACTATTCCAGAGACTGTCCCAAAAATAAGAAATATGGTTCTCACAAAAGGAAGAACACCAAAAGAAGACATCATGCTCATACTGCAGAGGATGATGAACCTCCCAGGAAGAGGGCTAGAGAAGACAGTGATGATTCTTCTAGTGATGAAGAATATGTTTTGATTTATGCTCTCACTTGAACCATTACTCATGGAAGTAATGATTGGCTTATAGATAGTGGGGATTCCAAACACATGACAAGATTCAAGGAATCCTTTATGAATCTATTTGAACATGAATCACCCCACAAGGTGAAACTTGGGGATGACTACCAGTATCCCATAAAAGGAAGTGGTGAAGCCTCGTACAAGCTAGACTCTGGAAAG
The DNA here is from genome assembly GCA_027924585.1 of Larix kaempferi. Classification (NCBI taxonomy): domain Eukaryota; kingdom Viridiplantae; phylum Streptophyta; class Pinopsida; order Pinales; family Pinaceae; genus Larix; species Larix kaempferi. Next base: position 15,597,571 of record BSBM01000547.1, on the reverse strand, counting down.
TCTATGAAGATGAAAGATGTACTATATGTTCCAGGTCTCAAGAAGAATCTACTCTCCATATCTGCATTAGATGCAAAAGGCATGAGGGTTGCATTTGTAGATGGCCAAGTCCTAATGTGGACAAAGGGTAAGACTATAGATGATGCAGTGGTGATTGGAGAGCAAGAAGGAGGATTATACAAATTAAAGGGCCAACTAGAACAAGCCCTGGTCCATGATTCAATAGAGCCAAGTGAACTTTGGCATAGAAGGCTTGCACACATGCACTATAGGGCATTACCAATTGCAATCAAAGCTGTAGAAGGTCTTCCTAAAATCCAGACAAAGCATGAAGGCATTTGCAAAGGTTGTGCAAAGGGAAAGAACATTTCCAAGCAGTGAAAGCAAGGCAAAAAGAATCTTGGAAATCATCCACTCTGATGTATGCGGTCCGATGTCATCCAGTTCTTTGAGTGGGTATGTATACTATGTTTCCTTCATTGATGATTTCCCTAGGAAGACTTAGGTTTACTTCTTGAAGAACAAAGATGAAGTATTCAACAAATTCAAGGAATTCAAAGCCTTGATAGAAAACCACATTGAAAAGAAGATCAAGACCTTTAGATCCGACAATGGTGGAGAATTCACTTCAGAAGACTTCAAGAAGTTATGCAGTGATTCAGGGATTAAGAGGGAGTTTATCACTCCTTACAATTCACAACAGAAAGGAGTAAAAGAAGTTACTTCAGAATAGGACTCCAGCAGCTCCTGCAAGGAAGCAAAGATTCAGAGGGAGTCCACCCAATAAACAAACAAAGATAAGTATTTGAATTGTCATTTCTTGTATATTCGGTTTGTTTAAATAATGTTATTCAATGATGTATATGCTTATGTTCCTAGACATAGGTTGTGTATTATGCATATTAGAATAATTGCATTGATGAATAGTATACTACTAACATACATGGGTAAGTGGCCTATGGCACTATACAACATTCCATTGCTACTTATCTAGAATGAAACCTCTTTGTTGACATGTTGGGAGTAGTGCAACCTATTAACAATGTTCTGGTAGATATTGGAAGGCATCTAGAAAGTTATGGGATATGGATAAATGTTGTATTGAAGCATTGGCTAAGATAATTGCATGACTGTATGACATATGCCTCTATGTGTAATACTTTGTTCTGTAAACTATGAGAAGTTTCTAATCATGCAATTGAATTTGACTTGTAGGAAAGATCGTGTACAAACACCTACAAGAGAAGGACTACAACATTTGTTCCAGGAATGAAGTTCAAACTATCTATTGAAGATATTGAAGAATATGAAGTTCCCAGGTTACGGGATGCAGTAATAGAAGAATGCCATGGTCAAGGAATACCAGTCGATCATGAAGAATGATGTTTGGGATGTGGTCCCAAGACCAGATGGGAAGTCTGTGGTGACTTCCAAATGGATCTATAAGATCAAGCATGTTGCAGACGGTAGCATAGAGAAATATAAAGCAAGGTTTGTAGCTCGTGGCTTCTCCCAGAAAGAAGGGATTGATTATGAAGTGACCTTTGCTCCTGTGGCCAGATTCACTTCCATTAGATCAGTACTTGATCTGGCTGCAGTAATGAAGTGGAAGGTACACCAGATGGATGTCAAGAATGCTTTCTTGAATGGTGTAGTTGAAGAGGAAGTGTATGTGGAGCAGCCACTTGGGTTTGAGACACATGACAGAGGGACTCATGTGTGCAAACTAAAGAAAGACATGTATGGTTTGAAACAGGCACCCAGGACCTGGTATGGCAGGATAGATGGCTTCCTATCCAATTTGGGCTTTACCAAGAGTAAAGCAGATTCCAACCTTTACTACAAGGTTGAGGAAGGCAATCTGGTGATACTACTACTGTATGTGGATGACCTGTTTGTAACAGGTGAGGATAGTTTGATTGCCGATACGAAGAGGAAGCTTGCTGCCGAGTTCGAGATGAAGGACTTGGGTATGATGCACTACTTTCTTGGTATGGAGGTGTGGCAAAGTGCAGATGGAATATTCCTTGGACAAGGGAAGTATGCAGTAGATATCCTGAAGAGGTTCGGGATGATGGACTGCAAGGCCATGGCCACACCTATGGCATCGAACCTGAAGCCTCTGTGTGATGCTTCATCTGAGCCGGTTGATGCTACGATGTATCGTCAGATGATTGGGTCCTTGATGTACCTGACGAATATGAGACTAGATATTTGCTTTGCAGTGAACACCTTGATCCAGTACTTGACAGATCCGAGACATGTTCACCTGATAGCTGCAAAGCATATTCTAAGGTACCTGAAGGGTACAGTTGACTATGGGCTCAAGTATGAGGCGAATCAAAAGTTTAACCTAGAGGGTTATGTTGATTCGGATTGGGCAGGAACTGCCATTGATCAGAAGAGCACTTCGGGGTGCTGCTTCAGTATGGGATCCAGTATGATCTCTTGGTTTAGCAGGAAGCAGTCCTGCATGGCACTGAGTACAGTCGAAGCAGAGTATGTCGCAGCTTGTTCGGCCAGTTGTGAGGTAGTATGGCTTAGGAAGCTATTGTCTGATTTGTTTGATCTCCAGCTGAGTGCTACTTGTATATATTGCGACAACCAGAGTTGTGTGAAGTTGTCGGAGAACCCAGTGTTCCATGACAAGTCGAAGCACATTGAGATCAAGTATCACTATATCAAGGATATGGTGTAGAGAGGAGCAGTGAAGCTCCTGTATGTTGCGACAGACGAGCAGATAACCGATGTGTTGACCAAGCCACTTGCCAGAGTGAAGTTTGAATACTTCAAAGGGAGACTTGGTGTACTTCAGATCGAGATACCTTCCAAGAGGAAGTGATGAGTCCGGAGACACAGATGCACACGAGCCATTCTCACATAGTGGTAGGTTCGTCCTCCTATGGTGTAGATTTAAGGGTTGGGCCATTCTCACATAGTGGTAGGTTCGTCCTCCTATGGTGCAGATGTAAGGGCTGGGCCATTCTCACATGGTGGTAGGTTCGCCCTCCCATGGTGAGTTGTAAGGGATGAGTAGGCTTTTCCGACATGGTGGTAGGTTTGTCCTCCCATGGTCGTTGATGTAATTGCCAAGCTTTTTCGACATGGTGGTAGGTTCGTCCTCCCATGGTCGTTGATGTAATTGCTAAGCCGTTTCGACATGGTGGTAGGTTCGTCCTCCCATGGTCGTTGATGTAAGTGCTGTGAGCCTTTCACAGATGGTAGTAGGTTAGTCCTCCCATGCTGGTGAGTGTAAGTGTTGTGTGTGTGCATCTAGGTTGTGCTCCGTGGACAATGACGATGATCTGAAGACGATGATGTGACAGTATGGTACACAGGTTTTGCAGAGGCATATGATCAGTCCTTAGATGCTCTTGCAAGTTTTGCAGAGGCATTGTAATCAGTCCTAGGAGATCTTGCAGGTTTTGCAGAAGCAGTGTAATCAGTATTAAGGTGTACATACTTGATGGCTTGCTCACAGAGATGTTGATGATGTTCATACAGCATGAAAAAGGGTTGGCTCTGTAGTTGATGAAGACCTGCAGGTGGCGGGCCTACATCTAGTATGAAAAAGGACTGGCTCTGTAGAACTTCCTATGACGAGTAGATTGGATATTGATTGAGATAGCAGTAGTGATGATGATTTGATGACGATGATCCAGTGATGATGATCCAGAGAAGAAGACTTGCGTTAGCAGATTTGTGTCGAGAAATACCTTCCTAGTTAAGAGGGAGTGTTGATGTATATGTAACTTCGGAATGTATTTCATCTATGTATTTTATTTTACTCCTATAGAGATGTATTATTCCTCTATACGGAAGTGTCGTCATTTGTATTGACAAGTGTTGTAACTTGCTGATGGGTTATTAGACCACCTAGTAAGGGGTCGACCCAAATTAATGTAACCATGGGTTATTAGGCTAAGTTAGACAAATCGGCCCCACTGGTTTATTGGGCAAGACAGGACAAGTATAAATAGAGATCAGGAGATCTCTATTTGATCATCTCATTACTCACTCTTCTATCACTCGGAAAGTGGCGCACATGTGAGAAGGAGGATCAGCTGCTAGGAGAAGACTATCTCTTATACTTTGGTTGTATCATTGCTCTTTCTATCTATGAGGAAGTTGTGGGGTTTTTCACCTTTATGGTTTTCCCCAATGAAACTCTGTGTGTCCATTGTCTTATGTGATTGCTTGATATGCTTGATATGCTTGATATGTTGTACATGTTATTCTCTCAGTAAAGATCCTATATGACTACGACAGACAGACGACCACAACAGACAGATGACTACCAGAAATCTACTCAATTCTCAAAGCAATGCTATTATAAATGACAATGTTAAGATAATGGAGAAATGCAACCAACCTTGATCCAAGCATTTGATGTAGATCCCCGTTGGAGCTTTCAATCCATGCACTTGAAATCTGCAAATTAGTCTTGACAGCCAATATCCAACAAGTACATATAATATATAATTGACATTAACATTATCAATAACAATGGTCCATAATATCATAAGCAAATGTAACCCAATGTATAATAAACAACATTCACACCATGAATGGACGAGAATATGAGCATTTCTATTAATGAACAAGAAGAAGTACAAAGTGATACGACCTCTTGTCAGCAACCAATCTGAACCAAGATCTAGATCAATCCACTTGTGCCTCCACCACTTCAATCCTCCATGAATGGCAAACTCAAACTAGAAAGGAGTTTGGAAGGTGAACATAAATGGTCCACAACTACAAGGATCAATGAGTGCAGACTCAAGATAGGGCAAAAATCCACTAGAGTTCTCTTGCTATTCTCTTCTTCCTCCCATCCATAAGCCATATGTGCTCAATATATAGTCCTCTCAAAGGTAGGTGAAAGGACACATCGAGACGTTACTCGGGCAGATGGAGAGCCAAAGGTCACCTAATGACCGCTTTTTGGGAGTAAAAAGTAATTAATAGTGGTTTTTACCATTTTACTTGATACCTGCAGGCTATGGTGATGCAACTCGTGGGTACACATGCTATAGTGATGCAACATGCGGGTAGGAATAAAAATAGGGCAAAATAGTATCTCTGAAGGATATAAGTGGATCTGAGTCACTGAAATGGATCCTACAGGCCAAATAATGCTGATGCTCACAGGGTGGAAGATTACGATGTAACACATATGGTTACGTAAGTATGTGATTATGTAGTTATGTTGTATATGCATACACTTTGTATCTAGTTTATGATCATGTGAATAGGTGTCTCTAGTATGAGGGGGTGACATCATCATAAACGCACTTAAGTTACGATAGTACTCTGAATTCGATGTGCATCATGGGTGTATATGATAATTGGTGGTATTCTAATGGTTATTGAACATGATGCACATGGAGGCATAATAAAAAGATAGAATAACATATATAGCTATGATAATCCTATAGGAATGTTGCTCATGTGGCTTGTTAGTCTAGTCCTTAATCCTATAATAATGCTTGATGGTCATCCTTCTTGTGTAAAGGCATGCTTGATAAATGAATGGTGTTATGTGGCTCAACTTGGCTTGATTATCAAGGACATGATATTTCTATGTGTTATCATTGAGTGAGGCTTGGCCTCTATAATAGCAAGGCATATGTCTTGATGATTGCAAAGAGTCAATGTTGATGGTTGGAATATGCTTTCATAGCTTGATGCTTGTAATTACTATGTTAAGGACTAGTATCTATGTTGTAGCTAGTCATCATTAAAAGTTACTAATGCTCACGTGGAATGTGTGATACAACTATGGGGATATAGACTATATGTACATTATGCAAGACACTGTGGACCCTTTGAGATCTTAGCTAGGATAGGTTTCGTTGCATATGAGCTTGCATTGCCTGCTTGCATAAAAGTGCATGATGTATTTCATGTATATTTGTTGAAAATGTATATACCTAATGCTAATCATGTGATTGATTGGAATGTGATTCAGGTGGAACTAGAAGGGAATTTTTTGGTACAACTAGTTCTCATATTGAGTAGAAAAACCAAGCTGCTCCGGAATCGAGATATCATGCAAGTAAAGGTCCAATAGACCCATTACAGTCCTGCTGATGCTACTTGGGAGCTGGAATATGTTATGAGGGAGGCATACCCTCATCTTTTTGAAAATGCGTGAAGGCATGTACAAATAAAGGCATGTATGAATAAGTATGCATCAAGGATGATGCATTATTTAAGGGGAGGGGAGATGTAATGCGCATAGTGTGTTAAGCCCTTGGACATATGTTGTGGTTATTATTTGTGTTGTTATGTGGCACTAGGTGCCTGGACTATGGACTATGGACACTATTATTATTATTTTATTTTAATTAAATAACTAGATCAACATGGACAACGAATGTGGTTGGAGGGTCATGGATTCCACATGTGAGGGGATTGGGGACTAGGATTTGTGGTTCTCCCTAACAACAATCTTTGTTTCCTATTTTTTTATTATTTTAGCCCATGTTGGTACTATTGAGCCTTTATTTAGTGGGCCTTCCTTGTTGAATGCATCCCTTTGGTGGTTTTGTAACTCCTTTTTGGAGGTTACACTTGGTTTTGTAACTCCCACTTGCACAAGTGTGCCATCACTGGATATATTTATCCTTGACACCTCAAAAGTTGTGTAAATCCTTGTGTATATAATCCTCTTTTGATATTCTAGGAAGGAAACCTTTGCTTGTGTAACTTTCTCTCCACCTAATTCAAGATTCCCTTCATGATTGAGTGGTCCCCACTTGAATTCAATGTGGTTTGGGAGGTTTGGAGTCTCTCTCTTTGGAATGCAAGTTGCTCTCACGAGAATTTGAATGGTCACAGTGGAAGTTGGAGAAGATTCCAGTAACTAGTATGGTTACTCTACAGTTAACCTGAGTTAGTTTCTACCCAGGGATTCAAATGGCTATAAGATGATTCAAATTGGCTTCATTAGGGGCTCTTTTGTATCTTGTTGCACCTCCAATGAATTGGGAATGTTGTCTATGCCAGTGTTGGCTGGATAGATTTCATTGGAGGAATTTTCTATGCCAGAGTGTTGCCTGGATAGAGTTTGGAAACTGATCTATGCTAGAGTGTTTCCTAGATAGATTTTATAGATTGAAAGCCTTGTAATGAGGTATGAAGAGTGCTTTATGCCTGAGTGTTGTGTGGATAGAGTTTGATGCCTAATCTATGCCAAAGTTTCCTAGGTAGAGTTTGATGCCTGATCTATGCCAGAGTGTTGCCTTGATAGCTTTTATTGGAGTATTGTGCTTTCTCAAGTTGTGTGGCTTGAGTTTCCTGTGATGGAAATGTATTATGCTTTCTCAAGTTGTGTGGCTTGAGTTTCCTGTGATTTCTCAGGTTGTGTGGCTTGAGTTTCCTGTGATGGAAATGTATTGTGATTTCTCAAGTTGCGTGGCTTGAGTTTCCTGTGATGGAAATGTATTGTGATTTCTCAAGTTGCGTGGCTTGAGTTTCCTATGAGGGAAATGTATTGTGCTTTCTTAGGATGTATGAGTTGAGTTTCACATGAGGGAAATGTATTGTATTTTCTTTGGTTGAGCCGAGGTGGGCGTAACCATATGGTCTGGTTTGACCACTTATGAGCATTTATGGGTGATGAGACCTATACCATTTTGTTCGGAGTGATGTTTCTTGTTAGGTACCCTTTTTGTTTCATTGAAAAAGATTTATGAATGGCTAAGATATACTATTTTATTTTGGTGGGTTTTTTCCTCACAATGGGAAGAAGGGTGCAACTATATGTTCTGGTTCGCCTATTTCTGAGCATTTATGGGTTATGATACCTATTCCATTGTGTCGGGAGTGACATTTCTATTAAGGAATACCTTTTGTTTCATTGAAAAAGATTTTAGTATGGCTGAGATATAGTCATTTATATGTGGTAGTGTTGACATTGTTGAAAAAGAACACATCCTGTTATCGGTTGAGAGTACCTCTGCTTGTGGATCCACGACCTCAAATCAAGGGTGACTTGTTCAAGTATGGCTGGGTGGAGTGTTTTCTTGTTGAATCCATTTGCCCCTTGATCAATTGAGTATTTTATTATGTGTTTGTTTACAAAAATTTACAGTTATATATGTGCTTATGGATCTGATTTGCTTATGAACTGTATGGTTGTAGGTGACGATCATGAGAGATAATGTTATTTTTTTTATATGCTATAGATGGTAGCCCTCATAGCTGGTTTTGTTTATGTTATTATGGCTGTAGGTGGTAGTCAATAGAGATGATTTTTAATACTTTTTAAATGATTGATTTTGGCAGCCTGTAGATTTCTTTAATTATATTGTTTATGGTAGCTTACATAACTGATTTTATTAATGACTTATATGGACGTATTAGATATGATATTTGATGTTTAGATACATGTTGATAGCTTGCTTAGATCTGTTCACATTTATGACCGCATTTACCTTACATAGTACGTGCATATGAAAAAAGAATATGCATTGCAAGTTTGCATTGTCTTTTAAAAGGTTGATTGTATTATTTTAAATGGGTTTGTTGGCATGCTGGCCTAGTCTTAGATAACCTTATTCCGCTGTGTTTTACCTTGATTCAACCTTCCCTTGGGTTTCCTAGTGACCATGGCCTTGGTTTAGGGGTTGGGGACATTACACACAAATATTATAGTGGAAAAATGACAAATATTACTGCATCAATGTGCTAGGCATCTACACATAGTCGAGATTTTGGCCATGTTATTAATTTTGCATATGCATCTACACATAGTCAAGATTTTGGTCATGTTATTAATTTTTGACAAATTTGGAGATTTGGGGTTTTGTATTCATTCAATATGTAAGTAGTCGAGAACCTAATCCACAATATCTCACCCAGATACATAAATAAATTGTATGTTTTCCTTATGTTCGAATATTACATCTAAATGTATCATAACATCACATGTACACAAGTGTGAACTTCATAAGTATGATTTTATTTGTTATTCGAGAAAATGATGATTTTCCTGTTGTATCATATCAATATGTATCCATAATCTTTTTAGTAATACATAAATGTGTTCTAGATTCCCCTGATGATGTTAAGAGCAACAATATTATTCGTTGCAAGATTACATAAGTCAGTAGATGTTTCCAACAATTCTGCTTGGCATCTGCACACATATTACTATGGAAAAATGACATATATTACAATGTGCTAGGGATTTGCACATAGTCGAGATTTTGTTGAAGGTTTTAGAATTCAGAGCTCCAATTGCTATGAATGATCTGCTTAATGGACATGAAGGGTGTACTGTAGTTCACCTTGACATTGTACATGACCCTCTGCATTCAGACTGTAAGTTGGTTCTTGACGAGCTCTATTATCTTCTTCTCATTGAGACTGACGATGGCTCTTGTGTTAAAGAGCATCCAATATCGCTCCCAAACAGTCTATGATATATTTTAGTACATCATAAGATGCACAGTGCTCTAGATCAACACATGTGTCATAGCACAACAAAACAAAGGATATTTCAACTATTAAGAATGGTGAAGGCACAATCAGACCCAAGGTCGTCATCACAAAACGACAACTCACGGTGTTGCTAGCCAAAGATCCCACCAACAAGATTTATGTGTTGGAGAATCTAATGGTTTGACTTACATAAGTAGCCAATGATTCTACTTCTAGTATCTCGTTATTATGCCGATATGCATTTATATTCTATAGTTTGGGGTGGATGAGGAAGGGTCAACAAGATTTATGCGTTGGAGAATCTAATGGTTTGCCTTACAGAAGTAGACAACCATTCTACTTCTAATAACTCATTATTACGTCCATAGGCATTTATATTTTACAATTTAAGGTGGATGAGAAAGAGCCATCTTCCTAGACTATAGGAAAATGATACAAGTGTAATGTAAATATTTATTTTATGAGCATCATTTTAAATTCAAAATAAACAATTTCAAAAATATAAAAAATATTTTAGTTGATAATTAGTAACTAAGGAGACAACCCACTATAAAATTAAATATAAAAAAATATATATTTTCAATATTTTCAAGAATATACTCTACTGAAAGAACTTTTGAAAGACTTTTTAAAGAACATTAAGATAATTACTGAAAGAACTTTTGAAAGACCTTTTAAAGAACATTAAGATAATTAGTGAAAGAACTTTTGAAAGACCTTTTAAAGAACATTAAGATAATTACTGAAAGACCTTTTAAAGAACATTAAGATAATTACTGAAAGAACTTTTGAAAGACCTTTTAAAGAACATTAAGATAATTACTGAAAGAACTTTTGAAAGACCTTTTAAAGAACATTAAGATAATTAGTGGAGTGAAGAATTCCTTAGGTCAACTATAGTTAAAGAACATTTCCATTTGACTTATGGCATATCGCCTTAAGTGCATTTGCTAGTCAAGTCTCTCGTCAATGAGTAGGGACATGTTATTTGTGGTTCTTGTTTTTTTATATGGAAAAAATATTATAATTTGAAATTTAAATTTTATTGAAAAGTTTGAACCATATTGTTTATTTGGTAAAAATGGTTTGTATAATTTTTAAGTAAATATTACTTTCAATTATAAAGATAACCTTTTTTAGATTTTATAATTTGTTTCATTTTTCGGCTAGAATAATTTTTGATAATTTGTTTCAGTTTTCCAAATTTTATTAAAAGGTTTGAATCATATAATTCATTTCGCAAAAATGCCTTACATATTCTTCAAACAATATTACTTAAATATTACTTGCAATTACAAAGATAATCTTCTTATTTGTTTCATTTTTCTTAAATATTACTTGCAATTACAAAGATAATCTTCTTCAAATTTTTTAATTTATTTCATTTTTCAATTAATTTAATTTTTGCTTAAAAAATATTCTTACAAACTATTCAATAAATATGTCTCATCACAATCCCACTGAAACTGCAGTGTATTTATTTGTGGACTGTTCTTTTACTTGTAGTCTCTGGGAGAGATTTTATTCTATCTTAGGTATTATTGGGAGTTGGGGTGGGGGAAATGTGGATTTTTCTCTGAAATCATGGATCAGGGACTTCAAATCACATTCCACATTACCTATTTTTGTGTGCTGGACTGTTTGGTGGACGAGGAATAAGGCAACATTTGAGGATACTCCTCCAAGCCTGGACTATGCTTATAACTCTGCATTGGGTCAGTGTTTGAAATTTCAGATTGATCACAAAGCTCCTGGTTTGCGTAAGATTGGGAGCTTTCATTTTAGGATCGATGATCATGTTCTTTTCTTTGATGGTGCGGCTAATTTGGGTGTTTGTGGTGTTGGCGGGGTTATTTACATCAGTTTGGAACATTATTTCACTCTCAGGATGAATTGTGGAAGAGGCACCAACATGAAGGCAGAACTCTTGGCATTATGGTGTGTTTCTCAAGTGGCCAATCTCTTTGGTCTCGGGAAGGTGAAGATATATGGTAACTCAAGAGTCACTAGAAAATGGGCAAGAGGCGAATTTGCCATGAATGTTCTAAATCTGGCTTACTGGTGCAACCGAATTGAAACTGAACTTGGTATGTTTATCTCAGTCATATTGGACCATATTTTCCAAGAACATAACTCCCAGGCTGATTTGCTGTCGAAAGCAACATTGGATAGTGATGTTGGCTACTTGCATTGGGATGAGTACTTTGATAATTAGTTGATTGAATCTGGCCATATGTATTTTTTGGATTAGCATCCAATAGCTACTCTTTTTTAGGGTTTGGGACGTTGTAATATTTTGATATTTTGTATGGGGGGAATTCACTGCACGTGTGGTTATCTTTGTGCAACAGTGTTATTTTTGATCTTTCATATGATCTTATCATGTACTATTTGATTCAGCGTTGAATATCAATAATATGCTTTTTTTCGCGGGAAAAAAAATGTCTCATCACAATCCTAAATATTACTTAACTCGAATATTGTATCTATCCACAATAATAATAATAATAAAAGACCCATAAATCATGTATCTATATTGTAGTTCTTTTGATTCATTTTATGAATTTTTCACAATGATAATAATAATAAAAAGCCCATGAATTATGTCTCTATATTGTAGTTCTTTTGATTCATTCAATGAATTTTTTCTTTTGAAAAAACAAAAATAATTAGAAATGTATATGACCCCGATCCATCTCCTTGGTTATGTCTTTGATAATCTCCCCTTCTTTGTTATTATTATGCCATTGATTTTTGTTGTTGTTCTATTGTCCATATATAGATAAGTATTTCGCATCCATCTTTCGTCTGTTTATTTGTTGCTGTGGAGGAAGTGGCCGAGAATTACCAGCACTCGTAAAACAAACTGTTGACATTGTTTCTCCAATGGTAAGTTTTCTCAATTTCTGGTATATACAATTCTCTGTCAATCTGATTTATGTTAAAATATGCGTTCCATATTTTCCCATTTGGTTGTATTTTATTTCTGGCAAACATTTTCTCCATCCATGCCATTATAAATTTGTTCTGAAACCATTCATAGGATGTACACATTTTCTACCCGGATTTGCTCCGGAGGTCACACGGGTGGTTTCATTCACTGAAGTTCAGAATTCTGGTGACACTGGTTAAATGTATTGTAATCAGGAAGCCATCAACGAATCACTAGGCGCAGAGCGAGTTTATTGTTATTTCTATTTAACGTGGTTTATTTAATCCGGTTTGGTGTCCTGTTCATAGATGTTAGTTGTGTTAGGGTTTTCAATTTTCTGCATTATCTGGGTATAAGGATTTACAGATTTCGGTAACTATATTACAATGGTTCGGGATCTTCAAATATGTTCGCCTTACATTCTTTTTGTAAATTTCCCGCGCGGATGCAGAATGGAACGACTGCTGAACACTCCAACCTTAATCGAGGAACTTCAATGAAAATTGAACACCTCGAGAATCTAGAACATTCTCATTCTTCTTCCATTGACGCGGAGCGACTTAATCTTCGTTTGCTTGCAGGTATCGTTGGAGGACTGTGCATTGCTTTTCTTGCCGCCATATTGGCTTTCAGGTTGCCGCTGTCGACTTAGTTGCAGGTTTCGACTGGGAGATCGCCTATGACGGATTTCTTGTGAGTAGGGGCCTTGCGTTTTGTGCTTTGTGGAGGAGTTTTGACAGGTGGATCAATGGATGACAATATTTTTCCAGAGGTAGAAGCTTTCAAAGCTTTGGTTAGTTCTCTAAGCCAAGCAAAGCAATGGGAAACAGCCTTCACCTGGGAGATTTGTTAAATGAACGAAGCCATCCCTCAGCTGGAACTTCCGTCTCCTGAAGCAAGAAGAAAAGCCCTTATCCTGTCTGAGGTCGCTTTAATTGGAAAGTTTACAGGCCTTTGGCCTGGCCTAAGAGCTATGGAATCATACGTAGTAGAGCATTGGTCACCCAATATTCATGGTTCAATATATCAGTTTGCTTCTGGCCTGTGTTACTTTGTGTTTTTCTTCCTTATTGAAGAGGATTGTGATATTCGGTTCTTGGACCCTATTTCATGGGATCCAAGGGAATTTATTTATCTCCTTGGACTCTTGACTTCAATCCACAAGCTGAGATTTCCTCAGCCTGGCACGAGTGAGGTTGCCTCGTTTCCCTTTAATATTTTGGGATGAAAGCTCCCTTAGAGATGGGAACAAGCTGAGCAGATTTATAGAAAGAGCAGAATAAAAAAGAAATCTGTAACATTGCGTGGATATATATGTGGAAATCTGTAATATTGTATGCGTATATTTGTAGAGGCGGACCTGGAGAAGTGAGTCCCAGAGGCTCTCAAATCAATATGTACGGTTGGGGCCATCAGCAAGGCTTAGATTATGAATAACTTTCTTTTAAGTGCAATTCTCGCTATGTTTATGAGCATTTTGCCAAAAACTGTGCAAAAATATTCAAGAGGACCAACCCCTTAAAAGCAGTCATCGATTGAAGATAATGTGTTCAGGTCAGCTCCTAGTAGGTGTAGAATTCCTCAGCACAAGGGGAATCAGCAAGCAAAATCATCCCAAGAGGGTCCATCCAAATCAAGCAATAACAGATTTGAATTTCTTGAAAACCTTGAAAATTTGGAGAAGGAAATTGTAAAGGGAAGAGGGATTGTTGAAAGATCTCATCTCCAGCACAGACCGTCCTGAAGGCAGTGTGGAGCCATCCAAGCCTCAAGAGGGTCCAAAGAACAATGTTGCAATAGGAATATAAAGGATACAGCATAGGATGAAGAGGAAGCAGAGGAGGAATAGGAAGAAGTGGAAAAAGTGCAAGGAAAGGGGTTAGATTCTCTTGCTGTTTTAGTATTGCATGCTCATTCATCTACAATGTCAGAATCTCTTATCTGTTGTTGGAGTCTTGATGAAAGCCTCCCTTCCCTCCCCTCCTCTCACAACCGGAAGGAAATCAAGCTGGGAATGACAAGAAAATGAGGCAGAATTGAATATTCTCCTGGGCCAGCAGTTAACCCTGGATTTTCCCCTATTAAAGAGGGGATACTTGTCTGTAATTGATAATTATGTATTGTTTTTTGCATTTTTGTATGTAAACAATTTGTAAGAATTTATTCTTGTGCTCAAGAGAAAAATCTCTGCAAGAAAATTTGTTGGACTTTCTCTTCTCAGTTTTTTATCGGGAAGAAGAAAGAATTGCAAGTTGTGCTCTTCCCTCCTTAAGCTTTGTATTAACAAGCTGTCTGGTATGGCCACAGCCTTTTCTTAATATAAACTCTAACCGTTTGAGTTAATTTTTTTCCCCTGTGCGTGGGATTTGATATTGTTAAAACTACGCTTTTTAACATGCGATACCAGTTCCGGCTAGCTTTTAGAGCGATTACATTGTTGGGTTTGAAGTTGTTACTTGCCTGATGGTTTAAGTTCCGCTAATTTTCCGACAGGTTTTTTTGGTTGTGATTATAAGATTTCCAACAGGCTTAATGGGTTGTGATTATAAGATTAAATTTGGGAAATCGTCCTATGTGATAATATGTGTTTCTTTCTCATTTTTTACCGATTGGTGGACTGCGTGACGCATTATTGGGGCTTTTTGAAAATTAGTATTTTCTATTAGGATTTGCGTTTTGCGAAATGGATTAGTCACTTCTTTCATTTTTTTTTTCCTTCGAAAAAATCATCTATATTTAAAAAGGGTGAATATACATAAACTGTCCTGCTGATCCATAAAAGGCCACTCCCTAAAGAGCTTTACTGCTTTTTCATTCCTCCCCTTTATGGTCTAGTACTGAGCACTATTAGCTCTGCCAAAAAGCTATGGGAGTTTCTGAAAGTATGAACTGCACAACCTTACATTCTGACTACCAAAACAAGAGAGACATCAAGACATAAAAATAGACTTCTTTAAACCATACAGAGATGAGAATTAATAAAGAGGGACTTCAACCTTAGACTAGAATCGTTCATCCCTGAATTCCGGTTCCACAAGGGTACCTTCGTTCAGTAAGAGGGCTTGTTTGGATAATTCATCTGCTTCACTATTTAACTCCTTGAACACATGGGTAAAAGAGATCCAGTCGAAAGAGACAATTTCTTACTTGACCAAAATCATCAATTGTCCAAGCCCCAAGATCTCATTTTTTTTCTTTTTGTTGGCCAAGTCTATAACAACTTTTGAGTCACCTAAGAACTGAAGTTTTTTGCATCCATTTTGTTGAGCGCTTCTGAGCAAAATCCAAAGTGCATACAACTCTGCACATGTATTGGTAACCCTGCCTACTGCGAATTTGAGTTGAAAATGGATCCAGGCATTCAAATGTAAGATTGCTCCTGCTCCACACATTGTTAGGTGGCCCTGACTAGCCCCGTCAAAAAAAACCCATGGAATCTCCTAATTCAGACCAGGCATTTCCAAAAGTCTGTTTTTTTTTTTTTTCCTTCGGGCTGATCTGATGTCCTTTTGTAGGTTTTTAACACCATATGCACAATTACTACGGGAGGGATGTTCTTATTTTGAAAGAGTGAAATATTGTGCGCCTACCATTTCCAATATAAAAACTAACTAGGCAAGGCTTTAAGTAGTTTCACAGTGCCATCCATGAGCCACTCCTGCACACACCCTTCCTCCACAATTCCCCATTGATTTTAGTGTGGATTTATCCTCTCTCCAAACTACTATTGTAAACTTGCAATTTACAAAAAGGTGATGAACAGTTTGAGTCTTGGGAACATAAGATGCATCAGCTCGGTTTGATCCACCCTATCTTCATTCTATTGTCCTAACACCAACCATAGGAGGATTTTTCTTTCAGAGGACCTGGAAGCTTCCAAACCATCCCCCACCACCATCTCTTTTCACCTTCAAAATCCTCCTCTGCTTTGGCTGCATAGCCTAACTTCACTGTGAACTCGCCTGAAGAAGGATTTCTGGACCAGCATAGCTTGTCTTCCTCCTTTGTCAGTTTGATGGCCCCATGCACTGATGTTCTTAAATAAGACTTCCATTCTTCTGCCTGTAATCCTTCCAGTCCCAAGACCTCTGCTGTCTTCCATTGCTGAGTCTGATCTAAAGAAGTATTAGCAGCGTCTTTTAAAGAGAAAATACCAGAAGAATGTAGCTTTTGAATCAAAGCATCTGACAGGCTGAAAGACCCCTCCACCCCTATCCAAGGATCTTTGCCTATTCTAATTTTCCTTTTGTCTCCGATTTTCCATGCAACAGTCCCTACAAGTGGAAAAGCTTAACCAACACCTTCCAGACAATTGATCCTCCCTTAGAGGATTTCCTCGTCTCTCTAAATCAAGCCTCCATGGACCTATATTTTAGGTACTTAGTTTTGCTAACCCTGCCCCACAGCCTCATTATAAACTAACCTCCATAAATTATTTGCAGCTAATGCTTTGCTAAAGGAGTAAATATTTTTAAGGCCCCATCCTCCTAATTTTTTTGGGACTACCAATCTAGACCATTTAGCCATTGGTATTCCTTTGGTTGACCTCCTACCAGTTCATAAGAAACTGAAGCACCTCTTCCTGATCTTAGTCAAATTCCTTTAGGGGCTTTTGCTATGGCCATGCAATACACTGGGATACCCTCAAGGACCGACTTAACCAAAATCAAACGTCCTCCTCTGGACTCTGGAGAGCCATCCATTTACCCAAACAGTGATTCGAACTTCGATTTTTTTTACCATCCAGATCCAATCTTCAAAATTGTACTTGTTTGGCTTTAAAAAGAATTCCAGATACTTACCCCTTGGTCCAAATCTTTAACAAAAAATAGAAAGAGTTTCCCCAATAATTTGAACATCTTTCTCAGAAATTCCATTAACCAACACTGAAGATTTGATTAAGTTGATATCCATACCTGTGGCTTTGCAGTAGAGGTTCAGGATTTCCTTTATCTTTATGATCTACTAAACAACACCGTGACCAAAAATCATAATATCATCAACAAACAGGAGATGCATGAGGTCCACCGTTAACTCCTTTTGGTTCCCCTATTCACTTGGCATCCTTTATAAGCAGACTACGGCCTTCTACTTGTTAAATTTTGGTTGGGGTTAGGGTTTGATGCAGAGAAATCAAAATTTCACATACTTTAATGCAAGAATAAATGCAACAAACAGAATAGTACAACAGTAACTAGACAGTATTATTTAAAACATAATTTTCATCTCTATCAACTTTAACACTACCAAGTGGGTCCCTGTGTTAAAGTGAAATTTTCAGTAATATGTAATCACCAGCAGTAGTATAACTAACAAAGTACTAACAATAACAATTACATGAATAAAAGAGTAGGTTAGAATACTTTCCTTGAGTGTGGGACCCTTCCTTTTCATACTCAGAAAATTAACTTCCATAATAGACTGTGCCTCTCAGAGGCAAGTCATCCATTGGGAACAATCTGATCCTTACTAGAGGGTTGGTACAGACATGAGAGAGAGAGAGAGATGATAGGTTTGTAGTACAATCAAATAGATAAAGACAAGGCAGCAGTGATGGTCAACAACAGTCAAGTCACAGTAGTATCCACAGTCAAAACGTAGCACAAAAATCTAACTCACAGCATATAGGTCTGACCCCAAACAAAGTCTTAGCATAAAGAGAAGAACTCAACATTTTTAATTTTTTTTTTAATCTATTTTTAAGGTCACCGCCAAGCGAGACACCAATTTGGTGTATGAGACCCCTTTGTTTGTGGGACAAGGGACCCACCTCTGTGCAACGATTTAACTGCTAAAGTCTATAGATGTGTACATACCCTACCCCCGTTTGGATTTGAACATGTGACCTCCTAGGAGGAAACACATGCCCTTAACCATTAGGCCCACATATATAGCAGACCTAAACAAGATCTCAGCACAAGAGATCAGACCTTAACAAGGTCTCAGCACAAAAGCTATGTCCAACAGGGTTCACGGCCTCTCAGCAGGCTACAACAGATCCATAAAGGCTCACAGCCTCTACAATTGTGCTCTTGTTAGGTAGGTCAAGCCCAATAAGGCTCACGACCTTCACAAATATTCACTCTTTAGGATAGATCAAACCTCTAGGGCTTACGACCTTCACACTTATGCACTCAGCAGGCTATGGCCTAACCAATTAGGGCTCAGGGTAACTTCAACAGGTCACAATAAGGCAGATCGATCCCCAACAATCCCCAACAGGCAGATTACTAGCAGATCAGATCTTAGCTAGACCTCAACAAGCAGACAGATGGTAGATCGGTCCTTTATCATGGCTTCAACAATAGATCAGACCTCATGGCAGATTGGATCCCAAACAGACCATGGCTGTGCTTTGCAAGACTCTAACAAGACCACAACATCAGATCGGTCCTCTATCATGGCTTCAACAGCAGATCAGACCTCACGGCTAGGTAGATTAGGGCTTCACAAATTCACGGCTAGCTGAAATAGTCCTCAAATGATCACAAATCAGTCACATATATCAGCAACGAGCTTTTATACAAACCCCGGCAGCAAACAACCCTTGACGTCAACCTTAATCAGATCAGATCTAAGTTATGCTCTAGCAGGTGGGCAAGCATATAGACCTTGACATCAGCCCTAACAGTCAACAATTTCAAATTTGATGTAACGTCCCCAGATCATCTCGGTGTCCTTCAGAGGTGACGAGAGACCCTGATACTCTTTTTTTCTCTCCCAATGCTTCCATTCACACCCTTCCGCAATTTGCATCACCGAATCCGCAATCCGCAACTCTCTTGGATCTGCAATCCGCAATCCGCAAGTTGCCTCGGATCCGCATTCCGCAACTCTCTTGGATCCGCAATCCGCAAGTTGCCTTGGATCCGCATTCCGCAATCCGCAATCCGTCTTTTTGCAATCCGCAATCCGCATTGCGGAAGTCGGAAGATGGATCGCCTAACTTACCTCTCCAACACCTTTCCGCAATCCGCAAATCGTATTGCGGAACTCAGATAGCTGAAGTATAATTATTCTGTCAACTACCTTTTCGCAATCCGCAATCCGCAATTGCAGAAGTCCAACTTCAATTTACTGGAAGACTTCCCCTTCCGAAATCCGCATTGCGGGATTCAGAATTGCGGAAGCCCAACTTCAACGGGAAACTTTCCCTTCCGCAATCCGCATTGCGGAAGTCGGAATTGCGGAAGCCCAACTTCAACAGGAAACTTTCCTTTCCGCAATCCGCAATCCGCATTGCGGAAGCCTAAATTCAATGGGAAACTTTCCCTTCCGCAATCCGCAATCCGCAATCCGCATTGTGGAAATCGGAATTGCGGAAGCAACTTCCCTGCTCCTGCAGCTCGCCAACTACAAACTTCGGAGAGGCATAACTTCCTTGTCCCTGGTCCAAATGAGGCAAGGTCGGTACCGTTGGAAATCTCTTGGAGATCTCTTTCCAATGGTGCAACTTCCACTCCAAACTGAGGTCTCCAACCTTGTCATTTCTCCAACTGAACTTTCCGTGCACAACTCCATCTTGAATGACCTTCACCTTCTTCTTGCCAAGTCCTTTCTCCTTCATCTGGTCCACAGGGGTGCCTATTCTTCCTAATCACAGTCCTAACTGGAATAGACTGCACCTCTTAGCCTTGAACTTAGTCCTGCTCATCAAGGGTAATATATATATATATATAAGTACAACATAAGTATGAAAGACAATATACGAAAGCATGCTCAATAACTCCTGTAGGCAGGTCCATACATCCATAAACACAAAGGTACTGAAGCATTATCCACCCTCCAAAAGGGATTATACTCAGACCATTTCCTCTAAACAGATCGAGGGATGACATGTAGACATTTAGTCTTACTTCTCAAGCATGAATGTATATGAATACCAACATAACAAGAAGATGCAAGGTGCAGGAGTAAAGCAATGACATGCCCAACAACATAATACATAATACCTAGGCATTCAGCCCTATTAACCATCTGAACCAAATCATACATTTGACATATAACACACATTTCTAACATGCATCCAACATTCATCATGGCACAACAACAACTTCAAAGACAGGTTAATGTACAAAGCATAAGTATACAACCCTACTCATACAAGGCTTCCTATTGCTCCACTTCCATATAAATTCATTCAATCAATAACTGGTCTGTAATAAGCATAGTCATAAACACATGAGACATCCTTATTCAAAACACCACAAGGCACTTATCTTTTAATTGAAAACCACCAGGCAACCGACTATGGACTGCAACGTTCCATCCCAACCATAGATCTCTGCCTAGCCTCTATTATTTCAGCAATCAGAGATCACCCCCGAGCTGGGGCTATGTATCCACTAAGGAGTATCACTCAGGCTCACTCATCGACCTGGTTCATAGTCAATCAGGGTATTCATCACACAATGGGTTTGTCAAGCAAGTGGGGAGGCAAGGACTGAGTTCACTAACTCATTGAGCTCAACCATAGAGCTACAAGCATATCCCCTTGGCTTCAGACAGCCCAGGCACCCCCATCACCTCCACTCTCAGCTTGAGTAAGGTCCCCTTCTCTGCTACACAGTCCCTCAGGCGCCCCTTCCCTCAGCACTGATCTAGGCAGGTATGGCTTGTCCTGACATCTAAACCAATGGATACCCGAGCTTTCACTGGTTCCACTCTGGAATCCAACTCTTTGATCCCTTTCCCACTTCAATCCACTCTTGGATCTTTCCCAAAATATGCCCACATGAATCCCCTCACAGATTTCCACTATCCGCCTCTACAATAGGGTTTTCTGGTAATACTTGGCTCTGCGATTTCTGCCTCCACAGAATCACGACCTCTGGTTCTCTCCCCTCTGTTCTCGGTTTCGTGAGTCTTCCTCCATGAATGAATCCCTCTTCCCTAACCATGGGATAGCAAACAGGTTGCGTGGATTCCCCAGGCATGGAGTGGTTTACGGGGGCACGCAAGCACAGGTCGTCCCCTTCCATATGGGTCCGCAGGTCCACCCCATACTCCATCGACTTCATCAACAGGGTTTCCCAACCACCCTCTGCAATCGAATTAATGTAAGCATGGGGAGTCATACGAATTCACAGGGTGACACATGGAAACACAGGGTTCAATCCCCAATCCCCTTACCTCTCCCTAGTGGATACGCATCCCCTATTTCTCACGTTGCCTTCATAGCCAGTCCCTTAGGTGTTTTATTGAAATGTTAATATTTACATCATTTACATTTCTTCATGGCTTAACAGCCCATGAATGATCAACTGTCAAATACTTGCCTATGCAACTAAAACCTGAACATCCACTAGTGGGGCCTTGGCCTTGAGCTCCACACTAGGGTGACACACATTGCATACAATATTTATATTGAAGCCAATAACCATAAGGGTCAAGATAGGGGTACTACAACTCCCCCTCTAAAATAACACCGTCCTCGGTGTTCCATTACTTAGGGTTACATTTACTATTTATACATGTCCAAAATTGCAAAAATGTTGTAGGTTTGCCCCTGCATTGCATCCTTTTACTTGGAACTTCTAGGATCAAGTCCTTTGTCTTCCACAAGTTGTCCCAGCTGGATGCGATCTTCCAGCTTTGTGGGTGGGCATTGCTCCATAGCAATCCCTTCTTTTTCCTTGCTTCTCAACTGATGTACAAGCCTGAAATCTTCATGGCTGCTAGCTTTCTTGTTGCTTCTTGTTGGGCAGTTGCAGAGGCAATGCTCTCCTCCACTTTTCCAACATTTCAGTGGCTGCTTTATCTTTACATGTTCACTTTCCTTGGAGCCTTCCTGCCTAGAACGTTTCTTAATGGGATGATTGGATGAATGCTTCTTCATCGATCCACTGTCCTCTCCATTGCTGATGGCTTCCAGAATGCTTTTTACCTCCCTTTGCAGGCAAACAGTGTCCTGCAAAACCTTGTGGTTCATCTCATTCTGTTGCCTTTGCAGCTTGAGCATCTCTCCAAGATTTTCTTGGGTCTTGGAAATTGTTTGGAGCAGATTTTCGGCCAAATCCAATAGCCTCTAGTCTGCTGCCATGGTTAATGTGCACAACAGCCCACTCTTTGCTTGCTATCACCACTGGTCTTATAATAGCTGCAACCAATTGCTTTCATTTTCTCACCTGTGAAATTCATCATTGCAATTTCTGTTAGGCCAAGCATAATATAAACATTAAGATCAGTCAATCACCTTCCAAATTGACATAGGGAGTTCATGCTTTATCCAAACACTTCCACACGTTTCATGCTTGCCCAACATACACATGAATTCCTTCATGTTCATCATTTCACAGGAAATTAACTATTTCAGCATTCACAATTATTTCAAGCAATTAACACAATCATTTCAAGTCATGACATGCATCAAACAATTTTCTGTTTTTATAAATGCATCAATAAAAAGGAAAGAGAGAGCAGTAAGAGTTTTCTCCTCTTAGTCTTGTTCCATTCTGGAACCCACACCACCATTGTGGTTTTCATGCTCCTAGCCTCTTTCACTTCAACGTGAATGCTTGACCTGCCCTTTCTTGGCTATGACACTTAGTGTCTATGGTTTGTTCCAGACCTCTCAACCATGGAGTTCCTCCACATGGTTTGTCTACAACTCTTGGCTGCTAGGACCCACACAAGTCCACTAGCACCATCATTCATTCCTGCTCATGCTGAGCTCTCTAGGACAGTCCCATGTCCACATGCATCCCTAGGATGCTTTCATAGTCGTTGCTTCCAGCAATACCTACACTCAAACATTGAATCAATTCACATGTTTAGTTTATTTTCATAGGGTTTATCTTTAAACAAGAGTTTAAGAAATCATAATCAAATCATATACACATGTCTATTCATATTAAATAAGTAAGAAGCTGTAAGATAACCAAATACTTATCTGTATTGGATGTATTCTCTTTATTCCATAGGCTCCTTCTTTGCTTTACAAGCCTTGGATTTCCTGTGGATACAATAATGAATATTGGGCCAGCATGCAGGCTGCTCCACAACCATTCGAATAGGCAATGCCAAGCCAGTACGTCGACTGGGTTTATCATACATCCCATTTAGCAATATGCTAAGCCAGTACTCCGACTGGGTTTATCAATTATTTAAGGAATGTTTGGCCAGCATACATGCTGCTCCACAACATCAAGTAGTTAATGCCCAACCAGTTACTCTCTGGATTTACCAAGCATTTGTAGCACCCAACCAGTTACTCTCTGGATTTACCAAGCATTTGTAGCGCCCAACCAATTACTCTCTGGATTTACCAAGCATTTGTGGCTCTTTTAGGGTCCTTGCTTCTTGCACTGACTAAGGTTTTCAACAAGAAATAACAGTGTGTCAACTTAGCTGTTAGAAGGCTTATACCTGAAATCTTCATTATTCCAAACAAGAATAAATGAAATTGAATACTTATTTGTATTGTGTATTTCCCCTTTAGTCCACAGGGTCCTGCTTCGCTTTGCAAGCCTTGGGATCGCCTATGGACTTGGATGTTTGGCCAGCACACATGCTGCTCCACAACATCAAGTAGTTTATAGTGCCCAACCAGTACACCTTCACGCCGATTGGATTTACCAAGCACTTGGTGGTGCCCAACCAGTCCCATACCTGGTTGGCCCTCTCCATTCCCGAGCCAGCACATCCGTCTGGGTCTTCATCCAATGGAAGAAAACTACGCCACCGACCATATAGGTCAAGGCTCTACTACTCTGCCTCAGGCTTGCATCAGCCTTTCACATGTGCCACAACCCTTCATGCACATAACAACCCTTCCCCGCAACCCCTTACAACAACCTTTTCACTTTGCTTCTTCAGTGCACAACACCAATTGCATCTGTTCAAGTTGACAACGCAAGTTGGATAAACAAGCTCATCAGTGTTACTGCTCTAAAATTGTAAACATATTTCATAACATTCACTATCAACTATTGAAACACCAGGAATGCATCCATTCCCTTAGGGCGTAATCAATATTGACAACCCTATCATAACCCAACACCAAAAAGGTATGCATTCCTTTCTGTTGTGAGCCATGTAGGCCTTAGTCATACTCAAGCAGTCTGCCATAATGGAAATAAAATCAAAACATGCTCTGCATAGTAATTCTAACAATTAGACATGCATATATATATCAGCCAGGGTTTACAGAACACTTATCCATTTGCAGATGTAGTCTCTCTTCACTTGCGAGGAATGGGGGCTCCCTTCTCTGAGTTAACAGTCCCTCGGTTTGCCATCCCATTTCCTTTATATATTCTGTAACCCACACATGTCTTCCTGACATAATCTTTACCATCTCACTCGCATGGCTTACCACATGCATTTCAACTGAGATATTATCAAGATTTACAATGGCTTTTCACCCGAAACCCATTTCCAAAGCATGGGATCCTTCCCATGAAGTTTGGCTTCTGCAGGCCATCACACATTGTCTTCCTGCAATGTGTCTTCCTGGCACACTTATCAAATAGCCAAACAGTCATTAGTATTTAACAATCATATTCATATCTGATTTCCATATTCAGTCAATGGCATTAAGAATTAAATTCAAACATGAATTTACAGTTTGTCCCCTACATAATTGATTTGTTTAACCAAGAGACCATTCTCATATTGTTTGGCTCTTGTGCATGGTAGATTTCAGTCTTCGCTATGGTCTTACCCACGCTGCCATACCCAAGACATTTCTTCCTGAAATCTGAAACTTAAAGCAACCAAACACTTGTAAGTTTTCATGCATGTAACCTCTTCATTGCTGTAACAGTATAACAGTTACTGAAGTGATCTTAGAATTATAGCACTTCATAATTCAAACACTTTCAGTTGTTAACATTTCAAATGCAATGAAATATATATATATATATATATATATATTTATTTATTTATTTTACATGCATCATTGTCATAATAAAATTGCAAGACACAATCACCTTATCCCTGCAATTAACTCAAAACTTTAAATGCTCATTACTTCGCAGCCATATCATTTTCATGTAACTTCGTCCTTCCAACAGAGCACTCTGGTAGTCCTCTCATCATGACCACCTTTGTGCAATCTTCTCCTGCATTCTCAGTAGCTCATGAAATGATCTCATAATTACCACTAATTCATCATTTCATCTATTATTTATTTGCAATGATCATATATCGCAGCCATGCATTCACACAATGCATCTCAACATGTGCACCCACACCTATGCATAAACATTTACAACATTTACACAAACTTTTCATGTGCATTCACTTCATGCAACCATAGGTTTACAAATCTTCTAATGCACACTTACCATTCCAAACACATATGGCTCTTACCTGCTTAGTTATTAAACTCATAACCAATCTATGCAAATGGCATGATGTAACTTCATATGAATGCATTCTAACATTTAAACAGTACCATGGTAGAAGGTCCTTTGCCCTTACTATTCCATACCTTACCATGCCATGGTGGTATGGCATTCATATCAAGTGCATTCAACCATACATGCATACCAGCTTATGATTATAAAGTATGCTTCAAGGGGTTCTTACCCAATCCTTCAACACTTGTACCATCAACACAAATAGATCATACCTGCATGGTTTCCATGAGCATTCTTGATGTTACCTGGTCAACTTGGCTTCAAGGATTACACAGTCCTTTCACCAATCCTCATGATCACAGATCTGCTGCACCAACCTTTCTTCATAAGTTTACTGGTCACATGCAACAACATCATCAGCATTTTCAACCAGGATTCAACCACAACAATTGTCATTAGTGGTTTATTGCATATGTAAAACATCACTAGCTTTACCAATCTACAATTCTCATATTCATGTACTATGCAATATCTAGCAATATGTCTACTAGTGCATATTTATTTCAATTTATCTAATCATCTCGCATTTTCAGCATCTCTATGCTATACTTTTCTGTATATACAATCATAAAATATAACGCAAGATTATAATGGGGTTAAGGAATTCTCCCTTCCAATTCCCTTTCATAGCATCGAATTCTTCTACCATGTATTAACTGGTCCAATTGCATGGCCCAGTCAGCCTTCAGTAGCTCTCCTGGAGCACTGCAACAACTCTCATTGAACTAGGTTCACATGCTTGCTGCTCACGTTGCTTTCAGAATCTGTGGTCAAGTCCTACTAGGCGTCTCTTGGACTAACCTATAAGCTCGTACTTCGGCCCATACAGCCCCAGTGCTGTAACTAAAGCTCTGATACCACTCTGTAATGTCCCTAGATCACCTCGGTGTCCTTCAGAGGCGACGAGAGACCCTAATACTTTTTTTTTTCTCCCAATGCTTCCATTCACACCCTTCCGCAATTTGCATCACCGAATCCGCAATCCGCAATCCGCAAGTTGCTTCGGATCCGCATTCTGCAATCCGCAACTCTCTTGGATCCGCAATCCGCATGTTGGCTCGGATCCGCATTCCGCAATCCGTAATCTGTCTTTCCGCAATCCGCAATCTGTCTTTCCGCAATCCGCAATCCGCATTGCAGAAGTCGGAAGACGGATTGCCTAACTTACCTCTCCAACACCTTTCCGCAATCCACAATCCGCATTGCGGAACTCGGATAGCTGAAGTATAATTATTCCGTCAATTGCCTTTCCGCAATCCGCAATTGCGGAAGTCGGAGTTGCGGAAGTCCAATTTCAATTTATCAGAAGACTTCTCCTTCCGCATTCCGCAATTCGCATTGTGGGATTCAGAATTGCGGAAGCCCAACTTCAACTGGAAACTTTCCTTTCCGCAATCCGCAATCTGCATTGCGGAAGTCGGAATTGCGGAAGCCCAACTTCAATGGGAAACTTTCCTTTCCGCAATCCACAATCCGCATTGCGGAAGTCAGAATTGTGGAAGCCTAACTTCAACGGGAAACTTTCCCTTCCGTAATCCGCAATCCGCATTGCGGAAATCGGAATTGTGGAAGCAACTTCCCTGCTCCTGCAGCTCGTCAACTGCAAACTTCGGAGAGGCATAACTTCCTCTTCCCTGGTCCAAATGAGGCAAAGTCGGCGCCGTTGGAAAGCTCTTGGAGATCTCTTTCCAATGGTGCAACTTCCACTCCAAACTGAGGTCTCCAACCCTGTCATTTCTCCAACCGAACATTCCGTGCACAACTCCACCTTGAATGACCTTAACCTTCTTCCTGCCAAGTCCTTTCTCCTTCATCTGGTCCACAAGGGTGCCTATTCTTCCTAATCACAGTCCTGACTGGAATAGACTGCACCTATTAGCCTTGAACTTAGTCCTGCTCATCAAGGGTAATATATATATATATATATATATATATATATATATATAAGTACAACATAAGTATGAAAGACAATATACGGAAGCATGCTCAATAACTCTTGTAGGCAGGTCCATACATCCATAAACACAAAGGTACTGAAGCATTATCCACCCTCCAAAAGGGATTATACTTAGACCATTTCCTCTAAACAGATCGAGGGATGACATGTAGACATTTAGTCTTACTTCTCAAGCATGAATGTATATGAATACCAACATAACAAGAAGATGCAAGGTGTAGGAGTAAAGCAATGACATGCCCAACAACATAATACATAATACTTAGGCATTCAGCCCTATTAACCATCTAAACCAAATCATACATTTGACATATAACACACACTTCTAACATGCATCCAGCATTCATCATGGCACAACAACAACTTCAAACATAGGTTCATATACAAAGCATACGTATACAACCCTACTCATACAAGGCTTCCTATTGCTCCACTTCCATATAAATTCATTCAATCAATAACTCGTATGAAATAAGCATAGTCATAAACACATGAGACATCTTTATTCAAAACACCACAAGGCACTTATCTTTTAATTGAAAACTACCAGGCAATCGGCTATGGACTGCAACGTTCCATCCCAACCATAGATCTCTGCCTAGCGTCTATTATTTCAGCAATTAGAGATCACCCCCAAGCTAGGGCTATGTATCCACTATAAGGAGTATCACTCAGGCTCACTCACCGACCTGGTTCATAGTCAATCAGGGTATTCATCACACAGTGGGTTTTTCAAGCAAGTGGGGAGGCAGGGACTGAGTTCACTAACTCATTGAGCTCAACCATAGAGCTACAAGCATATCCCCTTGGCTTCAGACAGCCCAGGCACCCCCATCACCTCCACTCTTAGCTTGCGTAAGGTCCCCTTCTCTGCTATACAGTCCCTCAAGCGCCCCTTCCCTCAGCACTAATCTAGGAAGGTATGGTTGGTCCTGACTTCTAAACCAATGGATACCTGAGCTTTCACTGGTTCCACTCTGGAATCCAACTCTTTGATCCCTTTCCCACTTCAATCCACTCTTGGATCTTTCCCAAAATCTGGCCACGTGAATCCCCTCACAGATTTCCACTATCCGCCTCTAGAACAGGGTTTTCTGGTAATACTTGGCTCTGTGATTTGTGCCTCCACAGAATCGCGACCTCTGGTTCTCTCCCCTCTGTTCTCGGTTTCGTGAGTCTTCCTCCATGAATGAATCCCTCTTCCCCACGGGATAGCAAACAGGTTGCGCGGATTCCCCAGGCATGGAGTGGTTTACGGGGCACGCAAGCACAGGTTGTCCCTTGCCATACGGGTCTGCAAGTCCGCCCCATACTCCATCGACTTCATCAACAGGGTTTCCCAACCACCCTCTGCAACCGAATTAATGTAAGCATGGGGAGTCATACGGATTCACAGGGTGACACATGGCAACACAGGGTTCAATCCCCAACCCCCTTACCTCTCCCTAGTGGATACGCATCCCCTATTTCTCACGTTGCCTCCATAGCCAGTCCCTTAGGTGTTTTATTGAAATGTTAATATTTACATCATTTACATTTCTTCATGGCTTAATAGCCCATGAATAATCAATTGTGAAATACTTGCCTATGCAACTAAAACCTGAACATCCACTAGTGGGGCCTTGGCCTTGAGCTCCACACTAGGGTGACACACATTGCATACAATATTTATATTGAGGCCAATAACCATGAGGGTCAAGATAGGGGTACTACATTTGAGGTATGTGTTAAACTTCAGCAAGCAAGCGGCCTCAGTAAGTGAACAATCAGCAACAAGTAACCTTTGTACCCTTGACGTCAAGCAGAAATAAATCAGAGCTGAGATGAGATGTGATTAACATAGCAAATGAGGAACAAAGGACTTCAATAAATAGATCCTTAGAGACTTCTAGAAGAGTCTTTAATTAAACCTTTTAATTTAGTTTGGGTTCCACAAATTTAGGTGGGTACTAAGAAGTAAGGGTTAAGAAACCAAACAAAAATAAAAGTCACAACTTAAAAATAAAAAAAATATAATTAGGGTGTCTTAGGTGGGTACTAGGGTCAAGTCATCACACATATAATTAATTAGGTGAGGATACAAGGACCAACAAGATGGTACAAGTCAAAACCATAAAACAAAGAAGGGTACATGACCCACAACCCCTAGGACCAAAGGGTGTACCACAAAGGTGGGCAATCAACCCTAATGCCCATAAGACCAAAACATCAAGGTGGTACAAATCAAGACAACTCAAGGTGGGTAGATAACCCTTCTAACCACAAGACCAAGAAATAAGGTGTAAAGACCAAGGGTGAGCAACCAAGGTAGGGTACAACCAATCATCTCTCTGTCAATGTACAAGTGTTCCATACACTAACTGAAAGTCCATCATCACTGTATAAGGAAGGTCCACATTGGATGATGTGATCATATGGTCCTCTCCATAGGTCAGATGCTAGTGGCTCCATCAAGGGGTGGCCAGTCCCTTGAGAAGACCACTCTATCTCAACCATCTTGAAGACCTAGGAGAGGATGAGTTCACACATCATCATCTTGGTTAACTGACCAAGATCCTCCATTCTTAAAGAATGGATCTCAGCCCTAGGCTGAGCTTCAGTCCCAGACTGAATCATGTTGATAAACCCCCTGGTCCTTGACCAGGTCCTCCATTCTCCCAGAGAATGGTCCTCAGCCCCAGGCTGAGCTTTCAGTACTAGACTGAATGTTGATCAACCACCTGTAGGACTTACTTGGTCCTTGTGACCAAGAATCTGCCTGGTCCCAGACCAGGAGGTCTCTATCTCAACCTGCAGGATCTGCTTGGTCCTCGTGACCAAGAACCCGTCTGGTCCCAGACCAGAATACCCTAGAGACAAATAGGGGCCCTAGCCACATGCTAGGGACTTTGCCATGTCATCAACCTGCTTGGTCCTCGACAAAGAACCCCAAGAGATAGCTGGGGGCCTTAGGGTACCTTCTAGGGACTTACTCTGCCTGGTTAACTGACCAGGAACCCTAGTTAACTGACTAGGGTACCATCCTCTTTGAGAATGGGTCTCGCAGCTGCACTAACTTTAACATTACTATCAACAAAAACAAAAAAGGGGACAACAGACATCCTTGTCTGAGACCTCGCATTGCCCTAAAGAAACTTGAAGGGGAGCCATTAAGCAAGCTGCAAAACTGCGAAAGTAGCTGACTGAACACACCCTGTGATCCAATTAACTGCCTATAAAAGCTCATACCCATTTGAATTAGCATCAATTTCAAATAAATCCACTTCACTTTATTGTAAGCTTTTGCTAAGTTGATCTTTAAAACAACAATTTTCATCTTTGCCTCTTTGATAGAGTGCAGTCCTTGTGCAGAAGCCACAACATCATGGATCTATCAGTTGAAGAGGAAGCCAAATTGCTCTTTCGAAATGATACCTGACAAAATTCCTTTCAATCTGTTAGCGATAATATTTGAAATGAGTTTATAAATAAGATGGTACAAAGAGATAGGTCTGTAATCATCAAGGGAAAAAGCATATTGTTGCTTTGGGATGAGTGCAATGAAGGTTGAATTCAAAGCTTCCATCACTTTCTGCTCCTCTTTCGACTCCTCGACTACATTTAGTAAGTCCTCTTTCAGTAAATCAAAGAATGCCAAATAAAATTCAACCGTAAGTCCATCAGGACCGGGGCTCTTTCCTTTCTTGAAGGACAACAAGGTATGCTCAATCTCTTCACAAGTTATATCTGTCTCAGGGATTTGTTTTGTTCCTCGTCTATGAGTCTAGGCACCAGCCTTAATATCAGTAGGATCTCCTCAATCAGGCATTTGTCAGGGTCCTTGAAGAGGGAGGAAAAGTAACTTTTTCCTGCCTCCTCCTTGTCTTTCAAAGATTTTGCCATATCTCCATTTGGAGACTTTAACTCCCAAATAGTATTCGGGTTCCTTTTGTAATTAGCGTAGTTATGATTTTTTTTTAATTGTTATCTCAGTCCTTCAGCCATAAAGCCCTACACTTCAGTTTCCAAGTTATTTCTTCCTTATTCAAAATTTCCATTCTCTTTCCTTCCAGAGTTTTGAGATTTTCTGCTTCTTCCTCTGCGAAAATACTAGAGGTATTTTCATCAAACAAAATTCTTATCTTATCCTTTGTTTCCTTTAAATCTTCTTATGATCTGGCGATATAAGTTTTTGCCCATTTTTTTTATAACTGCCTTAATTTTTCAAAGTGAAGCTGCAAATTGTTGCATGGCTGAATCCCCGCTAGTCAGGTCAATAGGGACCCCTGTTAGATTGGATCATATTTTGGAAGTCCTCTTCTAGGATCCACACATGATTAAATTTCGTGGGAGAAGGGAGCTTCCTGTCTTTCGAATCCAACCTCAGCAAGATAGGTAGATGATCGGAGATTCCTCCAACCCTGACCCATGTTTTTATACTTGTACCCGCTGATTAAAGCCTCCAAAACCAGGAACCTATCCAACCTTTTGGATATGGCTTCCTGCCTTTTCTCCCATTTAGCTAGTTTGGGATTAATTTACCGGATTCAAATCTATTAGGTTATTTTCTTCAAACAGGTGGGTAGAAAAGTCACCCAAGGGATCCGCCCTGGCTCTTGCCCCCTAAATTTCCCTATAGAAATTGTTAAGTTTAAATCACTTCCTCCTATCAAACCTCTATGCTTAAGCAAGCTGGCTTTCGACAAATTCTCCCAAAAGGCCTTCCTCTCCACATATGGCCCATTCATGTTCAAGAACATCAGAGAGCAGGAAAATTCTTTTGATTCGAGATCAACTAAAATCCCTGAGGTTAAGCTGACAGTCGAAATAGCCTTTGTCCAGGGCTCCATCCCGTTAGTCACTTCTTACATGTTATAAGGCTTTGAGTTCATCTATGCAATATTACTCTTTGATTTGAGTTCTTGATTTCTATTAGTAATAGCGGGGAATATATTTTTTGATGAGCTGTGTTATTGCCAAAGAGTTTATGCTTGGGTTCCTTCAGCTAAGATCAGGTCAGACTGATTTGCATTGTGACACTAAATCTGAATGCATGTGCAGTTGTCTACATGACAGGTATTGGATTTGTGACCTTATATTTAACAATGTTTTACTGCCTCATAGATCTATTGAAAATTGAGTGGGTAATATAGGTTCTGCTTGCTCTTATTACTAGAAATGGAATTGTTCGACAGTCTGGTGCTACATGCATGGAATCTAGTTAAGATGCCCGCCACTGCATTTCTAGGAACATTTTTACCTTTGACAGCTGCTGCAGCAAAGGTGATTTGTCAAGATGGAGAACTGGGGGTTTAATAGTAAATATGGAATGAGTGCTCAGGTAAAATTTCACTTCTTGGTTTCTGCATCATATGGGCTTCAACTAATAAGGATTGTTAATGCATGGTAAGTATTCCATAAGCCCTGTTTCCTGGACATAATTTTGCAACACTGACAGATAAGATAAGATGATTGTATTAATGTCCAACAGATGACCACAAAGTAGGTCAATGGGACTGTATGCATAATTTAACAACACTGACAGAGAGCAATCCAGAGATAAGATTGTTTTATAAATATAAAACCTGCCTGAAAGCATGTACACTGTGGCAAGAAACATAAACATCATCTTAAAGTTGTCATCCTTTGATGTTAAAAATCGGCTTCATTGGTTTTTTACAAGCGCAATAATCACAAGGCCAAAGATTGAAAAACAAGGCATACACTTGTTTTTGATTCTTAAATCTTGAAGTTATTATCTTTCGATTAAGTATACTCAGTAGATACAGTGTATTTTCAAAAAGAGTGCTAAATAGTAAACATGTGTTCGAATTCAAAAGATCAAGCCTGATCCAACCTTGTTGCTGAAAAAATGAAAAATAAGTGCCCATCATTTATTTATAATGATATGAGTTCAAGCGTGGGAAGAATTGTGCTGTGTTGTTTCAGAGATCTTGATATTCAATTTTCAATGGCTTTGTTTAACTTCCTGATCATTTCTCATCGGGTTAACGTACTCCCACACCCTACTCCCATAAAATCTAAGACCGTAAAAAGAGGTTAAAAACAGATTATGGTGTACTCATTTGGAATGATCAATCTTCTTTGACCAAGATCCAAATCTTGCTAGAGTCTTCTCTTACATGTCTCTCAAGATAGAATTCCATGCAGAGTCACCATACTCAGTCCTCACAAGACTCATATTGGCCCACTTGCGAAAATGACTCGTGACCAGCATAGCACGACTCGTTGGAGACTCGCGAGTCTGCCCGAGTCAACTCCCAGAACGAGTAATCGTAGAAGACTCGGTGGGAAACTCGGCATACTGAGCTTAGACTCTGCTCCCTCGTCAAACCCGCCCAGACTCGTCGATACTCGCCATTTACTCGCTCGAACTCGTCGATACTCGCCATTTACTCGCTCGAACTCGCATTCTGATATGTATTCCGATAAGTGAAGAATGCGACCGAATCAATCTAGGTTTTCCCGTTGAGTCATCCTGTCGTTGCGAGTGCCGCCAACGCTTTCTCTGTGCCAATGTTCAGGGGTATTGCCGTCGAGTCATCCTCCCACTGCGAGTGCTGTCAACGCTCTCTGTGCCAATGTTCGGGGGTATTCCGACAAGGTTGGGATGCGATTTGATTGATAGAGGTTAGCCGTTGAGGAATATTGCCAGTGCATATGCATTGTTTGTGCAAATGTGCCCAACGGGTGTAATTTAATGTCGGGCATATTGAATGTCGTTTTTAAAAGGTTATTGAATAATGTTACGATGCATATATCAGATGCATAAGTTATGACATGTTATTTAGTAAATATATTTTTATAAATTATATATTAACTATTAAATATAAATATTTTATATTGCATAAGTTTTATATTAAATAATAAATGTTTCTTATATATGTAAATGTATTATTGTAATTATTTATAGACTATAAAAATATATTTGATAATTTAATTTATAAAATATTTATATTTTGAAAATATGTGAATTGCCGAGCCTAATATCAATTGTCCATTGAATGATTGCATAGATTGCAGTTTTATAATTTATATGAATTGGAAATGCCATTAACCTCTTTTTTTGCGCTCAAACTTTACCATATTTTAATTTTTTTTATTTGCCGAGTCTGGCCGAGTCTGTCCCGAGTTTTTGCCGAGTCTTTCCCGAGTCGACGAGTCACATGCCAACCGAGTCTTTGCCGAGTCCGAGTCGTGCAACATTGCTCGTGACTCAACAAAACCTTGCCAGTCAACCCAGCATAAACTTGTCATACAGAAAAATACAGAATTTCTAGAAAAATACAAATTTGTGCATTGAAATTTGATTAGACTTGAAAGTTTACACTGAGTATCTAAGCAATAATGTTCGCCATTTTTTGGCGTTAAAATTCGAAATTTGCTAATACCCATGATTTCATTAGTTGCGCTTGCATTTTGCCCTGCTACTTGTTTTGACTGACATCTGCCCCCGATTTGCATACTCTCGTAATTGTTCTTCGACCTGCACATCCAAACTGTTAGCTGCACAATGGATATTGTTGAAATTTGAGAAGGGCCAGTCATGAGTTAAGAGTTGATACTATTAGCTTTTTAGCTCGGAAGGCACTTCGCATAATTTTGTCTTGTATGCGGAAGTGACCTTGCATTTACATTACCTAGGCACTTGACTTTTTCTAAGTTGTAATAAAGTGGCTCTTTTTATAAAGTGAGTTTTATGTAATGTTCCAAGTCCATTATAAAGTAATTTTTTATAAAGTGACTTTATGAAGTAAAAGTGCACATATTTCATAAAGTGAAAATACTTTATTAAAAAATTATAAGTGAATTATTTTGGAGGGAATGATTTTCATCTCTTGATCTTGTCAAATCAAGATTAGATCTTGACTATTGGATTTAGGGATTGGGAAGGTGAAAAGTCACTTTCTTGTTATAAGAGCAAGCCTAGGGCAATGTGCAAAGACACAGTTTTCAAGAGAGTTTTTCAAGAGATTAAGCATTTGGCATTTCTGAGTAGTTTTGAGAGAGAGAGCATTTCTCTAGTGGCTCGAATTCCTAGGAGAGGAATTTTTCTGGAGGTGGCTCAAATCCCATGGCAGCTCTCCTGCGAGTTTATTTCTGGCACGTTTTTGGAGAAAGTTGCTGGGCACAGATTTCGAGGGATTGCACATAGTTTGAGAATTTTTTTATTTTATTTTATTTTATTATCTGCACAGTCCGTTAGTCCCTACAGTCGTACGGCGGCATAGATTTCGAGGTGCTGTGTGGGACGGATTTCAAGATACTGCTGGGCATATATTTCGAGGTACTGCTTGTTAATTTTTCATAATTTACTTCAATCTGATTTAGGATCTTAACTGAGAGAATAACATGTACAACATATCTACAGCATATCAATCATGGACACAATAATGCAAGCACACAAGAGACACAGAGTTTACTTGGGGAAAATCATAAAGGTGAAAAACCTCAAAACTTCCTCAGAGATAGATAGAGCAATGATACAACCCAAGCATAAGAGATAGACATCTCCTAGCAGCAGCTTCTCCTCCTCCACAAGTGCGCCACTCTCCAAAGAATGTGTGTGAATAGAATGATCAAATAGAGTGCCTCCCGCACTCTATTTATACTTGACTTGACTTGCCTAATAACCTTTACTAGGTCGGCCTTTACTTAACCACATAACATAATGCTGACTGGGCCGACCCATAATAGGGTGGTCTAATAACCCTTTGACCCACATGGCCGACCTCCAATAGGGTGGTCTAATAACCTTTTGACCCACATGACTTATATAGGGCCGACCCCAACAGGGTGGTCTAATAACCCATCAAGTATAAGTTACGACACTTACAATATAAATGACGACATTTCCGTATAGAGGAATAATAACATCTCTATAGGAATACAATATACATATATGTGAAATACATTTCGAAGTTACATATACATCAACACTGCTGGGCACAGATTTTGAGGTGCTGTTCAGTTATTAAATTCTGCATTAAATGTGGCTGTAACTCAGTTTTTATGCCTGGAAATGCTTAATGAAATTTTCTCTTGGACTGGTTTTCCTCAGGGGGGGTTTTTCCAGGGTCTGTTTTGACCGAATTTCACTGTGTATTACAATTTCAAACTGCTGTTCTATTTGTTTTTCCGCTGCTTAACTATCTCAGCATGAGTGTTTCAGCTTGTTCATTTTTTAAGTGACTGTAAATTTCATTTAACTCGTGACTACCTAAGTCTGAAATCTGGGTTTTGTTGGGTGGTTCATTGGCTTTTAAAAGCCTGATTTTTATCATGGTATCAGAGCTAGTGCTTTGAGATTACAGTTAATTGTTGGTGCAGCAGTGATATTGAGTTGTTGGAATTTTTTTAACAACTTGTGCATTGGAAAAATCTATCTGCAAGGGTGTTGCAGGTGTTGGGGCAGATTGTGTTTATTCTCTCTTTTTTTGTAGCAGAGAAGATGGTTGGTTGCATCAGATTTGAGGACTGGTTGGATGGCATTTCCAACTACTTGCAATGGATAGTCAGAATGAGTGCTGTACTTAAAGAGAACAGATTGTGGGTAAATGTCAGCACCGTAATAATTCCTCCCACTTCCGACCCTATTGCTCTTGACATTCATGAAGTAAGAGAGGCTAGAGCACAGAGGGTTATTTTGGATGGCGTCAAGGACCATCTCATTCCACACTTGGCTGAAAAGAACACAACTCATGAGATGTGGAATACAGTGAAAAACTTATATGAGGCGAAGAATGAGAACCGGAAGATGGCTCTCAAAGATAAACTGCAAGGGACCAAGATGGCCAAAGGTGAAGGTGTTGTATCCTATCTTACTCGGGTGGCACAAGTAAAAGATGAGTTGGCTGCAGTTGGGGAGGTCATCTCTGATTTTGAGTTGGTGAGGACAGCCTTGAGAGGCTTCACCAAAGACTAGGAAGTCTTCGTGAAGTGTGTTGTTGGTCGTGAACACCTTCCAGATTGGAGTAGGTTGTGGGATGATTTCACTCAGGAGGAGATCCGGGAAGGGTCTCAAGGTAGTGGACAGATGGAAGGTGCTATTGAAGAAAATGTTGCTCTTACTGCAAAGGGCAAGAAGTCAAATAAGGACTTGAGCAAAGTAAGATGCTTTGCTTGCAACCAGTATGGTCATTTTGCATCTCAGTGTCCTGAAAAGAAGAAAAAGAAGGAGGATGAGGCTGTTGCTGCAATTGCTGAGGTAGCTGATTTTGGGGAAAGGTTTACGAAAGAATTCTCCATGTTCTCTCTTGTATTTAGTGTTGGCAGCAATGGATATGCAATGAACAGGAGTTGGTTCATTGACAGTGGAGCCTCTCGTCACATGACCGGAATGTATCATATATTCCACCACATTACTAAGACAGATTCTGACCGGATGGTTGAGAGTGAAGGGGGAACGACACGTTCCGTGTGGGGATTTGGGAGAGTCAGATTCCAGATCCGACAGGATGAACTCCTTCAGCAGGATGGAGTTTTGTTTGTTCTAGGGTTGAGTGTGAACTTGCTCTCTATGTCAGCCTTGGAGGATGCTGGGTATTCGACATTGTTTCGAAAGGGACATGTGTACATTTTTCCTGAAAGGGTAGTTCGGGGAAATGTTCTTATATACTCAGAGGGAGCAGAACTGATCAAGCCACAATTGATTGGTGATCGGTTTGATGAGCTGTATAAGTTTGTTGGATAGCCCATGATGTATGATTCAGAATCAGAAGAGGAGCATGAGGCTCCTGAGGCTGCAGTGGCGCCAAGATTTCAGTCTCGTTTTTCGATGGAGGAGAGGGATTCTCTTCAGAGTACCGACAGGAGACTCAGCTGGTATGAGAGGACCAATGCTCAGGATTGGAGGATGGATTCTCCTAGTAGCTCAGGGTTCAGGGTTGTTGCCAGAAGGATGTCTTCAGATTCTAGTTCAGTGCAGGTGGTAGCGTTGGTTCGAGGTCCAGAGGGAGCTCCTACTGTGAACAGTGTGATGGACCTGAGGACCAGACCAGCGGATAGTGATGGTAGTGAGAACCTTCCTCGCTAAGAGGGAGTTTTAGCTTTTTAGCTCGGAAGGCACTTTGCATAATTTTGTCTTGTATGCGGAAGTGACCTTGCATTTACATTACTTAGGCACTTGATTTTTTCTAAGTTGTAATAAAGTGGCTCTTTTTATAAAGTGAGTTTTATGTAATGTTTCAAGTCCATTATAAAGTAATTTTTTATAAAGTGACTTTATGAAGTAAAAGTGCACATATTTCATAAAGTGAAAGTACTTTATTAAAAAATTATAAGTGAATTATTTTGGAGGGAATGATTTTCATCCCTTGATCTTGTCAAATCAAGATTAGATCTTGACCGTTGGATTTAGGGATTGGGAAGGTGATAAGTCACTTTCTTGTTATAAGAGCAAGCCTATGGCAATGTGCAAAGACACAGTTTTCAAGAGAGTTTTTCAAGAGATTAAGCATTTGGCATTTCTGAGTAGTTTTGAGAGAGAGAGCATTTCTCTAGTGGCTCGAATTCGTAGGAGAGGAATTTTTCTAGAGGTGGCTCAAATCCCAAGGCAGCTCTGCTGCGAGTTTATTTCTGGCACGTTTTTCGAGAAAGCTGCTGGGCACAGATTTCGAGGGACTGCACGTTGTTTGAGAATTTTTTTTTGCAGTCCGTACAGTTGTACGACGGCATAGATTTCGAGGTGCTGCGTGGGACGGATTTCAAGATACTGCTGGACACAGATTTCGAGGTACTGCTGGGCACAGATTTCGAGGTGTTGTTCAGTTATTAAATTCTGCTGTAACTTAGTTTTTATGCCTGGAAATGCTTAATGAAATTTTCTCTTGGACTGGTTTTCCCCAGGGGGGGGTTTTCTAGGGTCTGTTTTGACCAAATCTCACTGTGTAATACAATTTCAGATTGCTGTTCTATTTGTTTTTCCACTGCTTAACTATCTCAGCATGAGTGTTTCAGGTTGTTGTTCATTTTTTAAGTGACTGTAAATTTCATTTAACTTGTGACTACCTAAGTCTGAAATCTGGGTTTTGTTGGGTGGTTCATTGGCTTTTAAAAGCCTGATTTTTATCAGATACCAGTCACGAGTGGATATTATTGTTGAGAATGGAACTGCAATCTGTGAATGCCCAGGAATGGGGACTTTTTAATATTTTATTGTTGAAACTTGACATTCAAAGCGTCAGTGTCCAATCTGTGAACACTGAGTTGTTGAGTTTGGAAGATACGATGACCATTGCAGAATTATCTTTGGACTGATTTTTACTATTTAGTTTGCAGAATTATCTTTGGACTGGTATTTAGCTTCAAATTGGTGATTGGGAACTTGAGATTTGAAGGGCCTGGTGCTGACACTTCAGACTGTATATACCTGCAAACATTCAATTTTAGCATGATTCATTACTCATGCATGGCATTGCAAAATACATTATGGCATTGGATTATATTGTAATTAAATTCATCATAATTTATAATGTTTA
The DNA here is from genome assembly GCA_027924585.1 of Larix kaempferi. Taxonomy (NCBI): domain Eukaryota; kingdom Viridiplantae; phylum Streptophyta; class Pinopsida; order Pinales; family Pinaceae; genus Larix; species Larix kaempferi. The sequence goes on along the minus strand of BSBM01000547.1, from coordinate 15,557,389 downwards.
ATGAGCGAATCGGATTTTATCAGATATGTTTGGTTAATGTATAGATAACGGTATAATGCTTTCCATTGTTAGTAAAGTTATATGTTTAATGTTTAACGAGGGCTTTGTATTTTAACATTTTTTAACTTCTAAATTTTGATATATATATATTTTGTTGCTTATTCTCTTTGGGAAATGTTTTCCCTCTTGCTGCATGTTTATTTCAAGTGAGGATGTTGGTACCTTGCTCGCCCCCCTGGAATTTGCCCCCTCTACCCTAGTTTTCCGGATGGACGGTAGTAACCGCCAGCTGAAATACTGGCTGGTAACCCCGAGGGACTCAATGAGATTTGTTCTTGAGATCTCCATGAATTTTGCACAAGAGCCTTAAGGCTGTTTTTATCCGAGGAAAACCTCATGGGATCCCCCCTGCTCCTCGGAATATTCAGATGGAGGGTGGCTCAACTGTCAGCCAAATATTCAGGCACTTGATTGGATTTGAACCTATGACCTACAGTGTCCCTGTCAGTAACATGCCTCAAGGAGATGGTTGAAGTTTGAACTGATTGAGCTAAACCTCAGGGCTTGATTACACACACACACACACACACACACACAAATTTAAGAAAGTTACACTGAATATCTAAGTAATAGGGTTTGCAGCGTTTTGGCATTGAACTTTGAAATTCGCTAATAACTATTGTTTCATTACTTAGCAGTTGCATTTTCTCCTGCTGCTTTGACAGTTTCCCCTAATTTGCTTACTCTTGTAATTGTTCCTTGACCTGTACATTCAGATTGGTAACTGCAAAATGGATATTGTTGATATTTGAGAAGGGCTAACTGTGTTGCCTCTTTCCTTGCCTCAGTGGTTGCTCCAAGCACATTAGACTAGTGCTTGAAAAAACATAGTAGGCTATTGCACAAACTTGCTCAACAAACAAGGAGAAATAAGTGAAAAATGAAAGTGAAGTGGTCTTCTTTGGCCATCTATAAACAAAGCACGAGTTGCCCTGTTAGATCCGGTTCAGTGTGACTGAGATTCGGTGAGTTTGACTGAGCTTTTCTAGAACCGGCTGGGTCAAACCGAAGTTTGACTGATTTAAACGAAATTGTCTGGTTCTTACTATGATTCCGCATGACATCCATCTCAGGGATGAGGCTTTATTATCAATTCTCAGTAAGCATCCAGTAAGCTCTTTGGGATGTCAAGAGGAACACTCACTTTGCCCATTTTAATATGAAGCCCTGTGGGCAAGGAAATTATAGAAGATTGTATAGATGCTGTTAGCATTTGTATGTCAACTATCTGTACTGAGCATGGATGCTGAAGCATATATATTGTTGATAAAATCGCATGAGGTTGATTCTTTTCTTTTAGTTGCAGCATGAGTTAAAATGACTTGGGGGTAAGTCATACTTGTGTTGACTGAGTTGGAATCGCAAGTCAAATTTGTTTAAGCTGAGTATGACTTGCCAACTTGCCTATAAATGTCCTTTATTTCCTTGTGTTTTTGTACTTGCTGAGTTTTTGCCAAGTTTTTCCTGAGCCAAGTCATCTCTCAATTCTTCTGCTTTATGTAGTGTCCCCTCGAGCAGAGATTGGAAACATTGGTGTTTGTTTCCTTCTATCTAAATCAAATTATTCTGCTAACAACATGCTTTTCTTGAGGTGATAGGCATTATGTTGATCGGGTCATTATAGTTGTGTTTTTGTCTCTAAGTATTGCTTCAACTGCAAGAAATTGATACATCTACAGTGGCATCTGTCAGAGCTTTCTATATTGTTACAATCATGTGGAGTACATGTGTTTTTTCCAAGGAAAACCCTATGGGGAATCCCAAGGGATGCTTCCCCACATTCATGGATGGCATCTCTAGTAAACCTGTCAGAATAGACTAGTGTGCCTCAATCCTTGGGTTCACGTGGAGCACATGTTGTGTCAAAATGTCAGAACATTTGGTGGTAACAGAGGTCACATGAATACGTGGCAGATCAATATAATTGCGTGCTGATTATAACAATTAAAAGGTGGGTATGACAATTCCATAGAGGGTCTGTCTGCAGGCATCCCAGAGAGGAATGTTTCATATTCAAATCCAATTGCATTGTTTAACATAAAGTAAGCCTTAAATAGCTCATTCATGCCAGCTCGATTGGATCAATTCCCCCATAAATCATAAGCTTCCATATATTGCTTAGGTATGCATGTCATGTCAAACATCAACCCTATATGTTCATTCATGATTCAAAGGTTGGGTTAATAAAAAATCATGGAACTATTTCCATACATAGTGCTTAATTGCAGCTAGTATTATGTCTTCATATGACAAAATTACCAAGAGAGGGGCTTGGAAAAGACTTAAAAATTGTAACGTTCCTTGGAAAAGACTTAAAAGTTAACAGTTATATTATAACGTTCTTTAATGTGCCTATCCACAACACTCTATGCTTCAACAAGTTGATCACGTGTGGACAGGTTAGGAGACACAATAAGCAATGAGTTGTCAAACATTATTTAATTGGAGCCATAATGGTAAATGATGTACCTTAGGATACAACACAAATTAATGTGTGTTTGTTGCTGTTTACTGTTTTCACATGGGCTTTACAAACTTCTGATTTGATTTCTTGATATTTACCGCTAGGCTACTTTCTTTTTGGCATTCCTCTTCTGAATTTAAACCAACTGTGAAAGGGAAAATATCTATGGAAAATATTGATCTAATGTATGGGCGAATGTAAAGCATCAATTTTTATCTAAAATATTAATATTTTATCGCAGACTATCATGAATGGCATACTAGAACTCATTACCTGATGTTAACTGAATGGCTTGAAAGTTTTAAGAAATCATCTAAACATCCATGTATTCCTCATGTCATTTCTGAAAACTATAAAGATATAAACATTGTGAGAATTAAACTATTTACCAACTACACTCATATGTGTGAATGACTACGTGACCCCCTAAAGAACTATTATGTCTCTGAGTATCATGTCCCTTAAATGGCTTATGTTGTTTCCTCTCCACTTTATTAGTCATGCGTTTAGCTTATGATTGAAGAGATAAGAACTGTCTTTATTTCGAACGTTTATAGGCAGCTGGAATTTATAGTCCTTATTCTGTCTCAGACTATGATATGTTTCTTAATACATTTTTGCTTGTCATGAATTCAATTTATTTCTTGTGCAGGAATCTTGTCCATTGATCAAGAACATTCTGCTTCTAGATTCAGAAGGAAAAAGGGTTGCAGTTAAGTACTATTCTGATGACTGGCCAACCCTTGCTTCAAAGCTAGCTTTTGAAAAATCAGTTTTTACCAAAACTCAAAAGACAAATGCTCGTGTAGAAGGTAACAATGAGTTCAGGTCTGACATTGCAAAGGTGTTTGAAAGTAACGAGTTAAATGCTCCTGAGAGTAAGGGTGTTGCCAGATACATTAGTATTATCAGAAAAATGCTTTATTCCCATGTTTTAGTTTCCTCACGTGTATGTTGAGCAATGCATTAGCTGTTGAGCAATGCATTAGCTCCCTAAGCAACCAAATCTTTGTATCAATCTCAGTTTTTGGTATGTGTTACTGTCTTGGACTGATGACTATGTAGTCTGTAGTGTTTACAATGTTGATTCTGATATTTGCTGTTAGATCTGTTGTTCTCAATTCACTGCGTTGATCTAAAATTAGAATCTCATCTGAGTGCATGCTGTTAACCAATAGTTGAGACTGCTATCATGTAACCTTATTTCTTTTATCCATACTATCACCAGATAAATTAGATTCCAAAAGCTTCTCGAGCATGCATGCTTGATCTCGAACATCACAGCTTAAGTTACATTTTGCCATGTCAAGTACACATTTTGCTGACAATGAGTGTTTCAATTAATGGCCTGACAGTGCAAAACTACTTTGGCAGCATGGTTGAGTATCTATAACTTAGTCTCCAACCTTTCTGTTAAAAGCACGTAATCAAGTGCTTCATAATCGTAAAACTATATAAATTACTACTTGACGAGCTGTTGGAACTTGAAACTTTGATGAGATCCAGATTCCAAACTATGGATAAGCTGAATGTTAACACCCAGATTTGCACCAGGATAAATGCAGAGGAATGTTATGGAAGATGCACACTCACCAACAATGTGAAGAGGTTAAGAAAGGAACCATGTGAAGGATGTGTGTATGACAATGGATTCTTATGAGATGCTAAGTCAATAAAATTCCATTTTCAGTCTACTTTCCAAACACAATTACTGGGGTCAAGTTTTCATTCACAAAATGTTGCAGGAGTAGTGTTCCTGAATCCCTGATGGAAGTTGAATGAAGAAAGCTGTGGATCTAGCGGTCCATTGAATTCTAAATGTGGCATCTCTTTTCTCTCAGGAGAACATGATAATGGTGCCCAAAACAAACCATAGTGCAGTGCCTTAATTCCCAGTGGGCCTAACCATATGAAAGTTAACACATGCAAGATTAATGCGTAGTTTATCATAGCTCACTATTGCTGTTTAGAATATGTTACAATTGGAGAAGTGCGTTTGTTGTTTCCCAAGGAAACTTCTTATTTTCTGCAATTGTTAGACCAAAGGGAGCACTGTGTATTTGCAGTTTAATTTAGCATATGAATGTGAATGGCCAACCCATGTTAATTTTGTGAGCTGACTTGTGTATTGAAATGTCATTCTTTATTAAAATGGAGCCGACCCGTTCAATAATATGTATCAGTACTTTTTGAGATTGAGTCTGTTACCACCTAAGTTGTATTTAGTTGGTTTCCAAGTGAGCCGGCGAAGATTGGAACAATGTACTTGTTCATTGCCGGCATTCGGAAGTTCAGCCGGCCAATTTTGGCCTGTTTTTCAAAATTTGTATGTCCATGCCCCTCGGAGATATTGTAATAAGTTGGTCTAGCATGGTCTTTTTTGTAGCAGATTTGGCTTACCTTAGGTTTATCGATCAATGCGGTACTCTAGAGTGTTTTTCCCTAGGAATTATGCGTTGCGCTTTAGTGACATATAATTTTTGAGTTTTTCACTCACACCTCCAAAGCTAGAGTATCCACCTTGGTGGCTAAACCTTGGGAGGTTATTAAAGTCTAAGTGTCTATGTATTTTTAAATGCTAGCCATCAATACTGAGTCATATGGACATGCACTAGGTCCCCCTAGGTTTTATTTTGTATTTTAGACATAAATGTTTTTCCCACAAACGGGCAATTTTTTTAATGTTTTAATTAAAAAAGTTGAAAATCTCATGGAAAATGGGTTAGGAGGTGAAATTCACCATGGGGGTGCTCGTTTTCTAACCCGGAGCACCCATATTACCCCTAAATCCACTTTTCCTAAGTTCTAAGTGATTATTTTTTAGTTAAATAAATATTCTCTCCAAAATAATAAAAGAGAATTATTTAATTCAAAAAAATAAAGATATGAGAGAAATCCAATTCCTATATTAGGGGAATTTGGTCCCATTGAAGGCCCAGTTGAGTTGGCAATCACATCTAAGGCATATCTCAATCAAATTTTGGTGATTTGGGCTGAGATCTCATCAAAGGCGAGTTGTCTTCTCTTGGAGGATGCGCTGTCTCCACATGGGCGACTTCTCTCATATGTGGCAGCGTTTTAAAGGATGATGGAGTTTACAAGGGAGAGATGCGCCCCTCTTGTGAGGTGGCTGCCATCTCATCCCCATCCACTTGAGTTATGTCTTGAATCAAGGAGCAATCAACTCCCCCATTCTAGAGATGCGCCCCCCCTCTTCTTCTTTTTCTATATAATGCAGGGTCTTGCTCCATCTTTGGCATGGATGCATAGAACCTATACCCATTTGTAATATTGATGTTATTTGAATACAAGTTGGAGACTTGGAGGTCCACCCTGTGCCATTGTGATGAATGATATTTTCATTAGTTGATATTGTATTGTTTAAGCTCTTCTTGTTTAAATTTTGTTGGTAGATCTAGCTTAGCAGTTCTTTGAGTAAGCATTTGCAGATGTTAATTTGCTTGCTTGTTCTTTGCTTTTGAAAGATTTGGGAGCTATACTCGGTTGTATTTAGGCTCTTTTGATTTTTCTTCTTCAAACACACTAGATCTAACTCATTTTTGTGCAAGTCTTTTTTATAAGTTATGCAGATCACAAGTTTGAAGGAGGATTTGAACTCGATTGTCTCTCTTCCTCTCTTCGGCACACTTTCTTGAAGCTAATAGTTTGTTTGCAGGGGTTTCCAAAGTCTACACAAAAGATCAAGCTCGGGCTTGAAGAGCTCCATCCATCTCTCAAATCTAAACTCTCTCTCTCTTTTCTGGTTACTTGGTTCAAAGAGTGCTAAATTAGTAGATCCAATTTTTCAAAGTTCATTATTTAGATCTACTTTATGTTAGCATGACTGAATAACTAGATCTGAAGTACTTCAAAAGCTTTCACATTTTACTTGATCTAGAGTAGAAAAATTTGTACTTACACTTAGTAAATTTTACAAATTTTTTCTTAGTACAAAATTGTAATTTTTTTTTATCTTTTATTTGTGTTTGCCATCATTTTCTAACAAAGTTTGCTTGCTGGTTTTGCAAATTTAATGAAAGATTAGAGAGGCACTCTAGCGAAATTTCGCTAAAAACAAGCCATCCAGGGCCCCGAAGACCCCCTTTCTTCATATTATCAGTTTCTAGCATTGTAAACCCTTGGATCCAATTGTAAAAAGACCAAATGGTATTTCTTTTAACCTTTGTAAATATATTAATAAAGAGAGCAGGTGGGCTACACAACGCCCACACCCCATCACCCCTAGGGAGATTCGCAGTCTCTTTTCGTGGAGTGATTTTTTCTAACCTTTTGTTTTATTTCCTAACACATGCACACAATCTATCTTCACAGGCTGTATACTTTGATTAGTTAGTTTCAATTTTCTTTTCATTATTTTGCAAGTAAGTGAAATGAACCAGACTCGTTGCCACGGAGTATGCTATCGCCATCACCTAAAGGCTTTGCCGATTAGTGGTGGATGATCAGAAAGTGACACATAGTCTTAGTAATTAGCATCACATCTGTATTTCAAGTTCATTTGCTTTACTTTACACTTACAATCATTTTTTTGCTTTAGTTTACTTTTTTGCTTAAATCGGAACAAGCATTTGGTTGCAACTTCTGAGTATGCTCTTTCCCTCTGCGGGCATTTCCTAGTCGTTGGGAAATTAGAAATGAGTTGCAACACCTTTTTAACTCTCCACATTTGAATTAAGAAACTCACCTTAATAAAATTAACTACCTTCAACTGACGAAAATCCGGTGTCGCGATATTGAACTTGTGTGGGGAAATTCTTCAGAAAAATGGGAACCACTGGAAAGTGACCTCGGGGCCCCGTCAGGATACTCCCTCATTTGGTGTAGTGTTGGACATCTCCTCGAGACTCCATCCAGTCCGCACGTTTTCGTGAGGAGCCACTCCTGTTTAATTTCGGACATACTCCTTGTACCTTAAAGTATATTTGGAGTTCCCCTTCACATAATCAATTTCATCATTAATAAATTTAAAACTGACCAAGAACAATATTGCAAAACATCTTACTATCACAACAACAAGCACTCCATTGGTATTTTGACTCCACAACACTAATCTGATTAATTATTTTTCTTTATTTATCAATTTTTCATTATGTCGTGAATGATTTAAATCTTATGTTGTTGATCACAAATTATTTTGCAGAACTTGGACAGTATTTCACATTCAACTCCTAAAAACAACCCCATTCAAATAACCTTCCAAAACTTAAATAGCCTTAGAAACTTTCCATAGGGACTACTCCCCTTGGCTTCGTTAGGAGTTAGCCTAAACGGAGGAGTCAAGATCAAGTGACAGTACTTGACTCGAGACTTGCCGCCAAGGGCGCACCAAGCAACTTTGAGATTTCTGTTGTGTTAACCAAGTGCGCATCTGGCGGCAACAGAGTCAACATTTTCAAATCGTTATGGCTTAAGTCTGCCACCCTAATCTCAAATTCAGGGCTATATAGGAGGACAAAATCATTACTATCTCTTAAACACATTTACATCTTGCATAATGGGCAACAACACATTACTTACCACTTTGACCAAGTGTATGACATGGATCAAATCTGTAGAGTGTATATTCCAGGAGGAATGGTACCCTTGTCCTTGGTATTGAATCAGACATAGTTCATGTAATATACCAAATCCCAGTATATTGATGTTGTGTAGGGTTTGTGGTAATGTGTGGTAGTTTATTCAAATGTTTGATGTTAGTTTAGCCAATAACAAGTTTGCATGGATGATAATAATTTAGCATGACCTTGATATATCAAATAATCAGATCTACAATGCAAATAAGCTCATAAGTAAAGCATGGACATACCAATGAGATGTACTGGAGTAGTGGAACATCATATAGAAGACATGCAGGTCATGCACAATATCTGGTGCAAGTGCATGGAAGCAACTACTTAGAGAAGTCGCCCATACAATAGTTCACACCCTCCTCTGGTGTCAGATCAATAGAAATAACTCCAGAATTGCTGATATGAATCCCAATAACCAACAATAGGATAAATAGTAATTCGCCCAGTGAATAGTATGAATGGCAGAGCCCTGAATGATCAGATGTATGTTCCTTCAATGATCCAGTAAAGAAGAATACGCCCCTAGTGTTGGATAAGGAATAATGCGCCCTTCAGAAGATGGCAAAGGGATACGCCCTTTGTAGAATAACTCTCCAATGCGCTTCAGTACAAAAGATAAAGAGAGTAACTCCAATAATGGCTAGATAGTATGCCTCTTAGAATGAAACCAGCAATGCACCCTTAGTAAGAGCTAGGAAATGCGCCCTCAATATGTGTAAACTAATGCACCCTCATAAATTCTTCAACTGCTTGGATGCCCTCGAACCCCTGCAGAGAATGATGAAGATACTGTAGTATTGAAACTCCTGTTACAGGTCTAGATGACCTATCCTCTTGAAATGACTAGGACAGATAGATTCCACCGTCGAAACCAATGTTGGTTAAGGCAATTCGCCCTCAACCCTAAAACAACACTCAGAGATCTCAAACCAATTCTCAACAATGAATAATAATAATATGCATGCCCAAAGAATTCGACTTCCTTCTTTTATTAGTTTGACCTATGCATGCCGCATGCAACTTTAATGATACGTGACACATGCATTTGGAATTAGGTCTCGCATGTCACGCATGTCACTTGATCTTGCTTAAGTGGTCCTTTTTATCCGCTAATGACTTATTATCATTGCTCATGATGTGCTTTTATCTCGTGTGTCATTAGTCATTAGTTAATTCCCTTTTATCGGTGCCTGCTCAAACCTATGGGAATTAAATAGGTTAGCGGGTTGGTTCCTGTTGCTTAGGCAGAAGGGGACATTTCAGTCCTCCCTGCTCGAAATTGCTTTTCCTCAAGCAATTATAAGCTCAGATGCTGAAGTACCTTTTCCCCTTCCCATGTGGCATCTTCAATGGGTAATTCCTTCCATCTGACTAGGTACTCTCAAATGACTCCGTTCCTCAATTTCCTTTCCCTTACCTGCAAGATCTTCTGTGGAATTAATACTAGGTGTCCCTCCTCATCAAGTGGAGGTAGCTCAGACGATGTGGTAATCTGTTGGCCCACGACCTTCTTCAAGCAAGACACATGGAACACATTATGAGTTTTGCACCCCTCCGGTAACTCAAGCTCGTAAGCCGCCTCTCTGTAATATCCTGGGACTTTGACTTTTTGTTATGTACTGGGCATAAGCCCCAGTTACTTTTGTTATGTATTGGGCATAAGCCCCGATGTACCTGGATTACTTTTTTGGTTATGTGCTGGGCATAAGCCCCGATGCACATGGATTTCTTTGGATATGTGTTGGGCATAAGCCCTGATGTACATGGTTGACCTTTGGTTATGAGTTAGGCATAAGCCCTGATAGACATGAATGACTTTTGTTATGTGCTGGGCATAAGCCTTGATGTACATGGATGACCTATATGCTGGGCATAAGCCCCAATGTACATAGATGACTTTTATTATGTGTTAGGCATAAGCCCCGATGTACATGGATGACTTTTATTATGTGCTGGGCATATGCCTTGATGTACATAGATGTGTTAGGCATAAGCCCTGGAGCACATGGCTTAAAGTAGTATGTACGGAGCGTGCGCTCGGGAGTACATAGATAACCCCACAAGATAAACAATAAGTGTTGGGCATAAGCCCTGGAGCACACCAAGTGTTATGATGTTGAGCATAAGCTCTGGAGCATCGGATCCTTGGCCATTGTATCCCTAGGTGTATCTTACAAATGCATCCTAGTACTAGTGTTGAGCACAATCTCTGGAATTGCACTTGTGTAACTCCCATTTAAAATGTTGAGCATAAGCTTTGAAAAGCATTGGAGTTGCCTCACTTTGAGTGTTGAGCCTGAAAAACTTTGAAGAGCACAATATACACATCTTATAACTAATGTTGAGCCAAAGGCTCTGGAGCATTAGTAATCCTATTTATTCAAATTGATTAAATGAATCATTTTCTACTTTCTCGTCAAGGACTGACTAATTTGCCACTAAAACGGGGGACCGAGCATGCAAAGGGCCTAGAACAACCTATCTTTAGTGACCGACCAAACCTACTAGAAGCTATGATAAAGAAATCTTATGATAAATGAAGCATCAGGATTTTACTATATGATGCAATAAAAATAAAAGGGGATTTATAAAAGAGCCTCAAAGATTATATATATATATATATATGTAGATATTACATATATAGTAAAGGATAAATTATATATATATGTAGATATTATATAGTAAAAGATAAATTATATATATATGTAGATATTATATATATGATAAAAGATAAAATAAAAGAGTTGAGTTCATAACATATATATATATATATATATATATATATAAACTAAAAAGTATAATTTAGACTTATTATATAAACTCGATAAATAAAACTAAGAGTTCTACTTTTAATTCAAAAATATAAACAATTAAAAGTACAGTTATCAAAGAATGATAACTAAAGTGATATTTTAGTTATAGAAATATATAATATTAAATATATTATAACTAAGAGTTAAGAGCATGAAAACATTAAGTTTCAATTCCAAAGACCTAGGTTGCACCCTAGCCATTATGCCTATAAATATATGGACAAGTACAAATAGATGGAGGCATTATTATGAGATTGGGATGATTCCAAGTCTTGCATTTGAATAGTACAGAATTAGTCCTCATTAAAAAGAAGATAACAACAATGTTTCTTAGGATTCTAGACTCCTTGCATGCTTGGACCAACTCGGGGGTGATGCAGCAAACGAACCAGGAACGGTTCGAGGTCAATGGTTGGGAGGGACGTGGCAGTTCTGAAGTTATTCGGTTACATCTCTGCAAATCTTCTAAAGGTAGTTCCTATAATTCCGAGTTTGTAGTGTGCAGGTTAACGAGGTACTTCAGCAACACCTTCGCAAGTAAGTATTTACAGTCCCTTAGTTTTAAATCTTGTTTTCTCATAATAGCTTTAAAATAGATAATTAATATGCTTTCAGATTTCAATATTTATGCTACAAATCTTTTATTCATTATTTAGTTGCGTGGTCATTGACAGAACTTGCTTAGTCATGACGCACATAGGTTACCCTGTTATTTTACTGTTGTAGACTAGAATCTAGCTCCTAAAAAATAACGAATTTTCCTATCAACCTAGATTTCAAACAACTCTGTTATTTATACTTTCCCATTTAAGTTTTCTTTCCATAACGAAGATCATGCATACATATAGAATAAACTGCTAGTCATATTCCTTTTGATAAACTGTCAAAATAAAACTCATGCATATATATAGATCAACTGTTATTCATATTCTTTTAAATAAACTCTCTAAATAAAGAGCATGCATACACTTTTTCTTTCCATTAGAATATACGGATAAACCTTTCATTCAAATCTAACTTAGATAACTAATTTATCCAGATTTAAACCATTCATTCGAATTCCAAATCCCATAACTAAACTACACAAATCAACGAACTGTCTTTCACATTTCATAGAATTTAAACTAAACTAAATAGCCTATTTAAACATCGAAAATTCCTGATCTAATCTTTATCCAAACCAGAGTCGAATCTCATACGAGAATCGCTCTAGCAAAGCAAGCTCGTGCTAGAGCTCTGATATTTTATTGAGAAAACAATACACATAAGTAATAACCAAATTGAGTAGCGAAACATCCACGCATACCCAACACTTTACTTAAAGAAAACGTTAAACATTGAAAACATAGACCTGACTACGAATAAGTGTAGGATACCATTACCACACATATTTATTGAATAAACTTCCAAACTGAAAATATAGCAAATCAATCATACAACAGAGATTTTTGCTACAACATAAATTCACGAGCCCTAAGTTCATTTTCCAGAACTCAAAACCACTATATCAACCATTTAAAAATACACGCTCAAGTCATAGACAAACAAAATCACGATTTAGGAACATTGTAGAAATCTTAAAGAAACACTGATCAATCCCAGGGTCAACTATACAGACTTGACTCCCAACAAGCAAACCACAGGGTTCTCATCCCATACAGAGGGCCTCGCTAAGACTTTAAAAGTCGTTGATGTTATAGACCAGGGATCGATTCCCTTTAACTGCCCTAACTAAAAAGAAGACCCAGAAAACGAAATCTCCAGCATAACGACTACGCTATACCCTAGGTATATTAAACACATAGACCAGGGATTGATCCTCAGTCATCTCATAATTAAAAAGAGAGTACCATGACTAGAACTACCAATAAGAAAACCTAGAACACGACCCCTTTCAACACAACGAAACAACCAGTAACATAAGCATATAATTTTACACAGTATACAAATAGAAAACGATAGGAAAATAACACAGTTAGAGCCCACGCATCCAATATACCAAACAATAAATAATTACACAGTAGTCAAATAGAGACAAATGCCAAACATATAGGCATTTAATAAACAGGTTAAAGATACAAGTAAATCATTCGTGTAACATTACATTGATACCATCCAAATATCGAGTTTACACAGGCCAAGGGCCAAAAATTACAAACGCCTCCACAGGCTTAAAACTCCCAAAGAACATTGCATTCAAACCTCCAAGATCTAGGAACAAAGAACAGTAACATCAACCTTGTGCATAAAGAAAGAATGCCCAAAACTCCTTGTCACTCCAGGGCATAGCACAACCTCATCACATTTTAAACCCAAGTCTGTCTCCCATTAGCGACGAAGGCAAGGAGCTGAAGATTGCGAACTTACCATTCACTGATGCCAGCACCGAAGGTTGTAACCCGCTCCATAGTTGCCCTCTGCGCCTACAACCCAATCCACAGCGATAGCATTAGTATCATCATAAACTTAATAAATGGAACGATAGGGATGAAAAAAAGAAACAAAGCTTTCAAATACCAAACAGAGAGCTAAAAGAAAGTAATCGTTTACCTGAACTTGTGTTTCCAGGGATGAGAATGCCCAAGCCATAATCACGACCTCATCTCGCTACCAGTAGGGTTCGACATCCGAATCCCTTCACAATCAAATGCAGAGAAGAGCAACGCTCTGAAAAACCCAACTCACCACAATCAAACCACAGAGAAGAGCAACGCTTTGAAAACCCCAACTCATCACAGCCAAAACGTAGAAGAGGAAGCGTTGAAGCTTCCCTCCCACACTACCCTCACAATGCTGGAGACAAAACCCTCACGAATACACTCTATCACCTCTTCGATCTACGTGGCTGAAACATCACGTGAATGCTATCAATATAGTCACCAACCTCCCATAACATTAATTTCCCATCCCACATCATCGTATTACTTAGGATAACATTGCAATAAAGCCATTAGGGCATTTGTTAAGCCACCTTAGTTAGGATAGGTTTTTAATTCGAGTAGTCCTCCTTTTTAAACATAGATGTTATTTCTAAAGATTGTATGCCCTCCTTTAGGACAAGCCAGGGTTACAACACCTTGAACTTAGTTTTCACACCGACCATTAAACCTTAGAGCCTCATAAACCTGTAGGTAGGATGGTTGTCTGCCAAGCATAAGTACACCTTAGTCCAAAGCCAGCCTTAGGAGCCTGTAGACAATTTACAACATGACTTAGCTTGCCAGCTAAGTAAGATCGAACCATGCAAACCTTTACACTTCTCACTTAAAAACAGGAATATCTACCAGGACACACATTCATAACTTAAATAAAATACGCAACATCCGTAGACGAAACCAATAGGAGATAATTAGTGATACAACCACATAAGCTATAGTACTAGTAGCATAATAGACGAGATAAATGTCGCATAGTTAAAACAAATAGTTACATAAACAATCAAACACAGTTACATTTCAGATAACACACCAAGAGAAGAGATAAGTATCCATCAATATACTTTACAGTACTGAAGTTAATGTTATAAAGATCAATTATCCAATTAAAAGACTAGTACAATTTTTTTTTAATTGTGTATTTTAGGGACATTACACTCTCCCACTCTCCTGGTAATCTGTATGGGTCATAGAACCGAGGCTTCAATTTTTCTGCTCCTTTCTTCTTGAGGGAAGATTGCCTATAAGGTTGTAGCCTCAAATACACCAGATCCCCTACTTTGAAGCTGCGTTCAACCCTGTGCCAATCTGCATACAAATTTTGTTGATTCTGAGTTGTTTGTAAGTTGCCTTGAGAACCTTGATAATGTCCTCGCTATCCTGAATCCAATCCTTGGCTTTAGGTGCACTGTTGTCTCTGAATCCTGAGTCTACAAAATTTAAAGCATCATAGCCATAAAGTGCCCTGAAAGGAGTCATCCCAATAGGCATGTGTTAGGTAGTGTTGTAGCAATATTCCCCTAATGTAACCATTTGATCCAAGTCCTTTGCTTCCCTGCCACATAATTTCTCAAATATCCCTCAATCCATTTGTTCACTATTTTTTGTTTGCCTGTCGGCCTGAGTGTGGTAACTAGTGCTAGTAGCCAATTCAGTCCCAAGCAACCTGAAAAGCTCTTGCCAAAAGGCACCTGTGAACTTGCTATCCCTATCACTAACAATAATGTTAGGTAACTCGTGCAATCTGAAATTTGAATACCTCCTTGAAAAATAACTTTGCTACCTGTGCTGCTGTATACTCTGAAGGGATGGCAAAGAAATGAGTGAATTTGGTTAACCTGTCCACCACCACATATATGCTATCTCTACCCCTGCACCTTCGATAAACCTGTAATAAAATCCATAGAGATACTCTCTCATTTTTGTTCCGGGATGGGTAATGGCTGAAGTAGTCCCGCCAGATGGGTGTGCTCTACTTTGTTATGCTAGCAAGTGTTGCATTCCCTCACATGTCTGATTACGTCGTCCTTGAGGCCCTTCCATGAGAATCTTTCTTGAATCTGTCTGTAAGTTTTTAAGAATCCCTGATGTCTTGCTAATGGTGAATTGTGCGAGGCCTACATAATCTTCTTCTTAAGTGCTGACTCGGGAACCAAATAAATCCTACCCTTGTAATAGATGATATCGTTTACTACCCTGTACCTGTTGTCCTGTACTTGTCCATCTAGTAATTCACAAGCAAACTTATTTTTGAGTACTCCACTAGGAGGTGAGACTTCCAATTTGCAGAAATATCCATAAGGGATAATGCAGCTCGTCGCCTAGAAAGGGCATCAACTACCACGTTGTTTTACCCTTCACATACTCAATCTCGAAATCATATGCCTGTACCTTATTAACCCACTTCTGTTGCTTCTCATTTAACTCCTTTTGTTCCAGGAAGTATCTCAAGCTGTTATGATCTGTTTTAATTTTGAACTTGCCACCTACTAAGTATTGCCTGAATTTGGTCAAGGCATGTAAAATTGCAAGCATTTCCTTATCATATATCAAATATTGGCGCTCGTAATCTTTGAGATTCCTACTCTCAAAGGCGATCAGATGATGATTTTGTATTAATACTGCCCCTATACCCTCACCTGATGCATCACATTCTACTACAAATGGTTGAGTGAATGTAATATCCCAAACTGATATTTTTTTTTTGTGTTGTACTGTGATTGTCTAGTAGTCTGATGTCTCAATGGAGTATGAAAGTATGAACTAATCTCTGCATGCATGCAGATCTATAACCCAGATAAACTAAAATGCTATAAAATAGGAGGAATCAATGCATGTACATACCAATAGATAGATCGACCGATGAGTATATGCAATAAACTGAAGAAGAATATCCGATGATGAAGCAATGCTGAATCTGGATGATCCAACCTGATTGCGACTAGGGCAGATAGATTTCGCTGCCGAAATACACCAGTTAGCCGAGTGCATGCACTCAACCCCAACTTAGCTCGCTGAGCTCTCCAATTCGAATCCACAAATCAATAATCATATATATTCCCTTTCTCACTTGCTTTACCTTTCTTTTATAACATTCACTTGTCAGACCTAATTAGGTCACTTCATCTTCTAATTCTCAGTTGGAGTGTCTGGAGACTCAATCAGTGAATGCAACATGAAATAATGCTCGGATGTCATGCATGCAGGCGGCCTTTAGTTCCTGTGGCCCCTATTTATCTACTGGTGATCTAATAAACCATGCTAAAGATCCTTTGAAGGTGTATATGGTATCAATCCTCAGTAAATTCCACTATAGTTAAAAAGGGAACATTATAGTGAAATCCGACAATGCTAAAATAAGGCATGAGCTCATCACCTTTTTCATTCTCTCGAAGGTCTTTTGTGCCTCCTCATACCAACTGAATGGCCCTATCTTTGTAAGATCTGTGAGGGGTGTTGTCAACAGTGAGAATCCCTTAACATACCACCTGTAATAAGTACAGAGACCCAAAAAACTCCTCAACTCTGTTACATTTCGGGGTGTGGGGCATTCCAATATGGCTTTAATCTTATCCAAATTAACCTGTACTCCATTTGCTCCTATCACATTGATCCAGGAGGATATTGGTGGCCAGGAGGATATTGGTGGCCACCCACCTATTCCACTTAGACCCCCACCATTGTTTCTTCAGTTTCCTTAATTGTAGCACAATTTACTATTTTTGGCAGTTTTCAGGTCCTAAAGTTCCAGAGCCGTTTTGAGGCCCTAAACGACGTTTTTTCAGCATGGAATGGTCGGGCAAATATGAGTCCGTTTTGGACTTGATATTTGTTGTTTATGGATGTAGTCCTTGAATAGATCTTTCTAACGATGTATCATGTGCGTCAAACGGAGGTAGTATGCCAAAGTTACGACCCCGGGAAATTGATGTACCAAGTTACCCAACGGGGCCCATATTCTGGCGTTTCACCTCCTAGGGTTAGGTTTTTGGATGTGTAGGGTTTCCTTTGTTTCTCAATAATATATAGGCCTTCGAGCCTCATTGTAACACAGATTTCAGAGGCATGTAGCCGCCGCATCTCTTCTCAGAGATAAGCTACCAACACTAGCTAGTTTACTTCCATCCTGTATGTAAACAAGTTTCAATTCTTTGATTAATGAAATGAAGTGTTATTTCCGCTGCATCTTTGTTTTTATGGGTATTTATGTATTCTGTTGCGTACCTGCATAAATCCGGATCACACATGCCCCAAATATAACATCTCCTGCATCCCAAATTCACACTTGGACATTTTTGCATAAGGGGACTGCTCTCCCAAAATTCCCAACACCTCATCCAATTGCTGCAGATGTTCCTCCGATGTTTTGCTGTAGATCAGCATATCATCAAAGAATGCTAGAAGAAACTTATGTAACTGCTTATTAAATGTATGATTCATGAATGATTGGAAAGTGGCTGGTGCGTTTGTGAGTCCAAAAGGAATTCCCAGAAATTCATGGTGTCCATAATGGAAACGAAAAGCTGTCTTTGGAGTTTCCTGTTCCCTTACCAATATCTGAGAATACCCTGATTGAAGGTCAATTTTGGAGAAATGTTTTGCACCCTGTAATTCATCCATTAGCTCATCTATCCTCGCAATTGGGTACCTGTTCTTAATGGTTTTCTTGTTTAAAGCCCTGCAATTTATGCACATGCGTAAGGTCCCATAGTTCTTCTTTACAAGTACTACAGAAGATGAAAATGGACTAGAACTGGGACGTATGTAACCCAACTCGAGTAATTCCTCAAAGGTATTTTCTATTTCATCCTTAAATTTCTTGGGATTCTAGTAAGGGGTAGTGATGACTTCCTGTGTCTCCTCCTGCAATTCAATAATTTGCTCAAATCCACGATTAGGAGGCCTACGCGAAAGAAGGTCTTTGGATACCTTCTCATGCTTCTAGAGAAGTGCGCGCATGTCTGGAGGATGTTGTGTTGTGCTATCTACAGGCTTCCTGAAGGTGGCCATGTACTTTGCTGCCCACTCTATGTCTCCTTGCCGGAGTATAGCCTCCATCCTCTGTGCTGACACTACCTGGGGTGGGTATGCATACCTCTCAAAACAACCCTCTACCCATCTGGTCCATGAAACTCCATCTCCATGCTCTGGTAGTTCGTAGAGTATTTTCCCATGGAGTAAAGCCATTGAACTCCCAAAACCACATTCGTATCCTGAACATCAACCACATAAAAGAAATCTGTCAAAGTATAGAACCCTAATGCTACATTCAGATTTGGGATCCATTGACTGCAATTCATATTGTGGTTACTATTGTCACATCCACATTAGCCGAGCTACCATGATTGCAGATCAGTTTCCAGTATATTTTTGAGCCAGTCCTTTACTGATTTTGTTGAGATCAGCTGATGATCAGCAGTATATTGATGATCACTTACACATTCAGTGGATCCAGTTCTTGTACATTTACAGTCTCACGCCAGGACTGATCCCCATGACCCCAAGTCGGTGACTGAGTTAGCCATTCTTCTATCATCCAGAGTAGGTTGATTATCAGTGCCCTTGGTATATTCAGATGCAGTGCTTCGGTGTGATTCAGGTTGTTCAGATTAGGGACCCAGGTATATGATCCAGTAGGTATATGATTGGTACATTTGGGTTGCTGATGTGCTTTTTCTTTTATCTAGGTAGTTTATGACTGGGTATATGATGATTGTTTACTGGCCTTATCTTATGATGTTTTTGTGTTGTTTAGAGTAGGGGTATATGATGATTGTTTACTGGCCTTATCTTCTGATGTTTTCGTGTTGTTTAGAGTAGAAGTGGTTAGTTACTATGAGTAGGAGGTTCTTTTGTATACTCATTGGTCATACCCTTGCTTTACGAAGTACAAACTTGTTCATTCGCTTATTTTTGGGCCTTTGCTATCGACGACATCATTAGTCACTTCTCCGTCCATCCATTACCTTCCAGTTTGGGTTTCATCCTGACTTACACCTTAACTAGTAATCTCGAGGACTTCCCCCACCTAGACCTCTATGTTGGATAGATTCCTTGTTTGCATTGTGTCTCAGCTTTGGAGTGTGTGATTTTAGTCACAGTGATTGTTCTCCTCTAGTCCTCGAAATTAAGTATTCCTATCAACAGTGTTGCTAAACACTAAAGCATCGGAACTTAAATGCTATATCTAAAGGAATGCTAAGTCAGCAAAAACAATGTTGCTAAACACTACCATACATATCTATATTAACTAGCCAGTGGCCAAAGGACGAGCACTCATCCTTGTTTGATGTAAAGCCGTTTGTCCCCACAAGGCAACAGGGTGGTCACTCCATCGCACCTATGGACGGTGGCGGGCAATGGAGGTCATACCGAGTCATAGCTGAAGCCCAGAAGGCTTTTAGGGCACCTGCTTTTGGAGGTTGGCTAGTGAAAATCTTTAAAGTGAAATAAATGATAAATCTCAACTGAGAAAAGCTGATAAATAAATAAATTGCTAAAAGGTTGCTTGTCTAGAGTCTATTGGAAGCATTCTCATCACTCTACCCATTTGTGAGATACCGCCATTCCCCTTGTTATTGTCTATCCTGCATATGTATAGGTGGCTCCCCTGGTTCCTTCATCCAAGAGATTGTAGTGTTGAGGTTGTCGAAGTCTTCCCCCTAGCCTAGCCTTTGTTTTTCCACCCTCACCCACGGTTAGCAAATTGTTCCAGTTTGTAAACGAGTATACACTTGAGATTCCTGTTTATAGTAGTTAGCTACTTTTGATCTAGACTTATTTTTGTTATACTATTTACATGCTTTTGCCAGTTAAACAACATCTTATGCTTTAGTCTAGCTACTAATATAATTGAAGGAGCATATCATAACCATTTGTACTTGCAGCAACAATTATTCATGATCTGGATCATTATTTTGATCATTTTTTACCTGGTCAACAACAGGGTCCAGGATGAGTTTGGACAGATAGTGTTCGAGATGGATTATTCATGGCCCATATGTGTCCATTAGATGGTTCCATGCTTCAGACAACAGTTTCAGATGATGGTTTGATGGATTTTTATTATTATTATTTACAGGCCATTATTTTATTATTTCGAGCATGGATGAGCTTACAGAGCTATCACTTGATGGTCACATGGTGTATGAGTACTCATTCCTAGTGGGTTTGGGCATTCTGAGTCCATTGGCGCACTTGGTTACCAGTTCCGAGCAGTTACAAGTGATGATATGGTCAGATTACCACTTTATTGCATTTCGCCATTCAGAAATGGCCTGTCCAACACTTTCATTGAGCATGCATGTTCTCCTAGGGCGCTCCTGAGGGGATAGGGGGTCCAGCCAGTCGTTATTACCATATTACCCCATCCCCAAACATTTTGGTACAGTCATATTTGTGTCTGGGACACTTGGCAGTGAGTTACAGGCATTCTTGTTCTTTCAGAGGTGGTTTTCCGGCAGAGGAATGGCTAGCAAAGGAAATCGATTTGGTTTAGTGGGGCAAGGAAATGGCATGAGGTTGGTCCAGGATATTTTGATGATGTTTTTCACACCTTCCAGCATTTGTTCCGGCATCAGTGGGGTCCACACGTCCTCCCATTTATTGTTTCGGGGGTTTTATTATGTATTTTGGGGCACACGTCCTAGTGTCCTTAGACACTTTATCACATGATGTACTATTATTGATGTAGGTGGGGCATTATTCTAGTGAAGATATATTCTCCTAGAACCCCCCACCATGTTATGATCTCATGTTGTGTCCCTAGTCACTTTATGAGTCTCACGTCCCCCTAGGGCGTCATTGAGGGAGTACGTTCCCCTTGTTTTGAGTGATCCATGTATTGTATTTTGGGATCATCTTAACCGTTGATTATTATTGTTACATATTTTGATCTCCACCACTCATTTAAAAAGTGGTTAGGGTTTTGGTCTCTCTCATTCCTATTTAAGGAAGAGACCCCCCTCATTGTAAAGGGACTTTTGGCTCTTGGATTTCTGACATAATAAAAATATTTTTGCAAAAAACTCTTGGAATCTTTGTGAATGTTCTTGCGAGTGATTGCAAAGTATTTTCTCTTTGACATCATTGTGGATCTAGCTCTTTCCATAACTATTTTTGCAGGGGCTGTGTGGTAGTGAAGGAGGACGATTTGAAGGGGGCTCTATTGTGGGGAGATCGCATCTCTCTTCCTCAAGATGTCTTGCATCTCCAGGAGTATCTTTATTGTATCTTGGATCATCTTGATGCTTCTTGATTTATCTTTGCTATCGTATAGTTTATTTCTTGTTTGATTCGATTCTAACTGCAGATCGTTTTGGCAGGGAAGGGCGCATTGGCCATCTTGGGAGCATAGCAATTTCACTTGGAGAGGTTGGATCTCACTCTAGATTGCTTCGGTTTGGGAAGATCATCAATTTGCAAGCAGGCCACAAGTTATTCCAGGTGTGATTCAATTTATTTTTGTTGTTTCGGGATCTATTCCAATTGTCATCATTAAAACCCTCATTGTTAAAACCCTAATTTTGTAGATCTGATAGATATGGCGATATTTTTGGATTAATATTTAAAACCCACTTTAGAAATAATTAATAAACCCTAGATCTCAAATTTGAACTTAATTTGACTCCATTTGCCCTTGGATCTAGAATTAGTCACTTCTAGGTGGGACGCCCTCCTTGGTTTTCTCATTATCTCTTCATATCTATCATTTGGGTCTTGCTTGAAACCCCTCAAATTGACAAATCTAACCTCAAGCACTCATTCTAGTGTCATTTCATCTGTTAACTCCCCATTTGGGTCCACATATCCATTGTTTGCCTAAACCCTAGGTGGGTCCCACTTGGGCATTTACTTTTGGCACTAGATAAATCTAGATCTACTAGCCTAACTTCATTTTGGTACATTTCTTCTTTGGTTGAGAATCTCTATCTTGCCTAAGCCTCCTCGACCGGTTCCTAACTCTTATAGGCCACTACGTTTCCCTAGATCTATATTTCTCCACCAAGATCTACTCTTGTGCTTCATTCGTTACCTTTAGAGTACCTTGTGTTGGTTCGCTAGCCCTCATAGGCTAGTAAGGGTCTCTCTCTTGATCTTGCGTTAGTTTGATCTAAAGCGACAAGAGCCCGTCTGGTGTGACAACTACCCTTATACAATAGTGGACGAGGCCCTTGCGGTGTCACTTGGATAACTGCCCTACCTCTACCGTCCCAGATAGGATACCTTTGGTGGTAGCTACACTTTGAGTGATAATAGTTACCTGCCACTGCCACTGTGAACCCTTCAAACTCCTGATCCTCCTCATCATCCCCACTATCTGAATACACCTCAATGTATTGAGCCTTCCCCTTTCCCAAAAACATGTGATCTGGTACCCATGGTTCTTGGCAACTAAAACATAGCTTCTTCCTCCTTAACTCTCTATGGGTATCATCGTCCATCCAATCCTTCTTTGGCCACTTTCTCTGGAAAGGCTTTTTATCCTTGTCTTTATTGGGGAAGATAGGTTTGGGAGGAAACCTGTTCTTCATAATTGAACCCTGCAAGTCCCTGGTCCTGCTAATAGCATCCTATAAGGTGGTGGGTTTATAAGCTTTAACCCATCCACATAAGAGTTCAGTTAGAGCCTCGGTGAACAACATGACTAGCTAGCTCTCTAATATGTCATTCACCAATGACGACAACTCTCTAGAATTCCGATATAAAGGCCTTTGGACTACCTGTCTGGTTGAGCCGAGCTATCTCTTTGAAGTGAACCTTGAGATCCTTCTTGTCAAAGAGCTCAAGGAACCTTTGTGTGAAGTCAGTGCATGATGTGATAGTGTTGTGGCCCAACGTCACCAACTCGTGGTACCACCACTCATGAGCTTCCCCGTCCAAGTGCAATGTAGGGGGGTTATGTGACCTAGTGACCTGCCCCTAGGAGCCCCGGACACCAACCTCAGGCCTACAAGCCCTAAAATGAGGCAGTCAGTAATGCCACTAAGTCATAGTACTTGTAAAGGAAGAATCAAGGGGTCCGACCATAACCACCTCTCAAAAGGTGCAGATAACACCCCCATCCTGGCCTTGAAGAAGAAAAAAATGACCCCTCTCCCTGGGCAGATATCTGAAAGTGAGTTGGTATTGCTACAGTGTAACACAAATGCATGGAAGTAGCTACTCAAAGAAGTCGCCCATGCAATAGCTCATGCCCTCCTTTGGTGTTGGATCAATAGAAATAGCTCCAAAAATGCTAATATGATCCCAATAAGCAGCAATAGGATCAATAGTAATTCGCCTAGTGAATAGTATGAATGGCAGAGCCCCGAATGATCAGATGTATGCACCTTCAATGATCCAGTAAAGAAGAATGCGCCCCAGTGTTGGATAAGGAAGAATGTGCCCTTCAGAAGATGGCAAAGGAATATGCCCTCTGTAGAACAACTCTCCAATGCGCCTCGATACAAAAGATAAAGAGAGTGTCTCAAGTAATGGCCAGATAGTACGCCTCTTAGAATGAAACCAACAATGCGTCCTCATTAAGAGCTAGGAAATGCGCCCTAAATATGTGTAGAGTCTAGACTGATGCACCCTCATAAATTCTTTAACTGCTTGGATGCCCTCAAATCCCTGCAGAGAATGATGAAGATACTGTAGTATTGAAGCTCGTGTGACAGATCTGGATGACCTATCCTCTTGAATTGACTAGGAAAGATAGATTCCACCGTTGAAACCAATGTTGGCTAAGGCAATTCGCCCTCAACCCTAAAACAACTCTTAGAGCTCTCAAACCAATTCTCAACAATGAATAATAACAATATGCATGCCCAGAGAATTCGACTTCCTTCTTTTATTAGTTTGACCTATGCATACCGCATGCAACTTAACTTTTGGATACATGCAACTTTAATGACATGTGACACATGCATTTGGAATAAGGCCTCGCATGTCACACATGTTATCTGATCCTGCTTAAGTGGTCCTTTTTATCTGCTAATGACTTATTATCACTGCTCATGATGTGCTTTTATCTCGTGTGTCATCAGTCATTAGTTAATTCCCTTTTATCGATGCTCGCTCGAACCTATGGGAATTAAATAGGTTAGCGGGTTGGTTCCTATTGCTTAGGCATAAGAGGACATTACAGTTTAGCCTCTTTCATGCAAGAAGTTTAGTGCCATATTAAGATAAACATAGAAGAGGCGCTTCTTTGTGGAGACGAGGATGCTTTTCTATAAAATAGATGGCGCTAATCTTCTAAGGATAATCAGTGGTAATTTCAAGAGTGAGAGTGTCATTTTCATATAGGAGCGTTTCCTTTTTGTTGCAAAACTTGGCAGGTGGATGAAAGCATTGTTACATAAAGGTGCATTCCCAAGGGTAGGGGTTGTGCTCCCCATGCTGCTGCGATGTGGGTACCCCAGGGGAGGCATTCCCACATGTTCGCTTTTGAGGGGATCACACAGAAACACACAAGGGAACGCCCCCCCTTCAAAAAGGGAAACATTCCCTCCCAAAATATGGCCCTCCCTTGTCATCGTTGACTATATTTGGGGGAAAAAATGAGAAAAGCAAAAACATAAAACAAATGATTACTTATAACTAAAATTTAACCTAATCTACTCTTCACTTTAGTCATTTTTCATTCTCCTTGTGGCTTGTGATTTCTCTTTTGCTTGCGATTTGTCATTTCTCCTTTGAACATCTGTTGCCCACTATTAGCGTTCAAACTAGCAGGCTAGGCTTGCAAGTGAAAGACAATCACATAAGAAACTTGAATTGCTGTCACCTTTGTCCAATCTCCTAACTTCTTTGGGATCCAATGTTGTCTCAAGGGTAGAGCCATTTAATGTACATGCCAAGTAGATGCCAAATTCCTTCCAAACACCTTAAAGCGTAGATCAGTGCCTCTAATGGAGTCAAACACAAAGTAATAGAGAAAGTTAGGATGGTGCTTGTATAGTAGTTTTGGCAGTTTTGCAGGTCTGTTTAGGGTTAAAAAAGATAGATCGAGAATTTCATGCTCGAAATTTTAGGGCTGAAATTTTGGGGTCGCGATAATTTAGGGCCGCGATAATTTAGGGCCAAGGTTTTAGATCCGAGGCTCTAGGGCCGCTAGAGTTTGGGGCCGAAATTTTGGGGTCGTGATAATTTAGGGTCGAGGTTTTAGATCCGCAAGAATTTAGGGCCGAAATTTTGGGGTTACGAGAATTTAGGGCCGCAAGATTTTAGGGCCGAAATTTTAGGGATGCCAAAAAGAAAGAAGATACCTAATTCTAACCTTAATTCTACCATGAAAATGCAAAATTACACATGAAAATGCAAGTTTAACCTAGCAATAATATTTACAAAAATTCAAACTAGGGTTTGATGCAGAGAAAATGGACAAACTTAGGGTTTTAATGGATGTTACCCCAAACCCTAGCCTTAGAGGAGGGTGACAAGCCTTCCTCTTGGAGGTAATTCTCCTTGCTACTAGGTTAGGACTTCTTGAAACAACCTCTAGGGTTGGTTTCAAGAATCTGAACTAGGGCAAAGTTGGCGCTCCAAGGTCAAACTTTGTAAAAACCTCCTCTTGAGAGCGTTTTTAGTATGGAATGAGGATAGAATAGCAGGAAAAAGCCTTATTCAAAGAGAATGTATCCCTAGGTCTACCATTCAATCATTCAAGATGCAAAATGGACCTACCATTCATCAAGCAAACCTTAAAAATATAAAAGACTTACTTGAGCATGAGTTATTCCAACCATTCTAGCATCCACAAAGCATTAGCAAGACAAAGAAAGCATCCAACTTCATCCAAGAGGTGCACATAACTTCATAAGGTCCTTCTAGTGTAAAAGAGTAGCATAATGAATTTTATCCCATAAGTTGTGTCTAAAATGAAGTGAGGAGATTGTATTTATATGATCTCACATTCACTTTTTACAAAATATTCAAGCCTACATGCTTTAAAATGTCAATTTAAAATTATAACAGAAAATAATATAACCCTACACAGGTTTCCAATCCCCCTTGAAGATAATATAAAATAATCAAATATGTGGCTAACTTGGGGCATTTTCCCCAGAGTTCACCCAAAAGTGACTAAAATGACTGAAAATGAGCAAAATACTCCAAACTGAAGGTTGGAGTAGGCAGGGGGGGACGTCATGCCCCATCTAACCCCAACAGTAATGAAAATCCCTCAACGCCCCCCCCATATCAAGCAATGTAGGCCTGGAAGAAGGATGATGTCATTATCACTAGACAGCCAAGGAGAGAGGGTGCTGCAGTATTGGAAGACTAGGAGGGTGTGGAAGGTGATCTGGAGGAGAGACATAAGCCTCAGTGTTGAGAGAAATACTACTAGCGTGATAAAACATGTGGGGGGGTCCTCAGTGTTGAGAGAAATACTACTAGAGTGATAAAACATGTGGGGGGGTCATGTGACCCAGTGACCCACCATTGGGAGCCCTGGACACCAACCTCAGGGCTTCAAGCCCTTTCATGAGGTAGTCAGCAATGCCACTAAGCCATAGTACTCTCAGGAGAAGAACTAAAGGGTCTGGCCATAACCTCCACTCATAAAATGTTGGAACACACCCCTCATGGTCAGAAAAAAAATGACCTTCTCTCCCTTGGGCATAACTGAAGGTGCGTTGGTACTGGTACCACGTAACACCCACCATTTTCCTTTATCTTTGCCATGAGAGGGGTCGAGCCGTGGTTGTGTGAGATGTGATGAGTGTGGTGTCCTGCGAGGGGTGAAGCTGGGGTTGTGTAAGGGTGTTTGAGTTGTGTGAGATGGTAGACCTGGGTCCTCAACCTGTGGGATTATTGATGTGTGAGGTGGGTAGACTGCAGACCTCAACTTGCGTGGCCTACTGGAGACTAGAGATATCAACCCATATATTGTTGGTTGTTGGAGATTCAAGTTTTCAATAGGTGAGGGTGTTGGACAATGGAGACATTGTTGTTGGACATTGCTATTAAGTTGTCGGCCGCTGGACCAGTGGGAAGAATATTTTGCACTGCTAGACCTGTGGACAATGCTAGATATTGTGGGCCGCTAGAGCTGTTGGGTGTGCACTGTGCATTTGCAGCTTCGCCATTTGGAGGAGCTGTTGGAGGTAGGGTAACAATTTCTTTTTTGTTTTGTTTCAATGGATGAGATTCATAGTTGCAATTTCAACTTTCAATGTTCATTGTTCAAACTTCAGTCATCAATAGTCATATCCAAAAAAGTTAATATGATTATTATTTGAAATTTCAGATTCTACACACATGAAAAATGTTGCATTCAATGACAATATGGTATGCCTACAAACTCTTGTTGCGGGTTGCTTTCTAAATCTATACAAACCCAATACATATATAAAAAATGAGTCATTTGGCAACACCAACAACATTAGCAATGATAGTGCTTATGATAGTGAGGGAGAAAACTATGAAAATGTGGGGCAAATGGAAGAAACGAATACAAGGGAAAGTCAGACAGTGATTGATAATGAGCATGGGTTAGGTTCTATAGCCAATGGTTTGCCAGTGTAAAGGACTGGCTGAAAAAAGGACTGGAATTTGATCTGAAGATATGTTAACCCCGACTACTATAAATGTGATAACAAGTCCCTCGGGCTATTTTACCCAATTTCCTTCTAGGGCTCCAACACAGGCCGCCCATGGACTCTCTGTGCCGGGACTCCAAGGAGCTCCACTATAATTTTCCTTGTATTCTTAGTTACGGCTCTAGGCTATTGTACAGTGATGGCTCCCGACTATGGTATGGTGATGGTCAAGTGATGGAAGAATGACGATGTCTGAATAATAACTTCTCCCCTTGAATGAACTAACTCTCAATATTTTCTATGGATGTTGAGAACTCACCAAGTGGCATGCATGGGAAGTTCACTTATCTCCTTCTAACCCCAAGCTTAGGATAATTAACTCAAGGTTATGGCTAATGTGCTTTAATAAAGAGGGATTTATAGAACTTAAGATAAAAGGGAATAATAATGATAATGGCTTAAGCTTATAAGTCACCAGTGTCATCTTCCCCTTTAACTCTCTTCTCACTTCCCCTCTTGTGGAATCATAGCTCCCCATCTCATCTTCGTCCTTATTAGTCTGCATAAGTCATGGTTTTTATATTTATCATAAAATGTACATATTGACATCATCTTGGTCACACTAGACCATTCATGTCCGTCTTCTATCCATTTCATCAAAATATACATGATTTCATCTTTACATACTGGGGTAAAAAATGGCGTGTTGGTGGAGGTGAATGAATCAACCAAGGTTAGACAAGTGAATTGGTTTTCAATCAACTTAATGACTCAAGATGTGGGGATCAGGGTGACTTTGTAGTCTTCACCAAAGTACATACAATAGGATGTGTCTCAGCAAGGGATTGCGTTATGAGATATTGCCCCCTTTGAGCTGAACAATAAGACTCCCCTTTATTCTTTTCTTTTTCTTTTTTATGATCACCTTCTTCTTGGAATTTTCTTCTTGTACTTTGGATGAGGAGACCTTAGCCTTGATTTTATTGAAGGCATATGCAAGTAAGCCTTGTAAGTTTTTCTTTTTCTTTTCTTTTGATTTGTTGGATTTGCAATTTTCTTGCTCCCTCTTGATTTCTTTAGGATTTGGTACAAATTTTACTTCTTCACTAGCTTTTGGTACAAGATTCTTGGACTGGGAGCTTGTCTTCAAATGCCCTTTTTGAGGCATTATAGGGGAACGACCTTGTTTCAGATCTAAGGGGAAACATTGCTCAATGGTATTTCTACTTGTTTAATATCAACTGGCCTTAGGGAGCATACCTAGGAACCTCCTAAATCGTTGCAAGATTCATGATAGCACAAGTGGGCTCGAGACATGGAGGAAACATGGTGGTGCTTGTGGTGAAGGGAATACAGAGGGGGAGATCAAGAGTTCATCAAGTAAATTTAGTAACCATACTGGATCCTTAGGCATGATATGGCAATCAAAGTGGCATTAAAAAGGCATAATTTCTTGGCATTCCCATCACTGATATCTTTTCTGGCCACACAAGTCCGGAGTTCGTCTTCACAGCTTAAGCAAAAATAGGTGCAAAAATTCCCATACTTCATGTGGTATAACAAGATCTATAGAAGTTTTTATGAAGCCCAAATATATTAGGTACAGATCAAGCCTTGAGTATTAGGAATGTGGTGCTTGCTTCAACCTATAAAGGGCCTTCTTCGACCTGCATGCTTGGGTCTCTTGCCCATTCATTACAAAACCTCTTGACTGATTGATGTATACTTCTTCCTAAATTAGACCATTAATAAACGTTCTCTTTACATCCATGTCATAAAAATGGCAACCAAGAGCATATACTAAAGACATAATAGACCTAATGGAACTATACTTGGCAACTGGGGCAAAGGTCTCGTCATAATTAACTCCCTTTCTTCGGGAGAATCCTCTTGCTACTTCCAAGAGTTGTACTTCTCTATGTTGCCATTTGTTGCATGCTCTACCTTGTACAACCATTGGCTTCCCGATTGGCCTCTACACAATTTCCTTAACATCATTCTTCATGATGGAGTTATACTCCCCCACCAAGGCATCTTGCCATATCTACTCACCTATTGGCTCCTCGTAACTAGAAAGCTTTGCATCAATGATGGAAGACATTAGTGTAACATAATTCATAAACTATTTAAGCGTATTACTAACCTGAACAAACTCCTTGGAACTCCAACTTGCTCTTGTACATTCTGTAATGTTTGGGTTGGCCACTTAGGCTTCTTGGCTGTACTGGAAGGTATTGAGCAATTGATTCCACCTTCAGAACCTTGCTGATCTGATTTTGTCTGTGGATCAACATTTGGGTTAGTAAGTATTTCTCCCTCCTCAACATTTGTTGGAGTCTCTTGAGATCTTGAGGACCTTGCATCCTCATCAAACTTCACGTCTGAGCTCACAACTATTTTTTTCTATGGAGTGTAGCCTCAATAAGCCTTGGAGGACTCACTGTATCCAACAAAAACACCTTTCAAACTAGATTTTTCTCCTCAGAAATATGAATATATACAAGAGAACTCAAACATGAAAGTGTGATACCTGGGGTTTTTCACTTGTGAAAGCTTCCCTTGGTGTTTTGTCCTTCATCACCTAGTGAGGATCCTTGTTCAAGCTTTAGACAACTGTACTACATACTTCTACCGAAAGGAACATAGGTAGATCTAGGTGAAGAACCATAACCTTGTTCTCTCAACATTGGTCTCATTCTTCGTTTCAACAACCCCACTCTCTTATAGGTTGTAACACATTGCCAACTCTCTCTTGATTCTTTCATCTTTGCTAAAAGGAATCAAACTCCTTGGAGGTATACTCTGTTGGTTGTGGAGCCAGATCTTCCAGTCTCATAGATAATATTGTCTTAGTTGTGCACCCTAGAGGATTGTACACTCATGCCCCAACCTTGGGGTTCGGGGGCAACGCCCCTGAGAAAATTTTTTGGGGCTGTTTTCGCCACCAATTTTCGAGCCCATGGTTTTGGGTAACCCGTGGTTTTTTCCCATTGTATTTCCCTTATAAAAGAAAGACATTGTAATATGGCTAGGGTTAATGATGTATTAGGTTTTATGCATTGTAAAGATCTCTGAGATCAGGAAGAGAGATTGTGAGACAATGAAGAGGAAGTGCAGCGGTTGTGCTGCAGGTTGTATCCCTTCACTTTGCTGGACAGAATAATAATAAGGACTGGCAACTTCAGTGTGGACGTAGCCCAAGTTGGGTGAACCACGATATATCTGTGTCTCTCTTGTAATGTGTATGTGTGATTATATTTGCATTTCTGTTTATTGTTATTGCTCTGCGATCCTATTTTTCTAACAATTGGTATCAGAGCCAAAGGTCTATTTGGCAGATAAATCCGCTGGAAGCTAGGGTTTCTGGTTCGAGTGGGAGCAATGGCAGAAGAAGGAAAGTTTAAGGTCGAGAAGTTTAACGGCCAAAACTTTCAGTTATGGAAGATGCAAATGGAGGACTATCTGTACCAGAAGGATCTATACCTTCCGTTGGGAGGAAGAGCAAAGCAACCGGCGGCCATGAAGGACGAAGAATGGGAGGTTCTTGACAGAAAGGCTCTGGGAACAATATGGCTGAGCCTAGCTTCGTCGGTGGCTTTCAATATCTCAAAAGAAACGACAACGGAGGGTTTGATGAGCGCACTGGGTAAGCTATATGAAAAACCCTCGGCCTCCAACAAGGTAATTCTAATGAAGCGTTTATTTAACATGAAGATGTCTGAAGGTGGATCTGTTACTGATCATTTAAATGAGTTTAATACGATTACAAATCAACTAAGTTCTGTAAGTGTGAACTTTGATGATGAGGTTAGGGCTCTTCTAATCTTGTGTTCATTGCCAGAAAGCTGGAATAGCTTGGTCATGGCTGTAAGTAACTTTGTCTCTGGTTCAAACACCTTGAAATTTGATGATGTTATTGGTGTTATTCTTAGCGAGGAAATGCGAAGAAAAAACACAGGTGAGACATCAGGTAATGCATTGACCATGGAGAGCAGGGGAAGACAAAAGGAGAGAGGAAAGAGCCAAGGTAATCGTGGGAAGTCTAAAACGGGTAGATCCAAGTCCAGACTGGGAAAGATAGAGTGCTGGAACTGTGGAAAGAAAGAACATCTGAAGAAAGACTGCAGATCTCTAAAGAAGAAAGGAGATGCACAGTAGGAAACTACCTAGGAAGCAAATGTAGCAGGTGATGTGTTACAAAATGCTTTGATTCTTTTATTAGATAATACTAGTGATTATTGGGTAGTAGACTCAGGGGTTTCATGTCATGCTACACTCCATAGAAAATACTTTCATGATTATGTTCCAGGCGATTTTGGACATGTTTTATTGCGTGATGATGAGCCATGTAAAATTGTTGGAATGGGTAAGGTATGGATAAAAGTTAAGAATGGAATTCATTGGCTACTGAAAGATGTAAGGCATATTCCTGCTATGAAAAGAAATCTGATCTCGACAGGGCAGTTGGGAGATGGCGGCTGTCTATCTACATTTGGAGAAAAGTGGTGGAAGATCACTAAAGGATCAATGGTGATAGCAAAAGGAGACCGGGTAGGTACGTTGTATTTATGTCCTCATAATACTGACCATTCTATCTCTTTAGCTTCCACAGGAACAAATACAGCATTGTGGCATCATAGGCTTGGCCACATGAGTGAGAAGGGGATGCAGATTCTCCACTCAAGGAAGTTGCTGCCAGATTTGAAGCAGGTAAGTTTGGAATTCTGTGAAAACTGTGTTTATGGAAAACAGAAGAGAGTCAGATTTCTCAGGGTTGGGAAACAGAAGAAGAATGAAAAGTTAGAGCTTGTGCATATAGATGTATGGGGACCAGTTCGGGTACAATCTTTTGGTGGCTCTCATTATTATGTTACATTTATTGATGATGCAACTAGGAAAACTTGGGTTTATTGCATTAGACAGAAATCTGATGTGTTTGCTACTTTTAAGAAGTGGAAAGCTTTGGTTGAGAATGAGACAGGAAAAAGGTTGAAGTGTCTCAGATCTGATAATGGAGGTGAATACTGCGGCAAGGAGTTTGATAGTTACTGTTCATACCATGGGATTCGTAGAGAGAAGATAGTCCCAGGAACACCACAAGAAAATGGTGTGTCTGAAAGGATGAACAGAATGATCATGGAGCGTGCAAGGTGTATGAGATTGCATGCAGGGCTGCCCTTACAGTTTTGGGCGAATGCTGTAAATACTGCTGTTTATTTAATAAACAGAGGACCTTCAAGTGCTTTGGATGGTGGTATTCCAGAGGAGGCATGGACAGATAAAAAGGTAAACTACTCATTTCTGAGAACGTTTGGTTGTGAAGCATTTGTCCATATTGATAAAGATAATAGAACAAAGCTTGAAGCTAAATCCAAGAAATGTACCTTCATTGGATATGGGGTTGATGAATTTGGTTATCGTTTATGGGATTATGAAAATAACAAAATCATCAGGAGTAGAGATGTGATATTCAATGAAAAGGTCATGTATAAAGATCAGTTGCAGGGAAATAAACAAGAAAAAAAAAACACAGAGTACACAGTGCTTGATGAAATTAAAGAAAATGAAGTTCCGAAGGTGCCAGAAAATCAAGAACAGCAGCAAGTACTTGAAACTCCTGCAAGTGTAAGAAGATCTACCGGGTTAAGTAGACTCCTTGAACGATACTCTCCTTCAATGTATTATTTATTGATGACTGATTCTGGTGAACCAGAATGTTATGAAGAAGCAATGCAGGTGGAAACTAGAAAGAAGTGGGAGCGAGGCATGAATGAGGAGATGGACTCATTGGTAGGAAACTAGACTTGGGATTTGGTTCATTTGCCTGTTGGTAAAAGAGCATTGCAGAACAAATGGATTTACAGGTTGAAGGAAGAAGAAGGAGGTAAGAAGCGGTACAAGGCCAGAGTTGTTGTAAAGGGGTTTGCACAGAAGAAAGGTATAGATTTTGTTGAAATATTTTCTCCTGTTGTTAAGATGACTTCAATTGGGACTATTTTAAGTCTAGTGGCGGTAGAAGATTTGTATCTTGAACAGTTAGATGTAAAAACAACCTTTCTCCATGGGGATTTGGAGGAAGAGATATATATGCAGCAGCCACAAGGGTATGAGGTCAAAGGTAAGGAGAATTTGGTGTGCAGGTTGAAAAAGAGCTTGTATGGATTGAAGCAAGCTCCAAGGCAGTGGTATTTAAAATTTGACAGGTTTATGACAGAACAAGGTTATAGTAGATGTCATTTTGATCACTGTGTTTATTTCAAGAAGCTAGACAATGAAAGATATATTATCTTGTTATTGTATGTGGATGACATGCTTGTTGCAGGGTCTAACATGCAGGATATAAATGTACTCAAAAGGAAGCTAGCTAATTCATTTGCGATGAAGGATTTGGGTGCTGCAAAGCAAATCCTTGGTATGAGAATAACGAGAGACATGAAAAATCGCAAATTGACATTGTCTCAGGGTGAGTACATACAAAAGGTGTTGGAGAGGTTTAGAATGCAGAATGCAAAACCAGTTAGTACACCTTTGGCCAGCCATTTCAGTATAAGTAAGGAAATGTGTTCCAAGACACAGGAAGAGATAGAATACATGTTCAAGATTCCCTATCAATCAACAGTTGGCAGCTTGATGTATGCCATGGTGTGCACAAGACCAGATATTGCACAAGCAGTGGGAGTTGTGAGCAGATATATGAACAACCCAGGTAAAGAACATTGGAAGGCAGTACAGTGGATTCTCAGGTATTTGAGAGGTACTACCGCTCAGGCATTATGTTTTGGAGGTTCAGACATTGTTCTATAGGGATATGTTGATGCAGATATGGCAGGTGATAAGGATAGCAGGAGGAGCGCCACAGGGTATGTGTTTACTGTAGGTGGAACAACAGTAAGTTGGATTTCGAAACTGCAGAAGGTTGTTGTACTTTCAACAACGGAAGCAGAGTATGTCGCTGTTACAGAGGCTAGTAAAGAGATGATTTGGTTGCAGAGGTTTATGGAGGAATTGGGTAAGAAGTAGAAGGATAGCAAATTGTATAGTGACAACCAAAGTGCCATTCATCTTGCAAAGAACTCAACATTCCATTCCATAACTAAACATATACAACTCAAGTACCATTTCATACGCTCTGTTATGGAAGATAAACTGTTGAAGCTGGAAAAGATACACACTAGCCAGAATCCTACAGACATGTTCACAAAGGTAGTGACCAGAGAGAAACTGAGTTCTTGCTCGGTTTCAGTTGGCCTTCTAGCATGAAGGTGAAGATGAGAAAGTTGCCAAGTCCAGGTCCAACAAGTACAACAGTGGTGGAGTTGTTGTGATCAGTCTCCAAGTGGGAGATTGTTGGTTGTGGAGCCAGATCTTCCAGTCTCATAGATGATATTGTCTTAGCCGTGCACCCCAGAGGACTGTACACTCATGTCCCAACCTTGGGGTTCGGGGGCAACGCCTCTGAGAAATTTTTTTGGGGCTGTTTTTGCCACCAGTTTTTGGGCCCATGGTTTTGGGTAACCCGTGGTTTTTTCTCATTGTATTTCCCTTATAAAAGAAAGACATTGTAATACGGCTAGGGTTAATGATGTATTAGGTTTTATGCATTGTAAAGATCTCTGAGATCAGGAAGAGAGACTATGAGACAGTGAAGAGGAAGTGCAGTGGTTGTGTTGCAGGTTGTATCCCTTCACTTTGCTGGACGGAATAATAATAAGGACTGGCAACTTCTGTGTGGACGTAGCCCAAGTTGGGTGAACCATGATATATCTGTGTCTCTCTTGTAATGTGTATGTGTGATTATATTTGCATTTCTGTTTATTGTTATTGCTCTGCGATCCTGTTTTTCTAACATACTCTCCTCCATTATTAAAACTTAGTATCTTTATCTTCTTACTTGTTTGGTTCTCCACAAGAGCTTTGAACTCCTAACACCTACTAAAGTCCTCATCCTTGGTCTTCATAAAATAAATCCATATTTTTCTAGAAGAAGCATCAATGAAAGAAAAGAAATAGGTATTACTATCAACTAAGGTAATGACATGAGTCCACACATTGAATGTAATAGATCAAGAATCCCTCTTGATTTGTGCTCTTTGCTTGGGAAAACAATGTTGAAATGCTTGTTGAGCACACATCCCTCTCCCACTCCTGTCCTTTCTACCTAGAAAGGAGGCAATCCCTCCACCATTTCCTTTTGGAGAGGCAAATCCCCGTAGTGCAAGTGACCTAATTGTTTGTGCTACAACTGACATAGAGTGTCATTGCTATGTAACACATTTCCATGCTTCATAGGATCTGCAAACAACCTGTAAAGGCCACCCTCATGTACTCACTTGAACAAAACTTGACCAGGATTAGGGTTGCATGTTTTGATGATCACTTGTTGATTGTAAAACTCAACCAAATACTTTAGATTCGCTAGACAAGAAACTAAAAGATGATTCTTTGTTAAACTGGGTTCAAACAGTGCTTGATGTAGCTCCAGAACCACTCTTGTTGGCATGTAGAGTGAAATAGAACCATCTGAATCATCGATTACTTGGCATTACCACCAAGTTCCACTTCCATGTCGAAATGTCATTCTTTTAGTGTGAAGAAAGTAGACTGTACGCATACCACCAACACCACAAACGAGTTATTGGAAAGACATGACACCTTGGAGAAGGTTGTATCTAGTCAATATGCATGCCTATCTGCTCTTATAGAAGCATTTGCACTATCTGCAAACTACTTTTGTGGTTGTTTACTCTTAAGGCCCCCTCTTCTTAGGACATTGAGAGGCATAGTGACCAAACTTGTGGCACTTTAAACACTTCACATGGCTCATCTCTTTCTTCCCATGGTTCCAAGATCATGAGACTTCCTTATTGTTCTTTTGACCCCTCTTGGGTCCTCCTTTGTTCTTTCCCTTCTTGATTCTCTTGATGAGGGACAAAAGTTTTGAACCTTCCTCTTTAGCTGCTACTATCTCCAACCTTGTCTCCTCCTAGACAAAATCATCGGCCCATAGCTTTTCAAAAGTGGGTAACTTATCATGAGCACATATAGGTCGAACAAACATGTCCTAGGATGAATGGAACCCATTCAGAGTTATCTGAACCAGCTCACCCTTATCTAGTTGGTCCCCAATGGCTGTGAGTTGATTTCTCAACTCGGTGATCTGTGTTTGATAGCTTACCACAATATCAATGTTGCTCATGCCTCTACTTGAGAGCTATTTTTTCAAAAGCATCTTGTGACATATGTTCACACTTTGACACAAGTGAACAATTCATCATACATATCCTTTGTTGTCTTCTTTTTTGTGATGTGAAGGATCTATTGTCACATCCATCGTAGTCGAGGCTACCATGACTGTAGACCAGTTTTGAGCATATTTTTGAGTCAGTCCATTACATGCTATGCATGAGATGAGCAACATATTGGTGATCACTCTCATATTCAGTGGACCTAGAGCTTATATATTTCACAGTCTTATGTCAGGACTGAGCCTCATGACCCCAGGTCGATGACTGAGTTAGCCATTCTTCTATTCATAGCAGATTGATGACATTGCCCATGATCTATTCAGTAGTAGTGTTCAGTGCCATTCAAATGTTCAGATCACAGATGAAGGTATATGACCCAGTAGGTATATGGTTTGTGTATTTGGATTGTTTTTTTGCTTGTTTATTTATCTTGGTAGTGTGATTGGGTATATGGTGGTTGTTTTCTGGCGATATTCTATGTTGTTTTTATTGGCTGTCTAGAGTAGAGGTGATTTGATTACTGTGAGCAAGAGGTTCTTGTGTATACTTGTTGACCAAGCCCTTATCATTAGTATGGGCTTGGTCATTCCCTTGTAGTGTCTTTGCTGGTCATGGCATCATGTTGTCACTTTCCCATCCATCCGTTATCATTCACTATTGACTTTATCTCGACTTACACCTTAACTAGTGATATTGAGGACTTCCCCCACTTATGCCTCTGTGTTGGATAGACTCCATGTTTACCTTGTGTCTTGACTCTGGAGTGTGTGATTTTAATCATAGTGATTGTGCCCTTTAGTCCTTGAAACCAAGTATGCCTAACTAAAAGTGTCTTTTGACACTAAAGCATTGGAACTTAAGTTTGTCGTATTCTAAACAGATGCTAAGTCAGAAAAAACAATGTTGCTAAACATTACAACTAAATTAAATATCTATAATAGCTAGTCGGTGGCCAAGGGACGAGCACTCATCCTTTGTATGACATAAGGCTGTTTGCTTCTATAGGGAAACAGGGTGGTCACTCCATCACACTTATGGACGGTGGCGGGCAATGGAGGTCATACTGAGTCATTATCTGAGGCTCGCAAGGCTATTCAGGGCACCTGCCCTTGGAGGCTAGCTAGTGAAAATCTTTATAAAGTTGAAATAAATCTCAAATTGTATAAAGCTGACTATGAACTAAATTGCAATAAAGGTTGCTTGTTTAGAGCCTACTGGAAACAGTCTCATCACTCTACCAATATTTGAGACACCGCCATCCCTTAGTGTTTCTCTATCGAGCATATGTATAGGTGGTTTCCCCTTTATCCTTCATCTGAGATGTCACAATGTTGAGGTTGTCAAGTCAAGCCCATTATCCCAACCTTGTTTCTACCATCTTCACCCATAACTAGCAAAATGTCCAAGTCTATAAATGAGTATACACTAAAGGTTCTTGTTTATAGTGATTGATCACTTTGGTTTAGACTTACTATTGATCATTTATGTATATAATCACCAGTTAAACACCATTTTAAGCTTTAGTCTTACTACCAATATAATTAAGGGAGCATATCTTATCCATTTGTACTTGCAACATCAACTATTTTTAGTCGGGGTCATTGTTTTGATCATTTTTGACCTGGTCAACCCAGTTTGACCAAGTCAAACCGTAGGATCCGAGATGAGTTTGGACGACAGTGTTCGATGTGGTTTATTCATGGCCCCTTGGTGCCCATTAGATGGTTCCATGCTTCAGACAATGGTTTCATGTAGTGGTTTGTGGTATTTTTATTATTATCAACATTTACAGACCATTATTTTTATTATTCGGGCATGGATGAGCTTATAGATGATTGTTTTGATGGTCACATAGTGTATGAGTACTCATTCCTAGTGTATTTGGACATTTCTGAGTCCATTGGAACACTCAGTTATCAGTTTCGGGCATTCACAGTTGATGATATTGTCAGATTACCACTTTGCAACAGATGGGCATATAAAAATGGCTTGTACATGACTTATTGATATCATTTATTTTCTCCTAGGGCGCTACAAAGAGGATATGGGGTCCAACCACTCGTTATTACCATATTCCTCTATCCCCAGACATTTTGGTGCAGTTAGTTTGGTTCCCGAAGCACTTGGTAGAGAGTTACAGGCATTTTGATCTTCTAGAGGTGGTTTTCCGACAGTAAAATAATGAAGAAATGGCTAGCAAGGAAATCGATTTGGCTCAGTGGGGCAAGGAATTAGCATGAGATTGGTCCGAGACTTGAAATTGATGCTTCCTACATCCTCCAGTATAGTCTCCATCATTAGTGGGGTCCACACGTCCTCCTAGTCATCAGTTGGGGCGTTTTATTGTACCTTTGGGGCACACGTCCTAGTGTCTTTAGAGTCTAGACACTTTATGTCATGCTATATTATTATGATGTATTTGTGGGTTGGCTAGTGAAGATGTTCATACCTCCCAGCCCCCACCATGGTGTCATGTCATGTCCTAGTACTATGTTATGACTTACGTCCCCCCTAGGGCATCATTGAGGGAGTGCATCCCCCATATTTTGAGTGATCCATGTATTATTTTGTCTGGCTCATCTTAGTCGTTGATCTTATTGTTGTATCTTTTGATCCTAGCCCTTCATACTTTTAGGGTTTAGGGTTTTGGACTGTGAGAGCCTATTTATATCTTCTCACACCATTTGTAGAAGGGACTTTTGGCTCTGGAATATTGGAATAAAAATATTACTTTGCAGATCTATCTCTGGTGCTTTGATGAATGTTCTTGTACATGATTGGAATGCCTCTCTTTTGGACATCTGAGTAGCTTTAGTATGATTTCACATCTTTTCTAGTGGAGGCCAAATTGATCTTTGCTGCAGGAGTGCGATTTGTTTGGGAGAGGATTGTGAGGGTTTCTCCATCCATTCGCTTGGGGAAATCTCTTCATCTTCAGGGAGTAACCAATTGTGAAATTTTTCCATTGAGTTATTGTTTTTTAGATGCCTTGCATAGTTTCTTTTTATTTGTGAAACAAATCTAACTTCGGTTGTTTGATTTTTGCTGGTAGAGAGTGCGCATTTCTTCCTTGGACCAACTCGCACTTGCTTGAAGTTTGCTAAATCTTGCTCGGAAGTGTAACCACTGTTAGGATCATCAATGCACTTGGAGGCCGCAAGCATTTGAGGTAAGATCTACAAGGTACGTTGGATTTCCATAACTTCCATCCCAATTGTCATTAATTTTCTTAAAGTTAAAACCCTAGAATTTTAGATCTGATAGGTTCGGCGATCTTCTAGGCTTGGTAACTAAAACCCAAGTCTAATTTCCTTAAAAAACCCTAGAGACCAAGTTTGGGTCAAATCTGACTCCATTGACCCACAGATTTAGGAACTGGCCCTCTCTAGGCAATTCGCACCCCTTGGTTTTTCAGTCATTTTTCTAGATCTATCAGTTGGGTGTGGCTTATTTAGCTTCAAAAATCCAGATCTATCACCTAGCCATCCATCTAGTGTCATTTCATCCCTTAATCACATCAAGTGGGCCCACCTCACTCTTATTTGTCTAAACCCTATGTGGATCTCATTTGTATCTTTTAGATTGGCACTAGATCTATCTAGATCTACTTGTCTAATTTCATTAGTGGTACATTTTCTATTCGGTTGAGTGATCACTCTTTGCCCAAGCCTCCTCAACCAAGCCCTAATTCCTAAAGCCACTTATCTTTCCTAGATCTAGATCTACTTACTTGGGATCTCATTCTCATCTTCATCTCATACATCTTAGAGTGTCTTGAGTAGGTTAGCTAGCCCTTACAGGTTGGCTAGGGTCTCCCCCTTGATCTTGCCTTCACATGATCTAAAGTGACAAGTATCCATTCGACGAGACAACCTCTATATCTAGTGGAGAACGAGGCCCTTGCAAGTGTCACCGGTTTAGCTTCCCTCCTCTACCGTTCGGGGTAGGATCCCTCTAGTTGGAAGCTACTATCTGTGTGATAAAAGGACCAAATGATCCTTCATTGAATCAAGGATGGTTCACTTCACCTTTGATCTACTTCTTAGTATGCTCTATCAAGTCCTTGGGATCAGTGGGAGTCCATGAGATATGACAATTCAACTTCCTCTAAGAGATTTTGCAACCAACACTTCCTTGGTACAAAGTTGGAAGCGCCCTTTAACATGTGACACTCTCGGAGACTGAAACCGACCATCGTTGCAAACCTCGAAAGCACATTTGATCAAATTGATAACATCCTCAAAAGAAATTATATTTGCAACCCTATTCGAGGTGCAGTTCGCTCATCTCAGGTCAATAACAATCTTCCAGTCATTGTAAGATCTTGGGCATCTCACCCAATCTTGAGCATCACACCCATTGAAGCCCTCCGACAACTTCGTCTTACAGACAACTCTGTACACAAAATCTTGGAAGATTTTAGTAAACTTGCTCTAATGCCATGTTTATTGTCAGACCATGGTAAGT
The DNA here is from genome assembly GCA_027924585.1 of Larix kaempferi. Classification (NCBI taxonomy): domain Eukaryota; kingdom Viridiplantae; phylum Streptophyta; class Pinopsida; order Pinales; family Pinaceae; genus Larix; species Larix kaempferi. The sequence continues at coordinate 15,515,783 of BSBM01000547.1, read as the reverse complement.
AGATTTTGCACTCATATAAATTAATGTAAACTCTATGTAGCTAAAAGCTGAAAACTTCAAAGAGACAACCATTGAGTATGTTAATCTACAAACACATATTGTTGGAAATACAAACATCCAATATAGAGATCCGAATTCTCAAAACACCATTCATATTCTATTAATTGAAAAGAATAAACTCTCAACGAAAACAACTCAAAACATAAACTTGCTAACCAACATAGTGGAACACCATGTCCTTCCCTTGTCGATTATAGGCTAGGAGGACTAAAGTTTATTGCTAATTTGATCTATCTTTGTGGTGTGCCTAGCATGGAGGTAGAAAACTTGATTGCCTTGGGTAGTGCACCTAGCTTGCATGGCTCACACATACAAGTGCCCCAAACCCAAGATTAACTACGCATTCCTAAAATAGAAGGCTATTTCATGCAATGCAACTTATCTCCTAGGGATACATGCTTTCCTAAATTGGGAATGTGCATACATAAACTTGCATGGATAATTGTGCCTAGCTAAGAAGGAGAAACCCTAATCTAGATGCATGCGCCTAGTCTAAAAGTGGAACATCGACTATAACTAAGATTGAACAACACTTTTGAATTATGAAAATACTAAGAAGGGCACATGGATGATGCAAGCATGCATGCACCTTCAATCATAGAATTGTTTATATTAGTAGCAACGTCTCATAGGGGCTTCCAATATTGTTGTAGTGCCCTCACAGACCGATCTCTTTGTTGTACAAAACCCAAGGAATGCATGATACGTTGAAGCATGCCAATGTTGGAGGAGAATCAATTGCTGAGCAACACATCTAAAACTCTTTCAATAAAGAAAAAAGCATGGGTCAACTAAAAGATGGATGATAGACCTGCCTAGAATAATCACCAGAACTTACTTAGAATAATCACCAAGTGAGGTGCACAAGTTACATTGAAAATACGAGCCAAAAAGCATCGGAAGAGTCATAAATCTCTTGAAGAAAGGGGTTCCAGTTTGGCTAAGAATATCACTAGAAAATCATCAACAATAGTGACCACCATTGACTAGGATATTACTGAACTAGATAAGATAAAGAAGTTAGAAAACCCAAATTAGGCACCCACCTTCATGTGTAAGAACACTCTTGAAGCCAAAAAATACCAATATCTCTTGCATGAATTAGTCAACCAAACACAGACAAGAATATCCTGTTGATGTATATGTAACTTCGGAATGTATTTCATATATATATTGTACCCTTATAGAGATGTGTTATTCCTCTATAAGGAAGTGTCGTCATTTGTATTGACAAGTGTCGCAAGTGTGTTAACTTGCCGATGGGTTATTAGACCACCTTGATGGGGTCGGCCCTGTATGAGTCATGTGGGTAAAAGGGTTATTCGACCACCAAGTGTGGGGTCGGCCCGGATTAAGTTAACCATGGGTTAAGCTAGACATGTAGGCCCCATTAGTTTATTGGGCAGGACAGGACAAGTATAAATAGAGATCGGGAGATCTCTATTTGATCATTCATTCACACACTTCTCTCATTCAGAAATTGGCGCACTTGTGAGGAGGAGGCTCTGCTGCTAGGAGAAGACTATCTCTTGTACTCTGGTTGTATCATTGCTCTATCTATCTCTGAGGAAGTTGTGGGGTTTTTCACCTTAGGGTTTTCCCCACGGAAATGATATGATTGTTATGCATTGATATACTGTACATGTTATTCTCTTAGTAAAGATCCTATAGCATATTGAATTAATGCTCAAAATCTAACATGGTATCAGAGCTAACTGAGAAGAAGACACTATGCAGTTGCAGAAGCTAGGGCTTCTTGTTTTTGGGTTTCTCTCCACAGATTTGGAAAAGTAATATGATGGATTGACTCTCCTCAGCAAGGTGAATCTATCTGTCCAATCAGAATTCAATTCTGAGCACTTTTAGTTTTGGCCCTAAAAATTTAGGGTTTCCTCAAAAATAGGAATTTCTGAAATCTGAAGACACAACTGGAAGCTCCTTGGAAAATCAGAAGTTTGGAGCTTTGGTTCAAGATTTTTGGTTGTGTAGATCTCCGGAAAACTCAAACCCTAATCCAGCACTAGATCCAGTTTTCAGCAATCAAGTGGGAAGACTCAAATATTTTCTATTTCCATTTGAAGTACTCTTTAAGATGTCTTACCACACCAAGCTTGAGGACAAGCTTGAAGGAGCTGATAACTTCCGAGCATGGAAGTATAGGATTGGGTTCATCCTTGAAGAGAATGAGTTGGATACTTATATAAGTGAAGAGGTCCTTGTCCCAGAGGCAGAAGAGGCTAAGGCTCTTCACAAGAGGAATTTGGTTAAGGCAAAGAGGATCATTGCTGATTCTATTAAAGATCATCTCATCCCTCATGTGTCATCCCTAAAGACACCAAAAGAGATGTTTGATTCCTTGACCAAACTATTTGAAGGCAAGAACATAAATCAGAAGATGACCCTGAGGAATCAATTCAAGAATATCAAGATCCAGAATGCAGAGACTATGCAGTCATATTTCTCAAGGGTCTCCCAGATAAAAGAACAACTTGAAGCTGTGGTTGAAGATATAGAAAATGGAGAAGTGGTGATGACCACTCTTAATGGCCTCCCTAGGTCATGAGATTCCGTCATCCAAGGAATTTGTGCTAGAAAGAAACTTATCTCTTTTGCTAGATTGTGGGAAGAATGCTCACAGGAAGAAGCTCAAATTGTAGCCAGAGAAGAGAAGATGGGGAGTGAAGACCAAGCATTCACAGCTCACTCCAAAAGGCATGGTGACAAGAAAGCTCACCATCATGGCAAGAAAGGAAAATATCAGAATCAAAGAGGTAGTCCCAAACATTGAAGGGACATGACCCATGCCCGTTGCTATACATGTGATGATTAGGGACACTATGCCAAAGATTGCCCTAAGAATAAGAAAGAGGGTACTCACAAGAAGAAGAACTTCAAAAGAAGACATCATGCTCATGCTGCAGAGGATGATGAACCTCCCAGGAAGAGGGCTAGAGAAGATAGTGAAGATTCTTCAAGTGATGAAGAATATGTTTTGATTTATGCTCTCACTGGAACCATTACTCATGGAAGTAATGATTGGCTCATAGATAGTGGGGCTTCTAAACATATGACAAGATTCAAAGAATCCTTTGTGAATCTATCTGAACATGATTCACCCCACAAGGTGAAGGTTGGAGATGACTACTAGTATCCCATAAAAGGGAGTGGTGAAGCCTCATATCAACTAGACTTTGGAAAGTCTATGAAGATGAAAGATGTACTCTATGTTCCAGGTCTCAAGAAGAATCTACTCTCAATATCTGCATTGGATGCAAAAGGCATGAGGGTTGCATTTATAGATGGCCAAGTCCTAATGTGGCCTAAGGGTAAGACTATAGATGATGCAGTTGTGATTGGAGAGCAAGAGGGAGGATTGTACAAATTGAAGGGCCATCCAGAACAAGCCATGGTCCATGATTCTGTAGAGCCAAGTGAATTTTGGCACAGAAGGCTTGCACACATGCATTACAGGGCATTACCAATTGCAAGCAAAGCGGTAGAAGGTCTTCCTGAAATCCAGACAAAGCATGAAGGCATTTGCAAAGGTTGTGCAAAGGGAAAGAATACAAAGAAGACATTTCCAAGCAGTGAAAGCAAGGCAAAAGGAATCTTGGAGATTATCCACTCTGATGTATGCGGTCCCATGTCATCCAGTTCTCTGAGTGGGTATGTATACTATGTCTCCTTTATTGATGATTTCTCTAGGAAGACTTGGATCTACTTCTTGAAGAACAAAGATGAAGTGTTTAACAATTTCAAGGAATTCAAAGCCTTGATAGAAAACCAAACTGACTTGAAGATCAAGATCTTCAGATCTGATAATGGCGGAGAATTTACTTCAGGAGACTTCAAGAAGTTATTCAGTGATTCAAGGATTAAGAGGGAGTTGACGACTCCTTACAATCCACAGCAGAATGGGGTTGCCGAGAGAAAGAATAGAACAATCATGGAAGCAGCAAGGGCAATGCTTCATGACCAAGACTTACCTATGCACTTATGGGCTGAAGCAGCAAGGACAACTGTATATGTGTAGAACAGAACACTCCATAAGATACTTGACAGCAGAAAGGTGTAGAAGAAGCTACTTCAGAATAGGACTGCAACAGATCTTGCAAGGAAGCAAAGATTCAGAGGGAGTCCACCCAACAAACAAACAAAGATAAGTATTTGAATTGTCATTTATTATATATATGATGTTGTTTAGTTATGTACAGACTTATAAAGTTAGGATGTATATTATGCATGAACAAGAGCTAAAATAATTGCATGACTGTATGAAATATTCTTTTATGTATAATACTTTGTTCTGTAAACTATGAGAAGTTTCTAATCATGCAATTTAACTTGTCTTGTAGGAAAGATCGCATACCATCACCTTCAAAAGAAGAACCTTCCAGTTATGAAGAAGCTGCAGAAAAGAAAGAGTGGAAGGATGCTATGATCGAAGAATACCAATCTATTATGAAGAATGATGTTTGGGATGTGGTACCAAGACCAGATGGGAAGTCTGTGGTAACTTCCAAGTGGATCTATAAGGTTAAGCATGGTGCAGATGGTAGCATCAAGAAATACAAAGCTAGGTTTGTAGCTCGTGGCTTCTCCCAGAAAGAAGGAATTGATTATGAAGAGAATTTCGCTCCTGTGTCCAGATACACTTCCATTAGATCAGTACTTGCTCTGGCTGCAATAATGAAATGGAAGGTACACCAGATGGATGTCAAGACTGCTTTCTTGAATGGTGTAGTTGAAGAGGAAGTGTATGTGGAGCAGCCACTCGGGTTTGAGACACATGATAGAGGAACACATGTGTGCAAACTAAAGAAAGCCCTGTATGGTTTGAAACAGGCACCCAGGACCTGGTATGGCAGGATAGATGGCTTCCTATCCAGTTTGGGCTTTACCAAGAGTAAAGCTGATTCCAACCTTTACTACAAGGTTGAGGAGGGCAATCTAGTGATTCTACTATTGTATGTGGATGACCTGTTTCTGACAGGTGAGGATAGACTGATTGCCGACACGAAGAGGAAGCTAACTGCCGAGTTCGAGATGAAGGACTTGGGTATGATGCACTATTTTCTTGGTATGGAGGTGTGGCAGAGTGCAGATGGGATCTTCCTTGGACAAGGGAAGTATGCAGTAAAGATCCTGAAGACCTTTGGGATGATGGACTGCAAGGCCATGGCCACACCTATGGCATCGAACTTGAAGCTTCTGTGTGATGCTTCTTCTGAGCCGGTTGATGCTACATTGTATCGTCAGATGATTGGGTCCTTGATGTACCTGACGAATACGAGGCCGGACATTTGCTTTGCGGTGAACACCTTGAGCCAGTATCTGACAGATCCGAGACATGTTCACCTGATAGCTGCAAAGCATGTTCTGAGGTACCTGAAGGGTACAGTGGATTACGGGCTCAAGTATGAGGCGAATCAAAAGTTTAACCTGGAGGGTTATGTTGATTCGGATTGGGCAGGCAGTGCCATTGATGGGAAGAGCACTTCGGGGTGCTGCTTCAGTCTGGGATTAGGTGTGATCTCTTGGTTTAGCAGGAAGCAGTCCTGTGTGGCACTGAGTACAGCTGAAGCAGAGTATGTCGCAGCTTGTTCAGCTAGTTGTGAGGCAGTATGGCTTAGGAAGCTACTATCTGATTTGTTTGATCTCCAGTTGAGTGCTACCTGTATATATTGCGACAACCAGAGCTGTGTGAAGTTGTCAGAGAACCCAGTGTTCCATGACAGGTCGAAGCACATTGAGATCAAGTTCCACTATATCAGAGATATGGTGCAGAGGGGAGTTGTGAAGCTCCTGTATGTTGTGACAGACGAGCAGATAGCCGATGTGTTGACCAAGCCGCTTGCCAGAGTGAAGTTTGAATACTTCAGAGGGAGACTTGGTGTACTTCAGATCGAGATGCCTTCCAGAGGGAAGTGATGAAGTCCGGAGACACAGATGCACACTGGGCCATTCTTGCATGGTGGTAGGTTGGTCCTCCCATGGCAGGATGTAAGGGCCGAGCCATTCTTGCATGGTGGCAGGTTAGTCCTCCCATGGCAGGATGTAAGGGTTGAGCCATTCTTACATGGTGGTAGGTTGGTCCTCCCATGGTAAGATGTAAGTGCTGGGCCATTCTCACATGGTGGCAGGTTAGTCCTCCCAAGGTGAGATGTAAGTGCTGGGCCATTCTCACATGGTGGCAGGTTAGTCCTCCCATGGTGAGATGCAAGTGCTGGGCCATTCTCACATAGTGGTAGGTTGGTCCTCCTATGGTGAGATATAAGTGCTAGTGCCTTTCCGACATGGTGGTAGGTTGGTCCTCCCATGGTCGTTGATGTAAGTGCTGTGCCTTTCCGACATGGTGGTAGGTTGGTCCTCCCATGGTCGTTGATGTAAGTGCTGTGAGCCTTTCCCAGATGGTAGTAGGTTGGTCCTCCCATGCTGGTGAGTGTAAGTGCTGTGTGTGTGCATCTGGGTTGTGCTCCGTGGACTACATGGTGATCTGAAGACATTGATGTGACAGTTTGGTACACAGGTTTTGCAGAGGCATATAATCAGTCTTGAGATGCTCTTGCAGGTTTTGCCGAGGCAGTGTAATCAGTCCTAAGAGATCTTGCAGGTTTTGCAGAGGCAGTGTAATCAGTCTTGAGGTGTATCTACTTGATGGCTTGCTCGCAGATCATGATGATGATCAAGTTGATCATGTGATGATATACATCAGTTGGATGTATGGTGAAGTATCAGTTTGATACTCTGTGGTCGTGGACAGGTTGTGCAGTGGCATGTAAAAGATCCTGAGAGATTCGAGAGGTTGAGCTGTGGGCTCGTAAAAGGCCTGGGATGCTCTTGCGAGGTTTTGCAGACGCACGTGATGAGTCCTGAGGATTCCACAATATGACCAGTGATGATGAAGACCTACAGGTGGTGGGCCTACATCCAGTATGAAAAAGGACTGGCTCTGTAGAACTTCCTATGACGAGTAGATTCAGAGATTGGACGAGATAGCAATAGCTGTGATGATGATGATGATTCGGTGACGATGCATCGATGACGATGCATCGATGATGATGATCTAGAGAAGAAGACTTGTGCTCGATGATCTGTGTCGAGAAATACCTTCCTAGTTAAGAGGGAGTGTTGATGTATATGTAACTTCGGAATGTATTTCATATATATATTGTACCCTTATAGAGGTGTTATTCCTCTATAAGGAAGTGTCGTCATTTGTATTGACAAGTGTCGCAAGTGTGTTAACTTGCCGATGGGTTATTAGACCACCTTGATGGGGTCGGCCCTGTATGAGTCATGTGGGTAAAAGGGTTATTAGACCACCAAGTGTGGGGTCGGCCCGGATTAAGTTAACCATGGGTTAAGCTAGACATGTAGGCCCAATTAGTTTATTGGGCAGGACATGACAAGTATAAATAGAGATCAAGAGATCTCTATTTGATCTTTCATTTACACACTTCTCTCATTCGGAAAGTGGCGCACTTGTGAGGAGGAGGCTCTGCTGCTAGGAGAAGACTATCTCTTGTATTCTGGTTGTATCATTGCTCTATCTATCTCTGAGGAAGTTGTGGGGTTTTTCACCTTAGGGTTTTCCCCACGAAAAAATCTGTGTGTCCATTGTCTCATGCTTTTGATTCTTGTGATGCTTGGCATGCTTGATATGATTGTTATGCATTGATATACTGTACATGTTATTCTCTCAGTAAAGATCCTATAACATATTGAATTAATGCTCAAAATCTAACATATCCTCCTATGGTGTGCCTTCTTCCACCAAAGATAAACAAGATAATGGATAGTAAGGATATAATTAACTCTAAAGTGTGGTACTTGTTATCACACAACTTGTAGTTGTCCCTAGTGGTATCCCAGCCGGGATGGTAGAGGAGATGGACAACTAAAGAGGTGACCCAAGAGATGCCACGGTTCCTAATGCAAGTTGGGAGTCATGTCAACCGAGGCACTCTTCACTTTAGATCAAGATGAAACAAGACCTAGGGGGAGACCCTATAACCAATCAAAGATGATTGGACCCAAACAAAGGTTCCTAGAGATATGTAAAAGACAAGTTACGGAAACCAATGCAAGGTTAGGTGGTGTTGTCCGCCAGATTGCACACCAGCAGCGGAAATCTTTCGAAAGCTGTCTCCCTCATTGGAAGTGGGGAGAGGTGTGGCCTTGGGGGCAAGCAATGAGCCAGGTACTGTCACGTGAATCCCAGCTCCTCCGTTTAGGCTAACTCCTAACGAAGCCAAGGGGGGTAGTCCCTACAAAGAGTTTCACTAAGGCTCTTGTGTTTTATAATGTTTTTGATGAAGTGATACGGATGGGTGTTGTTTAGGAGTTTTCTTGTGATGAGACCAAAAATATGTAAAGATGAACAACAGATAATAAGCAATCCACGTTGCGAGATAAGATAACAAGATGGCAGTACGATTCAAGATTTGATAAATCACTAAAGCATTCACAATATGAAATAAACACAAGGACAAATGGTCCTGATCAATATATAAACTTTTAGACAGAGCTGCTGGGAATCGACCCCCCCCCCCCCGAATCGATCCCGAATCGCGCTCCGGAAGGAATTGGTGAGGAATCGATTCTGGAATTGCGATTCCTCCCGGAATCGATTTTGTAATTCGCGCTTCCTTGGAGAAAAAAACGCTCCCTGGAATTTTAGGAATCGATCCGGAATCGCTCCGGAATCTATGCTTCCGGATCGATTCCTCATCGATTCCTGAGCGCTCCCGAGCAAAAAAATCGCTCCCGAAAACGCTTCCTGAGCGATTCCTTAATTTTTTTTTTTTTTTTTTTAATATTTCTGGATTGGCTAGGGTTAATTTGGGCAAATAAAGTCTATTGGACTCCATTTGGACTCATTCTATGCCCTCAGTGGTAAGCCTCTTTCCATTTTTAAGAACCTGATTTTTTTGTATTTAAGCTGAAAATCCTTGCTTGTGCATGTAGACTTTATGTTTCACCTTCCAGAAAAACTTCCTTCAGAAGATATTTTCATATTCTGGAACCAAATGATATGGAAAAGTCATCATCTATATTTCCCTGGGAATGAAAGTTTGTAGAATCTCAGTGAAGTATCAGGACATGAAAAGCCACAGCTTGGGAGTGTATGGATGGAAATGAAGAAAAATAATCAGTGTCCATTGATATCCAAGAGTGGCAGATATATGAAATACGTGAATACAGTGACGATACATCTAAATAAAATTCTTCCCATGGACTGAGACATTGAATATAAATCAATAGGTTTGGTGGTTGGCGGTGTTGCTTGGAAGCTCAGGTGACACATTAGGAGTCCTACAGTGAAGCATAAAGCTCAAATCATGTACATTATTCATCATCTATATACATAAAGCTCCCAAGTGTTTGTTACATAATATCTTTTGCTCTAAACAAATGAATAGTTGGATGACAGTATTCTTCTGATATCTACTGAAGTGCTGGTGTTTCAAAATTTACAGTAGAAAGAGTTGTAGTTCTTTGAGTAACTGTAATACTTCTCAAGGATTACCTAACATTTGTTGTTGCTGCATGTATTTTTACTTCCTTCTCTTTTTTGCTTCCTTTCCCAACACCATTGACATCATTATCTTCAGAATATCTTTTAAGCTCTTACTCATCACCTAGCTTCTTCCTATGAAAGAAGCCCTGGTTGCTTGTCTTCTATGTGAAAGCTTTGTCTATTATTCAACAAGCATTGAAATTGTTCACCATTTTTCATTTAATTTGAGCATTATAATGGTTTCCCCAAACACTGGTACCAAAAAAAAAGTTCATTTGATGCACTGCCTAATTCATAAAATAATCCTTGGTATGAAGTGAGATTAACTTCCAATGACAATTTTGGTGGAGCCTAATGAAATGAATCCTTGATCTTACTTGCAAGATACATACATTTTCATGTATTTCATTTTCATGTATTTCATTTTCATGTTTATTTTGGCGGTTGGCTTATTTTGTAAACATTATGGCCTAGTTTGATGGCAAATATTATATGTTGAAATTTGAAGGTTGATGTTGTTGATGATTGATGATTGATGATTTGATGATGATCATTTAATGACAATGTTATAAGTTATAGCTCCTAGAATCTAGAAGACGAGATGATTAATCATTAATGTTATATCAATGTGTACTAAACAAAGAAACCGGATTCGTTGATAACCCTTGCCGTGTCCCGAATCGGTCGAATCGGACACGATTCGATTGGAATTCGTGTCCGATTCGACCTTGCAGCGAATCCTGAATCGGGACACGACCTTCACATCGAATCGGACACGCAGTTGCAGCGAATCCCGACTGTCGGACACGTTTTTGAAAAACAGGACACGTTTTTGGCGGAAAAGTGCGTCCGGGTTCACTTAAAAATCAAAATTTGCCTTTCTTTTTGTCATTTGCAAGGAAGCATTTGATTGAGAGTGAGTTGTATGTGCAGGTGAAGGAGATTTGAAGGAGATTTGAAGGCTATCCATCGTTTCCAAGCGATTCCAAGTGCATTCCGGTGGATTTGTGGAGAGGATTGCAAGCTCAACCATCACAAAAGAAAAGGAATGTCTCAATCAGCTAGGGCAGGAGGTAGGGGGCAAAGGAGAGGGAGAAATGCACCATCTAGTGCCTCCCCTCCTATTCCACCAAGCACAAGCGGTTCTCCTCCTTCGTCAAGTGCTCCATCGGTTGCTAGTGGAGCTCATTCTATGGCTCCACTTAACCCTGTTTTAGCAAGACAACAAGCCCAAGAAAAAAAATACCCTTTGTGGAAGTATGTGACAAGAAAAGATGGGCCCGGGGCAAAGCTTGGTGGGGGAGGCAATGTGTCTTGGAGATGCAATTTTTGCAAGCATGAGTTCATGAGCACATATTTCCGAGTTAAGGGCCATTTGTTGGCCCTTCCTTCTTGTGGGATTTCTTCATGCAAAGCGGTGACTGTTCACCAAAGGAGGGATATGGAAAGAGAGGATCATGTTGGCTTAGGGAAGGTGGCAGCAGCAAGCAAGAAAAAAGAGGATGATCCTCTTCCATTCTTGAGGAAGTCCTCTAGCACCAAGCCTCCATTTCCACCTAGCATTCATGGGCGTGGGCGTGGGCGTGGGGATACTTATCAAACAAGAAAGAGGCAATCTACAGGTGGTCCAATGGATAGGATTTTCCAAAAAGAGGCGCGAGAAGAGGTAGACCTTACTATTGCATTTTTCTTCTACCTCAACTTCATTTCATTCAATGTTGCACGGTCACCATTGTATTTTGAGACGGTTAAAACTATCTTGGAACGTGCTCCAAATGGTTATGTGCCTCCTGGTTCAGAGAAGCTTAGAACCACATTGTTGGTTAAAGCAAAGAAGGAGGTAGATAAAATTCTTGAGCCAATTAGATCAACATGGCCCTCATCCGGTGTGAGTATTGTTTCTGATGGATGGACGGATCCCGCACGCCATCCACTCATCAATTTCATGGTATCTTCCCAAAATGGACCGGTGTTCTTGAAAGCGGTTGATGCTCTTGGCGAATACAAGGATGCACAATTTATGGGTGATTTATTCATCAAAACCATTGAAGAAGTGGGTGTTGAGTCGTGTGTACAAATCATCACGGACAATGCACCTGTTTGCAAGGCTGCTGGCATGATTGTGGAAGCTAAATATCCACAGGTATGTTCATTTTGGACACCTTTCATTTCTAATTTGCTCATTGTTTGAATTTGGTCATTGCAATGTTAGTGTTGTAGAGTCATTGATACATGCTTTTATTGCTCTTACAGGTTTTTTGGACACCTTGCATTGTCCATTCCTTGAATTTAGCATTGAAAGCCATTGCTTCGGATGTGGCATGGATTGACAACCTTATTGAGGATGCACGCCATATCCGTAACTTTGTACAAAACCACACAATTGCCCTCACCATCTACAAACAGTACACACAGCTTTCATTGCTAAAGGTTGCAGATACTCGGTTTGCTTCCTCATTCATCATGCTCAAGAGGTTGAGGGAGGTCAAAACCGCTCTTGGGTCCATGGTGATTTCAGAGTTTTGGGCTTTTTGGAGAAAGACGGATCACGCTGCTTCACAAAAGGTGAAGGACTTGGTGTTAAATGATGGTTGGTGGGACACGGTGGATCTTACTATTAAGATCATGGAGCCAATCATTTCTTTGTTGCGGTATGCAGACACGGACCAGCCCATCCTAGCAGAGGTTTATGAGGGGTGGGATTCCATGATTGAGTCCATGAGGTCCATTGTCATGGAGAATGAGTGTCCCGAGTATGGGACATCGGCAGAGAACTTATGGACCATTATTCGGGATATTCTTATCTCCAGGTGGGATAAGAATTGCACACCTTTGCATTGCTTGGCCCACTCCTTGAACCCCAAGTTCTACACTCAGGAGTGGCTCACTGGTGGATCGGGGGCCTCACACAGAGTCCCTCCTCACATGGATGCAGAGATTGCAAATGGGAGGAAGATAGCACTTAGACGGCTATTTCAGGATAGAGACATGCTTGAGGAGGTGGAGGATGGCTTTGTAGATTTTTCCACTGGCACTGGGAGATTTGGAGGCTATGATGTGCTTAGAGATAGGGAGGGTAAGACACCCTATCGTTGGTGGGCAACTCATGGGGCAACATCCCCTATTCTACAGAAGTTAGCCTTCAGGGTCATCTCTCAAGTTACATCATCCTCTTGTTGTGAGAGGAATTGGAGCACATATGGGAACTTGTACAGTGTGAAGAAGAGCAGGCTTGAGCAGTCCAGGGTAGAGTCCATGGTGTATGTGCACTCCAACCTTCGTCTTATTTACAGGAAGAGGGAGGAGTGGGTGAAGGGAAAGACAAAGATTTGGGATGTCTTTCCTGATGATATGGGTTTGGACAGCAGTACTGAGTTGGCATTAGCCAACATGGATCTTAATGATCCAGTGCTAGAGCCGGTCACTTTTGATGAGAGTGATCGTACAGAGGGGTCATCCTCCACAGTAGCAGATGCAGATCGTCAGATGGGCAGAGAGGAGGAGGAGGGGGAGGAGGATGAGGATCAGGGCAGTGGCAGTGATGAGTATGTTGATTCAGGCATGGAGGAGGACTACTGACATATGGGATTCTCCCATCTTGATCCACCCCTTTTTGTATTTACTATTAGTCTATTTGGCATTTGCCAGTGGCCCAGTGCCCAGTGGCATTCCGACATATATGTATACATTTTGATTTTGATGACTTAATGAGAAATATGGTTCCGACATGCATCTGTGTCTCATTGTGATTTGTGAATGACAAATGTGTTGTGAATCGTGATTTGTGAATGACAAATGTGAAATGTGTAATCATTAATGTGTTTTTATTCTAATTTCTATTGAATATTTGTAAATGTTCTAGTTTCTAAATATTTTTGGATCTATATGTCTATATTTTTAAATTTTAATATATTTAAAAAAAAATATATATATGTATATAAAACGTATCCTACGTGTCCTGATTTCGGGGGTCACCGTGTCCGTGTCGGACTCTCGTATTTTCGTGTCCTACGTGTCCCGTGTCCCCGTGCCAGGTGACTTAGGTACTAAATGGTTATATGAATATCTAGATTCTATGTTTTGATGTTTTCTATAGCTAATTTGGCATAATACATGTTTTTTTTAATTTATATGCATCAAAATATATTAAAATATATATTATATAAAAAACGCTCCCGAAATGGAAGCTTTTGAAAATTTCGCTTTTCGCTCCCGCTCCCCGCTTCGCTCCCCGCTTCGCTCCCCGCTCCCAATAGCACAACTTTTAGATAACCAGTGCCTTATGGAGTCAAAGAAAAGTAAGGATTGTGATGCTGAATGTGTGGGTCTTGAAAAAGTGTTGTTCGTGAGATCGTTATGCAGATTATCTTTGTAAATTGAATATTTTAATGTTCTTTGATTATTAAGCTAAGAACAAGGATATCAAAAGAATAAACCTAACCAGGAGAAATACTGGCAACCTCTTAGATGATAGGTCGGGAGCACCCAGATTTAGAGGATAAGTGTACAATGGCTTGACCACCCTCGAGTCTGACAGTGGATTCCCGGCACCACCTGTTTCAGGAAGCAACCTCAGTGATTTGACGTTAGTTTGGATTTGGGGTAAAATTTTAATTAGGTTATCACTTGTAAAATTAGCAAATCCTTCACCTTTCTAAGTACTAGTCCAACCCTTTCAGGTTGGCAGAGCATACGGGTGTTGGACAAATAACCAAAATAAATTAATTAAGGGGAAATGTGAGTTGAAGTATTTTATTAATTAAGAGCACCGTTCAACCCTCCGATAGAGAGCGCTCTTGACTTAGTCTTAAGACCAAAGTTCAAGAGACTTTTCTAATCTAATATGCCTAATGCAAGGGGAAAATGCAAGTCTAAAAATGCTCTCCGACAGACTCTTGACTTGGATTTGGCCAAGTTCAAGAGGCTTTGTTTATTTTATTGCAAGTAAAAGCAGTTGTGAAAATAAATCATGTGATAGCTCAACAGATATAAAAGATGAGTAGCATGTTACTTGCAAAAATGAAATTAAAAAAGCGACTTAGTATTCTATCAAACAGATCTACTCTAAGGTGGGGTCTTCCTTCGAACAAGGTTGACCACTAGAATCGCTAGCACTTGAGAACTTTCCAGCTAGCTGAAATTTCGACCAAGGAAACTAACGGGGAAAGAGGAGTAACCACAAAGTTATGTGGTTCTGCTCTTGGGATGAAATCCCAAGGATACTACCTCAAGTCAAAACTTGGAAGAGAGTATGGAAATGAAATAAAAGACTAATCTAAAGCATGAAATGAAAGATCTAAGCCAACCAACCACAACACTCTTCTCCAAATGGGGAAGAAAACCAAAAAAGGTGAATGCCTCCTCCACTTGAACTTTTATTATGAGATTACAAATGCCTTGGGTTTTAAAACCTTGAAGGACTTTTTGAGAGAAAGGACTTTAAACTTGAAATGAACTCTTGAAGAGATTTTACAAAGGATAATAAGAGTTTATGTATTCAATCATTCCTTATGGCATTCATTTGGTTTTGTTTTGATTCTTTGCTTCAAGATCTACCAAGTATCTCTCTCTCTCGAATCACCTACACAAGCTCAAAACAACTCAACAAGATACCCATTGTTCGTCAAAAAATCAAACAAACTTGAAAGTTTCTAAGTTTAAACTTGAAAACTAAAGCCTAAAACATAAAAGCCCTGAGATTTTATTTTGAAAATTTAAATATGGGAAAACGGACTAGCGAACAAAAGATGCCTAAAATATGCTAGGAATGGGATCTAAGACATAAAATTTTTAGGAAATTTTTTATGAAAAAATTCTATCTTTCAAAATGGAAACTAAAGTTTAAAATTGCAAGCTATGCTAGTGTAAAAAATGAGATCTATAATGCTTCTAACATTTGTCTTTTCAATGCATAAGATTGTAAACTAGGTGCAAAAGTTTAGATATAACTATCAACTTCTTAAATTAACTCTAACAAAAACCAAACTTAATCAATTCATTTTTTTGTATTTTAGGTGTTTTGGTCATTTTTTTGTATTTTAGGTGTTTTGGGGCTCTTTTTGGAAGGTGGACGAGAGGAGCCAATGGTAAGGAGAAGGGAGGATGGTGAAGATAGAGATGGAAGAGATGAAAGGAGCTTGAAGGGCAAAACGAATGGAGGCAAAGAAGGTGGATCTAGGGCAAAACGAATGGACAAATGAGAGAAAGGGCAAAACGAAATGGGTGAATGATGGCTAGTCTAATGGAGATGGGCTTGAAGAGGTAAGCTTAAGGACACAAGTAACCAAGATTTGTTTTGAAAGTGTTTGTTGATGGAGGAAGAGACCAAATACTCCTACTTGAAAGTTTCTTCTTTTGAAAAGAAGAGAAGACCTTGAAGACCTGCAAGATAGATTGATTAGATGCCAAGAACCACTGTTAAGTAAAGAATGACTTAGTCTTTAATAAGCCTTTCTCCACCTTGGGAAACCCTTGCAAAAATCTTGTTATGAAACATGCAAAAACCGAAAGATATATTTCTAATCAAAGTTAAAACATACATCTAATAATGAAATTGCATGATCAATGAACAAAATGAAAGAGATATCACTAATAGTGTGAAGAACATCCCAATTGCTCCAGCATGGACCTCCAAAGTCTAAACTTTATTCAATATTAAACAGATATTACAACAATATTTTGGCAGAGTGTTCATGCTCAAAATCTCCATGAAGAGAAATCCCAAATGGCCTCTCTTATATAGCAAAGGCTAGCTACCAAAACCCTAGATTGAATTGGCTTTGAAGAGAGCCACTACCACCTAACAAGAAATCGAATTCCAATCACATCTAGTTTGCAACCAATCAAATTACAAGTCTTGGAGTTAGATCCAATCACAAAGTTGAGCTCTAGTTGATGAGATGAGGAGGTGGTCTCCACCTAGGCAAGGCGCCCCTCATCTCTACATTGGAAATATCTCCCACTAATAAAAACACGCCATGTGGTAAACTCGAGCTCTCAAAGAGGTATGACGTGAGCAACTTGGAGCTAGCGTGAGCTTTGAGGTAGGTGCTTGGAGTTTTAACTAAGTGTTGATTGCAATCATGGTAGTTGAGAGTGGGAGGTGGCCTCCACCTAGGCAAGGCGCCCCCACTCCCATTTAATGCAATTCCATACCAACCAAAACTCATTTAATATGAACTCCACATCACCAATTCGACTTTGCATGCATGGGGGGCGAATTCACTTGAAGAGATTTGACTTGTGCTGACTGTACAGTTGACTGAAGCTCAGTGAAGTTAATTGGAATCATCTTTAATGCGAGGTGCCATGTCAACTAGCTTTTTATTTTATTCCATTTGGATTATTTTGGAGAGATTTGGATTATCTCCAAAATAATCAATTTTATTATTTTAATTAATAATTTCTCTGTAACTGGGTTTTTTGAGAAATTATTAATTATGAGGCCTAGCTGACATCTGAAACTTAGGATAAACTGGTCCGGGGATCATGAATGATTTTTGGCTTAAGTCTGGATCCTTCAATCATCAAATTCGGATCCCGGATGACTGACATATTACAAATTGATATTTCTCTATTTAAACTATAGAGAAATTTATTAAATTTAAAAAATAATTAAAAACCCAAATTCGACGGACCTGGTAAATTTTTTTCTTAGGGTTCTATGGACCTAGGACATGACCGCCACTTATTCTAATAGTGTTTAGTAGGCTTATATACATCAGTTGGAATCTAATAACCCCCTATGGCTAAAATTTTCAAAATCGGGCATTCCAGCTTTGGAGGAAGTGGGAGAAAATCTCATCGATTATAGCTCGGCTATAGGCAAAGTATAATTGACAAGGGAAAAAACTCCTTAGAATACCTTAGTTGCTTAATCAAGTCATGGGGAACCAAGACACTCAGATCCTACTAGCACACTTTATTACAAACCCCATGGGGCCATGGTCATGTCAACTGAAAAACAAAATTGGCTAGTCACAAATGCTGGATCATCTGATACACTGGAGTACGAACATTCATCACGTTTGTCAAATGGCGGCTCTTCAGATAATCCAACTATGGTACAAATAAGTTGGTAACAGGTGGACCTAGAAGTTTAAGTGTGGTTGAAAGAGGCTTAAGGAATGACTTATGTTTCAACCAATGAATGATTTAGGCCACATAATGAGATCAAAGGACAATATCTAGTACCATGAAATACACAAGTGGGATCCACTTCCTTGGGATATGGAAATAGCTCAAGTGGAACCCACAAGGTGAAGTTAGGGGTGCAAATGATACTAAGGGGTATGTAATGAGTATATCTATGGATCTAAGATGAAACTAGAGATACCCACATATGGGATCTAGGAAATGACACTATTCCCAAGGAGTGCGAATTGCCCTAGGTGGACTAGTGTCTTGAGTGGATGGGCAAATGGAGTTGAAAGGATGTTAAATTATAGATCGGGACACCTAGGATGCAAATCAAGTGGGTTACCCAAGATGTGATGGTTGGATCTTACTAGATCTAATATTTCACTATGTGATCCAAGTGGACAACAATCCCCAAAATGAGGAATGATACCCCCAAAGCAAAACTTCACAAAGTGAGACACAAGATGTAGGTTTCAAGGTATGCTTGTTTCAAATCCAATGGGATCTCAACCACCCACATCCTAGAAGTGGACAAACTCAAACACCCAAGGAGTGCGACTTTGCCCGAGGGCTAAAAGCATGGTAAAGTGTGTCAAATCAAGTCCATTGACCACCAAACTTTAGATCCAAGTAGTTTAGGCAAGTATCAATGTGGATCTAGAAAATCAAAGTGATCCAATGGCTAGATTTCCATAAATCTGAAATGGAAAATGCATCACCAAATTGACCCAAGTGGGGCACAACCCTCAAAATGACGAATGGGGCCCACAAGGAAAAAATCAACAAGGTGAAGCACTGGGGGTAGGTTATCAAGTGAGGAGAGTGTGAATCAAGTGGGATCTCACCTACCCATGTGTTGGATCTAACCCAACTAGCTTATCCCAAGGGGTGCGATTTGCCTCAAGAGGGCTACTTTGCTTTGAAAAGTGTGTCAAATGGAACCCAGTCACCACCAAACTATAGATCCGAATTTCCGTGGATGCTATAGAGGTGGGTTTTCAATATCTTCTCAAAATGAAAGCTAGATCCAAGTAGATCTAAGAAAAACAAAAATGAGGGTTTTGATTTTAATGTTATTTTGACCAATGGGGTGGATAGCAAGCGAAATCAATATGTACCTTGTAGATCTTACCTCAAAAGTTTGCGGCCTCTTAGCATATGGAGAATTCTTGCCTTAGTTACAATTCCAAGCTTGATCCAAGTGTTTTCAACCAATAACACCCAAACCCTAGGAGGAAATATGTCTCATGAAAACCTGCAAATCAAACTACATCAAGTTAGATTTGATCTACAAATCTATAAGATCTAAGCATGTCATATCAAGAAAGCAATCAATGGACAAAGCACAATTGAAAAATTCCCTCTCTATGAAGACGTCTTGCTCATGGGGGATGTGAGCAACCCCTACAATCTTCCCACAAAGCAAAATCGTTGAGCTAGCTTGAGCAATTCGGCCTCCCTCTCTTGAAGTCGATTTCACCTGAAAAGCAAACAATGTCTAGAAGCAAAAGATCCAAGAACATATGCAAGAGCAACCCAATCAAAGCCAAGAAGTAGATCTCCAAAATATTCTTTTCATTCCAAGTTTTCCAGAGCCCAAAGGTCAGCTATACAATAGGGGGTTTCCTTCTTATATAGGATAATAAAGACCAAAACCCTAGATCTCAAAACCACTTTACAACAAAATGAGTGGTCGAGATTAAAAGATCTCAATACATGATCAATGGCTAAGATGAAACATAACAATATAACACATGGATCACTCAAGCAATGATGACGTCATAGCTAAAAGATACTCATAGAGGGTGACGCCATCCACTAGAGGGGGCAAAAGTACAAGGGCCCACCTCATATGACTAGGACATGACTCATAAAGCACATGGTGGGGCTAGGAGGCATCAATCCTTGCTAGCTCATCCCCATGGCACAATAAAATAATATAATATGTCCAAAATAAATACAAATGATCAAATCTGTCCTCAAAATCTGTGACAGACAAGCAGTAAGAGGCCTCCTGTCACCTGTGGCCTCTGTGGACCCACCCAAGTGATGAAAACTGGCTGGAAGATAAGGGGTTCACCCTGGAAGACCTCTGTGAAAACCAAGTGCCAAAACCTTGCCTCAATTGCCCAAATCGAATTCCTTAGTGACCCTTTTATCCCATTTCTGGACTGCCTTGGTAATTGTGAAAGTGCTGAAACTGCCTCCTAGGGCACCTGCGCTGTCAAACTGAGCCCACCAGGCTCTCCAGAAGGGGGGATAAATGGTAATGACAAGTGGCTGGACCACCCCCTCCTCATACAACGCCCTAGGTGAATTGGCCTCTCAAGGCCCCTGCTGCTCAGGCTGGGAAATCAGCTCCAAATCTGGTCAACAAGTGGAAAACTGCATCTATCACTGTCAGAAGTGCTCGGAACTGAATGATAAGCATCTCATTGGATCCAAAAGACCCAAATCTACTAAGAATGTGTACTCATACACCATGGGTTGCCCTTATGGGCTAGCTGTAGGGTCCACCATATATGGACAATGCATAATCTGATGATCTGAAGTAATAATAAAACCTGCTGAACTGCATCAATCATCATCTGAACCATATGTCCATCATATAGCATCATCATCAAGAGTATGTGGGCCCATACATCATCATCAATAAGCCTACATGGCCCACATCAGCACGGATCCCAAGAAATGACCATAGTCTAACTGGTTTTGACTAGATCAATATACAACCAAGGATAAATCATATCAATAGACTAAGACATGTTCCTCTAATCATACTCACAGCTTAACTTAAAGCATAACATCATTTAGTGGCATTAATCATATTTGTTCATTTCGTTGTTATTTATATTTACTTGCACAATAGCTTAAATGACAAACTCACCTATTGGACATGGTCTAACTGCTAGCAAAGGATGAAGGCTAGGCACAAGGTTGGGCAAAGGGGGTGACTTATCTAAACTCAACTAAAAGACACTTTGGACTGGGAGAAAGGGGAAGCTACAAACTCTGTGCTGGACAAAATAAACACGGGGAATGGCTGTGCCTCACAAATGGGTAAGTTGTTTAGAGAGTGCTTATTCAACTTAGGCATCATGTCTACTTTTATAAAAGATGATCCAGTTTCATTAGGATCCATTGATTTCATTTCATGGCCTTTTTGGTCTACATAACCCTTCGGATCTCAGGTGTGTTGATGAGCACAACTAATCGCAGCTTGCATCCAGGGTATGTTTATACATATATAAGGTCAGCAATTGTTTAGATATAGAATTTAAGTACCATTGCTTTTTGGACCTTTCTTATACTCTTTGAGGATTATTTTTAGCAGTTCATCGCTCTTGCCCTTTTTAGTTTCCATGGGCGAATTTATATAAGTTTCCATAAGTAGTACATGAGATTTTAGTTTTAGCCAACAACATCTCAAGTGACTAGGGGGAGTTCGAGCCAGTGCCAAACATCAGGACAACCGACCAGAATGATTTAGGCCTACAATCCAACTCACCAAAGGCAAGTTTTGTTACCAACTCAGAGCCGAGACACTAAACATACAGGGATGCGGTCCAAACACAGAGGTAGTAAAAAGGGAAGTCCTCAATATCAGAAAGCCAAGTAAGACAAGTCAAGGGTTAAGGCCAAATAAGGAAAGTCATGGATGGATGGAGTCAAGTGATGGTGGAGCCTAAGCTAGCAGACAAAATGGTGTCAAGGAAGACCATATCTATGTAAGGTAGTGAACCAGTGAGTTTTGTCAAACAACCTAAATGTGCAAATAAAATGTTCATTTTATAATTTATCATCAAGATAGTTCATTTTATAAAGTTTGCCATATCATGAATTATATACCAAGCCAATGCTGTGAACATGACTAAAACAACAAGATAATAATCCATAGTCAATGATCAGAAATCCATAGGTCATACAACATCAACATAAGAATAATCATTATATACCATCTGAAACATTGCTGCAATACATCTCTAGGCATTGAACTGAAACTGTATGGAATAAAGGGTCACATCGGTCATCAAATCTGAACTCTCAAGGCTCAACCTTGACACAAGGTCTAACATAAGTCTGAATAATACACTACTCTGATCATGAGTGATCTCAAAATATAAAGTCATCATAGCCAAGCTCTGAAAAATCAAAGCTCTGGAATGTGCAGATATCTGCTAAGCAAGAATAGTATCCCTGCTACTATGGTGTGATAACTGTACCCTTTGTTGGCTCAAAATAGATGGGATGACTTAAAAAAAACACTATTACCTCTCAAATCC
The DNA here is from genome assembly GCA_027924585.1 of Larix kaempferi. Taxonomy (NCBI): domain Eukaryota; kingdom Viridiplantae; phylum Streptophyta; class Pinopsida; order Pinales; family Pinaceae; genus Larix; species Larix kaempferi. Next base: position 15,493,778 of record BSBM01000547.1, on the reverse strand, counting down.
TCACCTTTAGAGATAAAGTCTTAAAAGCTCAAGTGAGGCCTTGGAGGAACCAAGAGGGATTGTCAATTTCACCACACAAGCCCTCTTTGCACTTTAGGTTGGCTCTCCTCCAACACAAGGGGGGCTTGCCTAGGGTAGGATTGCTGGAATTTTAAGCTATGATGTGCAAGGTGAAATGAAGAGTTAATTCTAGCAAAACAGTTTTGTAAGTTTAGGAAGTAAAAGTGGATAAGTGGACTGAACACTGGTGCCTTATCATTGTTCAAATGGGGTCAAATCAGGGCCTTGATGGGAGACTATTTTAATGAGGAAGAATGGCCATTGAGGCTGAAATGTACAGACTTCAGTAGTCCATCTCTTGCTGTCCCAACTGCAGAAATATACCTAAGGAGATTACTAGTGCAGATAAACTCCAATATATATGAAGATTATGATTACCCAGACTGAAATGTGTGTGCATTTAACCAAGCGTAGAGAAAGAATGCATCAATGAAAGACATTCCATGGATAACATAAAGGAAAGAGAAATAGGGTAACCAATTCACACTCCATAAGCATATGTCAAGATAACTTAAGCTGTGGAAAAAGGATAAAGATCTACAAGATAGTCTCACCCATAAAGTAGTTCATCTATCCTCCATACAACATCCAATCGGTATAACATTGAGCTCCAAGTGCTCTAGATCCAAATCCAACCATGCATCAAATGGAGAGAAAGCTCATTTACACAGATGGAGTCTCTTCTCTCTTACAATAAAATATAATATTGCCTAACTAACTCCATGACAAGTCAAGAAATAATATAATTATGTGTTGATATTAATTATGATATAAAATTATTTATCCACTGTTATTTGATATTAATTATGTGTTGATGTTGTTTCATGGTGTTAATATTATTTAATATTATCATAATATTTGTTAAATAAAATGGTCAACGCACATCATAATAAAATGGTCAACGCTGCAGTTAAGGTTCTCTCAATTAATTTTCTGGGCATTATTTTGAAATTGTTCTGGAGTCAGACTCTAGACATAAATTTGGCATCTTACATATTCTTCTTTGAGTTGTATCGTCGGGATGAATACCTTTGCTATGATTTTCTTCACGGCAGCATCAGAGTTTCATTAGTGCTCTGATAATGCGTTAGATTATAATAGTGTGTTAAAGCCTATATTCTTAGTGGAAGGATTGAAGACAAACATCTGATATTTATTCATTGTAAATAGTTTTTCTGAAGTTCTCCAGTGATGATTGGGTTTCACATCTTGCAGCTGAAATTGGCATGTTCGATAGCTTTATTGTTGTGTATAAGTTCACCTCTGATCTACATTTTTACGTCACTGGTGGTGATGATGAGAATGAACTTATTTTGGCTACAGTTCTTCAAGGCTTCTTTGATGCAGTTGCACTTCTTCTCAGGTTTGTCCCCAAAGGCTCAGACTGTCGGTTTATTTATCCTGAAATGACTTTTGTTTCCATTATGGCTTTGATATAGGCATACAGCTATATCTATTTTGAAAGTTGTGTTAGTGGTATACAATTATTAGCTTTTTCAAGTTTACCACTGCTTGGCTTATTTTCCAGGAACAATGTGGAAAAAAGAACAGCTCTTGAGAATTTAGATCTCATCCTTCTTTGTCTTGATGAGATCGTTGATGGGGGGTATGTCCTACAAATCTCTCCATTTAAAGTCAGCATGTTTAGACTGGTATTTTATTTATGTCATTTACACTAGAATCTTACAATTTTTATTTTTTTGTTTACAAGTGTACTAATGCTTTGAATTACTGTTTTGGTTTGTTTATTACAGTACAATAAAGGTTTTGCTTCTTATATCTCTGTCTATCTATCTATTTATATTATTTTCCTCACAAGATCTAAAGGATCTGTGGTCCAGTAGACAATGGAAAAAGTACAGTAGTGTCTAAGTTCTAACAGTTCACCAAGTAGGCAATAACTAGTTTTATTGAAATGCCAAAATTTAGTAGTATTATTATTTTTTGAAGAAATGCTTGGGAAACCATCCAGGCACTTCCCCTCATTTCCAGGACCCCGGCTGGCTGCAGTTTTGGAAACCTAACCTGGTGGGGATATCAATTGAGGTTCACAATATTCACAGAGACAGCCAGCTGAGGGACTTGACCCCGTGACCTTCTGCTTTATTATTATTATTTAATCTGTTTTGTGGGAATTTGGAATGGAGGGTCTCCAATGAACTTAGAGACAAAGAAGAAAGAATGATAGGGGATTCCTTACTTTCTGTTGTTTGCACATTCTTGATTGTTTTGTGGATCTCATGCTTTCCCAAAGGTCTTACTTCTTTACTACAGCTCTGCTACTGTACAGTGTATAATTTAGTGGACGCTGGTGCCATACTTCTAAATGCATCATGTTGGTATCCCTGGAAAACTGCACTGGATATAAGAGTATAACCCAGTGAAGTCTTCTAATATTGTGATATTGTGTGCTTAACATTCAGAATCATTTTGGAAACTGAAGCAAGTTCAATTGCTGGAAAGGTGGTGACCCATGGTGCTGATGGAGGAGCGCCCCTTTCTGAGCAGGTCCTAACCCTTCCCTCCCTACCTCTCTTGATCTTGCTCTGTTTTGTTGAGCAAATATTTTATCATTATTGACTGTAAGGAATTGGAATGCATTTATTCCTAGAAGATTTTTTTCAGTATGAGCTGTAGTGCAATGTCTAATTTCAAGTCAATTTGTTTTGCAGACGATATCTCAAGCACTTGCATCTGCACGGGAACATTTAGCAAGATCACTTCTAAAATAATCATTTATTTAATCCTTCCTGGCATTTGAGCTTTGCCACCTTATTGCTGATGCTTAGCTGTTGTGGATATTGCATGAAGCTTATGCTCATCGCTTTTCTAAATCGCAAATTTTCAATGGAATTACATGCCATTCTGTCTTTTACCATTTCAAGCTAAATCAAACACATGCCAAGGTAGTTTCTTGATACAATTGGTGTAAAAAACAAATTGTATATGATGCTAAATTTTCAAAAAGGACTGCACTAGAAAATTAAATTCTCTTGACTTTCATCTTTGTGTTTTTGCACAAGTTTTGAAATGTTGCGGCAATATCTGGTGGCTTATGTACCTCTTCAGAGTCAAATGATTTATTTAAGGCTGTTTGCATACGCTTAAAAGTAATAATCCCGTGTCATGCTTAACAGTAACTGGCATGTTGTTTTGCTCAAGGCTTTATAAGATCATTAATTCAGACGTGTGCGTATGTTTTAGCAGCATTTGGCTGGTTATTGCTAAAATGTTCAACCAACGATTTGGGCTCCATGGAAATTCTAGTACTAATGGTACTTGAATTTAGATAATGACTAGTGTGTGAAGTTTCCCTTCAACAAATAGGAACAGTATGCCCAGTTGGATCTATGTTGACTTGTGTTGCAATTGGTGCTTAGATATATATTTGCTCCATGGCAATCTTATTTCCTTAACTTCCCAATAATTCAGTTATTAGCCACTAATAATTCAGTTATTAATAACTTCCCTCAATAATTTGGCACTGTGACTAAAAGGTCAAACACAAGATTTAGCCAATGCAAGAATTGCCTTCGGACAATGCCAATCATGTACAGTTTGCTTTTTGTTGCAAATATATATTATTAGCAACTAGCTATTTCATTATGATTAACTCTAATGATTATTGAATTTCAAAATATTATCCACGATTTTAACAACCCAGTCTTCATTTATGACATCAATAACATGGTTTGATCTAATGCTTAATTCATTATTTGTAAGAACTGTCTTACTTAGTTTAGTAAGTGCAAAGATCCGGGTTGTCTTTTAATTCCACGGTGTCAAAATAATTATTGCTTTTGAAGAACACAACTTGCCGTTGCGATTGAAGCTTGGGCATTTAATTTCCAAAATTATGTGATCAAAGCAGCAGACAATTTAAAAAAAACTCTTGGTGTTGCTATGACGTATTTGCACCTTGGTTTGTTTATTGCAACAACATTAAGATTTATGACCAAGTTGATGGGACTCTAGTAGTGTTAATAGTGTTAAATCAGTCATAACATTCAGGTCCATAATTAAAAAGTCATATATGCTTGTAGCACCACTACAATACACTCCACTACGTTGACAACGTCTTTAATGTTTATGTATGCGGTGTTTTTTTTCCTTTCTAAAAAAATAAGTTTTCACGACACAATAGGATGATGGGATGCTCTTGGGGGCAATGTACATTGAGTTGTGTTTGCACTGCTATCAGCATGATTAGTGTCATTAATTTTGATGTGTGCACTAGGAGGTGGTGTTGTGCTCGGATCTATGCTACTGAAGCGCTTGCAACGACATCTTAATATCATACAATTTGCAAAAACTTGTTAGTGTTGAGTTTGCATTGTGCTTGTGCTGTCGATGTGTTATTTGCATTGTTTTTGTCATGGGAAGGCCATTTGTCTTGAATTTGCATCGTCCATCTTTGCAGGGGCATCATATTTGCATACTGGTCTTGATATAGAATGTCATATTGGCATTGTGCATATGTCGATATCCCAATTGTGCATTTGGTTGGCATCAATGTTGCATTAGAGGTGTCATTCTTAGCGTCATGTATTGAGCAAATATGCATTTTCAATGCTCTAACTTCGTCTTGGTGTCATGGTTGCATTGCTAATGTTTTTTTTGAATCATGGAGTTGTTATGCTTGCACCCTTTGTATTCTAGATGTGTTATGATTATGTGCCTATTATTATGATTTGTGTTATTAATTATTATTATTATTTCACAATATAGATTATCTTGTTTTGAGCATGCAAGTTTCCACAATTTACCATATGAAGTACTATGCCATGTTTGGAGATGAATTGTGTTGCAGTTTAATCTTCCCAACGTTTCGATTTGACACTCCACTCGTCATCAAAGAAACCAGTAGAAGCAATAAGATTAAAGAGAGTGAGCCATGGAATATGATATAAGATGAAGGAATTAGCTGTTAGAGGATGATACTTAATTATTATTTAATTGTATGAAGGACAAATATAAATAAATTAAAATAAAGATGTGATGTATACAAGGTCAAATTAGTTTAAAAATGTTTATATAATAAAAATTTATAATTATTTTATAAAGTTAACATTATAATTTAATCATTTTAAAAAGGGGGCGGGGTTATAGGTGTTAGTCGTGGAGCTTGATTATCTTTCTGATTTAGAGGTCTTGTTTTAGTTGTGTTTGGATCCCAGTTCTTGATGTGGGGAGGGGGGTGATGACAACATTTTCAGAGCTCCTCCGGTGAGGGCTGCCTCCAAAGAGAAATTTTTGAAAAAAAATGATTTATAAAATATTGTAATTCATAGTCAATCTAGATTGTTTATCATTAGGTCATAGATCAGATGATAGAAGTTATGTTAGTGTTTTTTTTTCCTAGAAGGCAATCCTTTTTTTATGAGGGCATTGTATTACAACTATGTAGTGTGAATTAGAGAGACTATGAGAGAGTGATGAGGAGGTTGCATTGGATGTGATGTAAGCTTTATCCTTTCATTTTGTTGGACACAATAAATGAAGAATTGGTTGCTTCTCAGTGGATGTAGCCCATATTGGTGTCCCTATTGTATTGTTCTCTTTTGTGTTTTATTTTTGCATTAATTTTGATTTTAGTGCTCCACGATCCAATTCCTAACAACTCGTATCCAAGTCAAAGGTTTATTTGGCTAATAAACTCGTAGGAAAGGGGAGTTCTTAGTTCTAGTGGGAGCAATGGTGGAAGAAGGAAAATTTAGGGTCGAGAAGTTTAATGGCCAAAACTATCAATATGGATAATGCAAATGGAGAACTATTTACATTACAAGGATCTATTCTTACCATTAGGTGGAAAAACAAAGAAGTCGATGGCTATGAAGGATGCGGGATGGGAGGTTTTTGATAGAAAGGCACTAGGAGCAATACGACTGTGCTCGGCAGTGTCGACGACTATTAACATTTCAAAAGAAAAGACAATGGAGGATGTGATGAAGGAATTGACTAAATTGTCTGAAAATAACTCTATCTCCAACTAGGTATTTCTTATGCATTGTTTATTTAATATGAAGATGTCAAAAAGTGGGTTTGTACTTGATCATTTAAATGAATGGTGGATTTGTACTTGATCATTTAAATGAATGGTGGATTTGTACCTAATCATTTAAATGAATTTAACACGGTCACCAGTCAATCAAGTTCTGTAGAACTAAACTTTGATGATGAGGTTAGGGCTCTTTTGATCTTGTGCTCATTGCTAGAAAGTTGGAATGGCTTGGTCACGACTGTGAGTAATTGTGTCTATGGTTCAAACACTTTAAAGTTTGATGATGTTGTTGGTGTTATCCTTAGTGAGGAAATGCTATGAAAAAGCACATGAGATACATCAAATGATGCTTTGATGGTGGAGAATAGGGGAACACAAAGGGAGATAGGAAAGGGCTCAGAGAATTGTGGGAACTCTAAGAAGGGAAGATCCAAATCCAAAGAGAAGTTGGGGTGCTGGCATTGTGGGAGGAAATGATGCACGAAGAAAGACTACTGGCCTCTAAAAGGACAACAAGGAGATGGACAACATGAGAATAATCATGAAACAAATGTAGCAGGTCTTGTTATTCTTATACCAAGGATTTGCTTTGCAACAACCAAATCCTTCATCATAAATGAATTAGTTAATTTTATTTTAAACACATTTATATCATACATGTTAGACCCTACAACAAACTTGTCATAGATACATACAATAACAAAATAATACAATTGCCATTATCTAGTCTCTTAAAATAAACACAATGTTCAAAATGAAATCAACTATAACTTTGTTCTATCATAAACTTGTCAAATTTCAAAGACCACTGCCTTGAAACTTGCTTTAGGCCATACAAGTTCTTCTTCAAGCTACATACTAATTTCTACTTTCCTTTGACCTCATATCCCTGCAGCTACTACATATAAATCTCTTCCTCCAATTCCCCATGGGAAAAAAGTTGTTTGTTCAAGATGAAAATATTCTACTACCAATAGAATTAAAATAGTTCTAATTGAAGTTGTTTTAACAAGAGAAAATATTTCATCAAAACCTATACCTTTCTTCTATGCGAACCCCTTAACAACAAGTCTTCCCTCGCACCTCATTTTTCCTCCATCTACCTTCAACCTATAGATCCATTTATTATGCAATGCTCTTTTACATGCAAGCAATTGAACCAAGTCTGAAGTATGGTTTCGTAACAAGGAGTCCATGTCCTCTTTCATGCCTTCCTTCCACTTCTTTTTGGTTTCTACCTACGTTGCTTCTACATAAATTTTTGGTTCACTAGAATCAATCAACAATAAATAATACAATGAAGGCGAGTATCATTTAGAGGGTCTACCTAGCTTGTTAGGTCTTTTAACAACACTTGCAGGAATTTGAAGTACATGTTGGTGTTGTATATTTTAATTTTTTTTGCACATTTGGAATTTCATTTCCTTTGATTTCATCAAGAATTGTGTATTTTGTTTTTTTCCTACAATTGATCTTTGTACACGGCCTTCTCATTGAATATCACATCACTACTAATAATAATTTTATGATTTTCATAATCCCATAAGTGATAACCAAAATCATTAACTCAATATCCAATAAAAGTACACTTCTTGGATTTTGCTTAAAGCTTTGTTCTATTTTATCTATCAATACAGACAAATGCTTCACAACCGAAAGTCTCCATAAACGAGTAGTTTACCTTTTTGCATGTGCATGCCTCCTCTGGAATGCCACCATCTAAGTAGTTTAAAGGATCTATATTTATTAAGTAAAAAATAATATCCATAGCATCTCTCCAAAACTGTAAGGGTACTCATGTGTGCAATGTCACACTCCTTGCACATTCCATGATTTTCCTATTCATAATTGCGGTGTTCCTAGAACCATATTTTTTCTACAAATTCCATGGTATGAACAATAGCTATCAAACTCCTTGTTGCAATATTCACCTCCATTATATGATCTGAGACACTTCCACTTATTTCTTGTCTAATTCTCAACCAAAGCTTTCAATTTCTTAAAAGTATCAAAGACATCAATTTTTTTCCGAATGTAATAACCCCAAGTTTTCTTAGTTGCATCATCAATAAAAGTAACATAAAATGAGAGCCACCAAGAGATGATACTTGAGTTGCTCCCCATACATCTGTATGCACAAGCCCTAACTTTTCACTCTTCTTTTTATTCCAAACTCTAAGAAATATGTCTCTTATGTTTTCGATAATCACAATGCTCATAGAAATCCAAATCAACCTGCTTCAATTATGGCAACAACTTCCTTTAGTAGAAAATTTGCATCCCCTTCCAACTCATGTGCCCAAGTCTATGATGCCACAACGGTTGTATCTTCTCTTGTAGAAGTTAAAGAAATAGAAGAGTCATCATTACCGATACAATAATACAACGTAACTACCTTCTCTCATTTTTCTATTATCAATGATCCTTTAGTGACCTTCCAATTTTTTTAAAATGTAGATGTATAACCTTCGGTTCCCAACTGCCTTGTTGAAATTAGATTTCTTCTCAAATAAGGAATGTGCCTCATCTATTTAAGCAACCATTGGTTTTCATTTTGTAATTTTAATTGTATTTTACCATTTCCAACAATTTTACATGATTCATCATCACCCAAATAAACCTGTTGAAAATCACCTTGAACATAGTCTTCAAAATATTTCCAATGGGGTGAGGTATGAAATGAAGTCCCTGAGTCTAACACCCAAGAATTGATAAAATAACAAATTCACATTATCTTAGAGTGAACACATAGATAGTGCAGGATGCAAAACCAGTTAATACACCTGGCCAACCATTTCAAACTAACTAAGGAGTTGTGTCCCAAGACACATGAACATATAGACTACATGCCCAAGGTCCTGTACTCATTTGCAGTTGGAATCTTGATATATGCAATGGTGTGCACAAGACTGGATATTGCACATGTAGTTGGTGTTGACAATAGGTATATGAACAATCCAAGTAAAGAGCATTTGGTGGCAGTAAAGTGGATTCTCAATTATTTGAGAGGTACTATTACTGATGTATTATGCTTTGGAGGTTCAAACACTGTTCTATAGGGATATATTAATTCAATTATGGCAGGTGATGCTGATAGAAGGAGCACCACAAGGTATGCTTTTCCTGTAGATGGGACAATAGTAAGTTGGATTTCAAAATTACAAAAGGTTGTTGCACTTTCAACAACGAAAACACAGTATGTTGCTGCCATAGAGGCTAGTAAAGAGATGATTTGGCTACGAAGGTTTATGGAGGAATTAGAAAATAAGTGAGAACAACAAGTTGTACAGTGAAACAGAGAATGCCATTTATCTTTCAAAGAACTCATGTTTCCATTCTAAGACTAAACATATACATCGTAGATATCGGTTCATATGATCAGTTTTGGAAGATGGACAATTGAAGTTGGAAAATATACACACTAGCTAGAACCCTGCAGACATGTTAATGAAGACAATAAGCAGGGAGAAAATAAGTTCCTGCTCAGTTTCAATTAGCCTTCAAGAATGATGGTGAACATGAGAAACTTGATAGGTCCAAAGTTGGAGGACAGTGCAGCTGGTGCAGTAGATGTAACATTGATGTGATTAGTCTCCAAGTGGGAGATTGTTGGTTGTGGAGATTGATTATCTTCATGGTTTAGAGGTATTTTTTTAGTCGTGTTTGGATCCTAGTTCTTAATGGGTAGGGGGTGACAACAACATTTTTTGAGCTCCCCCTCAGGCGGGGTTTAGGTTCAACTCTCCCAAAGAGAATTTTTTGGAAAAAATTATTTGTAAAATATTGAAATTTCATAGTCAATTTGGACTGTTCATCATTATGTCATAGATCAGACGGTAGAAGTTATGTTGGTGTTTTTTTCCCAAGAATTCAATCATATTTTTATGAGGACATTGTATTATGACCGTGTAGTGTGAGTTAGAGAGACTATGAGAGAGTGAAGAGGAGGTTGCAATGAATTTGTTGTAGGTTTTATCCCTTCATTTTGATGGACATAATAAAATGAGGACTAACTATTTCTCCGTGGCTGTAATCCATATCAATTGAACCACGTATATTGATGTATCTCTTGTATTGTACTCTTTTGTGTTTTATTTTCACATTCATTTTCATTTTTGTTGCTTCGCACCCTATTCATAACAATAGGTTGGAGAACCAGAATTATGGTTACCAAGGGGTTAAATTGACAAAGAAGAACGAGAATGATAAATTAGGATAAGATAAAAAGATTTCATGTGAGTAAAGAAATAAGAAGAGAAAATGGTATCTCACTATGTCTAAAGGAATGGAACAAGATATAGAAAAAATGGAAATAAGTTTCTAAATTGAAGAGGATGCGATTAGAAAGGACGTGATTAAGAGAGAGATATCCTAAGGGAGATAAATTGAAAAAAAAACAAGAAGGTCAAGATCGATCATGATTAAGTGGAATGCTATAAAGTTCGTGTTAATAAGGGGAGAAATATTAGACAAATAATGAAAGAACAAGAGGGGAATATATATAATTTTTTTATTGACACAAACGGTGGATGAGGGGATTTTTAGGATGGTTGACATTATAGCCACCCTCACGATTAAAGTTGTGAGAATTCTTTTCAATTTCGAGGTCTTCTCTAATGATTTAAGATGAATCATTAAGATGAGTAGAGGGGATTTGCTGCTATGATCTAGTTTTGTCAAAGAAAATGAGGTTCTTAGAATTATAGGAATGTTCCACTATAATTGACATAAAGAGTTGGTTGTGATTTGTGTCAACTATGTGTTCTTTGAGATGGGTTTGGGACGAATTACCTATTTCGCCTATGTTGGATTTAAAACAAAAACATGGATTTGGTAAAGTCATGGGTCGAGCATGGGATTTCTTTTATCCTAAACACTTCTAAACAATTTTTTGAGGGTTCTATGGGGTTTGAAGAGGGTTTTACTTTTATTTTTGGCTAGAATCTTGGATATATGGTCAATAATTCCATGGATGAAAGGGAGTGAGATAAGGACATGGGAAGGGGAATTGGAACAGAGGTTCTTGGGTTTCGAGTGGAGGGCAAAGTGGAAAGCTCCATTGCCATGGGAAATGGAATAACCATTGATGATGAGAGCTTTAGTAAGGTGGGACCTTTCTTTGTCTAGAAGGTGGGCTAGATATCCGGATGGCTCTAGCATCTTGGGTTTTTAGAACAACATATTTTTGAATTGAGTGATGGTGGGATAGGGCATGGTGATATCTATATGTATGATTTTTTTTGTGGTAAAATTGGTGGGTAATGGATCCATCCCAAAGATGAGTGAAAAGGATTTCTAAGAATGAGAGAGAGTTGTCTTTTTGGATCTCCATGACAAATTGAATGTGGGGTGATATGTTATTAAGGTGTCTAAGAATGAGTTAATGGAGGATTGGCCATGAGGCCAGATGATGAAAGTGTTATCCACAAAATGAAACCAAAACTTGGGCTTAAGATGAAAACTATTAAGAGCTAAAGCCTCAAAGTGTTCCATAAAAATATTGTCCACAAACTGGTAATATGCATGATCCCATTGGCATGAATTAAGTTTGTTCATAAAATTATCCTTTGAAATGAAAAGGGTGGACATAAGGAAGTATTCCATGATATTTATGGTCTTAGCAGCAACCATTTTCTAAATAAGGTCTAGAGCTTCAAGAACAAGGATTTTGATGAATAACACATCAAAGTTAATCATGATGTCCTGGTCATTTAGCTAAAAATTGTGAATCTTTTGGATGAAGTCAGAGGAATATTTGATAAATGAAGGGGTATGGCCAATGCAAGGTTGAAGTTTTTGAGCAAGAAATTTGGATATAGCCCTCCAATGGCATTAACTATGAGTTTAAGAGGGTTATATTTTGTATAAATTTTGGGTTTCCCATATATTTTAGAAGGTATAGGATTATGAGGGATGAGACACTTTTTTATAGAGGGGGTCCAAGGAGGAAGAGTTAATGGCTTTGGTGACCAAGTTGGAGATACGGTTTTATGGGGTTTATTGAGAGGGGTTTGTAAGATGAAAACAAGAGAAGAACGAGGACTTTGGCTTCATATTGGGAAGTTTTGAAAATCACTATGGCATTACCTTTATTATTTTTTAGAATGACCACATTAGGATTATCGTTAAGCTGATGAAGGGCTTGAAATTTATCTTTAGAAATGTCAGGTTTGGGGAGTTTTTCTTGATGGATAATTTTAGCATAATCTCTCCTAATCTAGTTTAAATTACAGACCATATTCTAGAGCAAGTAGCATTCCACTTCCAATACTTGGATTTGTCTCTTTTGTTGAAGAAGCGTCTTCCAATATCAGTACATTTTGAGTATTGTAGATTTTTTTCTTGGCCATGAAATATGGTTGTAACAAAGAAGATTAAAGTCTTGTTTCCATCGATAAAATCCTCATGGCTGCATAGAACCCTATGAATTTCATGATTTTTTCAAAGGTAATTCCCATGGTTTCAAGGGATATCCATGATCCTATGATTCCAGTATACCCAACCATAATTAATAGAATGAAAACAAATACGTGGAGCCAATTTATTGCTTTCAAAACAAAGATGTTGGAGTTCCAACCAGTCCACTCAAAGGTATAAAAATAACCCAAAGTCAATAGAATAAGGGGCTTGTTATCCCTACTAAACTTGCATTGAACTGTAACAAATTGAAACCCAAGAATTTAGAAAATAAACACAAAGGATACACACCCAATTCCTTTCCAACATTGAGATTGAAAAGAAACCACAAGAGAATATAAAAAAAATTGTTCCAAATCCAAACCAGGTTCACACAGATAAGTTGAAAGAGAAACAAAGTTCTACCAGAGAGATTTCCTACCCATTTTTTTAGCTCTCTTTCATTCAATTGTGAGGCTTTGTTGGCATGACCATATGCTTGGAGGTTATTTTATCCCAAAACATGATAATACCTAATGATTTCAAAGCAAAGAGCTAGGATTTTGAATTCTTGCAATAAGCCTAGCAATTTTGACATTGGATGGAGTGTTCAAGTTGTTCATGATTTTGATTACTATAGAAGAGTCCCCAGTGACAATTAAGTTCTTGATGCCACTTAAGTCTAATATTTTTATCCCTTGGAGAAGAGTTATGGCTTATGCCTAGTTGTTGGTTGTAGTCCTTAATCCCCATTTGTAGTTCAATTCTCGATTTCCACCAAGATAAAAAAATAAATTGATCCCACCCTTCCCACACTTATCAACCCTTATATTTTTCAATTATTCATCATGAGAGTGTTGGATGGATATTTACCCTTCAAATAGAAATTAGGATTAGCCTTTCAAATTTGATCATTGATGATAAGCAAGGTGGCTTGATTCAAAGCCAATACAATGCTTTAAATCATAGTGGAAATTGAAATTAGGAGCAACTCTTCAAATTTGATCGTTGATGGTAAACAAGGTGTATTGATTAAAATCTAAGGCAATGCTTCAAATGTGGTGGGTGAATTGGGATGTGACAAGTTGGAAAGTAGTGATGAATGCACATTTATGTGTGTTCTTACAAGCCAAACCTTAACATAAAGGTTTATTACTAGTTTAAATATGACCAACCATGAATATTTTATTAACATGATGAGAAATCCGACCAACTCATTAAGGTTGAAGGCTAAAGATATCAACCGGTAGAAAGATCGACAACTTGAAGTGTCTATATATGATTCGATATAATATCCACTCCATGATAATGAGTGTTTAAATCTAAGTTTGTTGCTCACTCTATGGCATTTACTATGTTTTGGGCAGTGTTCCAATCACATGGTATAAAGGTTGAAGCCTTTCAAGCCCATTAGAAAGCATCATAGTGCACTTTAAATTGGCACCCCTACTACCTGATACTTAGATTTTGGAATCATGCAAGGAGTTAGAAACTAAGATGATTGATAACATACCTTGGAAGCAAGGCTCCATAGAAGTATTATTAGGTTCATTACTTATAATTTTTTATTCACACACATGCACACTCACACCACACATTCGACAAGAGGAAGCATAAGTTGGGAAACCATTCTTATTCATCTTCCATCTAGTCAACTGTTATTTATTATGTTAAATGGTTCTTTCATGACACATGCAGATGTAACATGGTTCATTTCACCTATTTCAAGGAAAATGACACTTCAATTCATTTAAGTTTAGGTGTACTTTTACTAGATGTGTTTTGAAACAAGTTTTGTATCTTGTTTTTCACCTTATGAGAAAAGTTGTATAACAAGGTTTTGTTGGAATGTTGTTATGGAAGCCAATATATTCTATCTCTAACATACTTGAGTGCTCCTCTAAAGCATGATTTGGGTGATGAGATATGGTTTTTTTCAGTAATAATTTTTCCTGATTGGGTACATTTGCCCCACTAGTATATAGTGTGACTTTTTTTAATGGATCTCTTGGTGTTATTGATTTCGTATTTTTGGGAAAATCAGGACGTTACTTATGACCCATATTTATGCATGAATGAGTGGGTATGGATAAGCTCACTAACCCTACGCATATGGGGGTGTATTTTATGAACTTGTGTTCTAATTTTGAAAGTGGTCAAATTAACCTCACATGAAAGCTAATTTTGGTTCTAGGGTTTTGTTTAGTGAAGTAAAAAATATGATTAAGTCTTAAATATATAAGGAGGTGGAGCTCCAAAAAGAAAGCCACAAGTTCCTTGAGTTATCACTTGCTTCTTGTATCCTATCTCACTTATAAACATGAGTATTTTAGGTATAATTGAGTGTTGGATCTAGTTGAAGTTCCTCATGTTGCTTTCTTAGAGATTTTGTTCTAGTGGTGTGAGTGGACAGGAGCCTTGAGGCTTGATCTCCATATCCCCTTAGATATTTTGGGCTCTATGAAGTCAATCTAATATTTCTCAAATTAATGTACTTGCTTCTCTATGAATAATAAAATACCAATTTGAGCATATTAATGGTATGAGAATTACGTTTCATAACTGGTCTCTTGCTTCATAACCCTAAACCACCCTAAAAATTATGTACAATCTTCTCGTCTATAGTAGTGATAATGCTTTTATGATAAGAGTATGTCAATGTGCCTAAGTGCTTTGTTTATTGGAGAAATTTTTTTCCCATGGTGTAGTAGAATCAAACATGTATTTGTCAGATGTGTCTTCCTCGAGCGAGGGGAGTTTAGGAAGACTAGAGGAAAGTGAGACATCCAGTAGGTCTACAAGAGTTATATCAACTAGATGTCAAAATATCAGAAGGAAATTCTATAAATGCATGGAAATGTTTCTCGTTGAAGGGGGGTCATGTTCTTATGATGATGAGACCATAAGCGACATCGAGGTGCCCTTGAGGTACAAACATCTAGTGAAAAAATGGGTACCCAAGGATCTTCCTCAACTAAACATAGATTTTTGTGTGAACAATAGGATATATCGGATTGCACCATCATCATTACATGGTTTGGGGTTGTTTTGCGTGGATGGCATAAAGGTCGGTTACGACAGATGTACTGAATTGAATGGAGTATGTTGGACCCTATTACAACTACAAATATTGGGTGCGACTGGTCCAATATACACGAAGTATGTGCAGATATGGATTGTCTGCAAATTATTTATAGCTGAAAGACAAGGATCAAAATAAAGGAGCAACGATGTACATTGACAGAAGGCCAAAATCTACAAGGAATATTGTAGGGTTTATAAACAGTACACAACCAGGGTCTACAATTAAGCAACCCAATTGCATATTTGAGGGGTGTGAAAGAAACCGTGTTTTTGTATGTGCCATTAAATCAATAGCTATAGGGGAAGAGTTGCTTATTAATTACAATTCGAATCGAATAGATACAAACGCGGTTACTAGGGGAGTGGTACATCTAACAATTTACCCAACCTTTAATTAATGAATCTAATATCTTATGTATTTTTCGTTAGTCTATTGTTATAATTTTGTTAAAATTTTCTATATTTATTTCGCAGGTTAGTGATCGGGGCATCTCCCTGACAACTGATCAGAGGAGTACACCATCCTCGAGGCAACATGTATACATCTTTGTAATTGTACAAATATAATAGGATTTTTTTTTTTGTTATGTTTTTTCATGAGTATATTCATTTCGTTTAGATAATGTTATCTATATATTTGTTGCAAAGTGATTATCGGGGCAACTGCCCGGATGTTGATCAGATGACAACAACCTCGAGACAACATGTATACCTCATTGTAATTGTACAATTTAAATACGATCAATATGTTTTATTATTATTATTTTTTTCGTGAGTATTTTGGTTTTGTCTAGATATTTTTTTCTATATTTTTGTTGCAGGGTGCTGATCAGGGAACCTCCCCAGCAGTAGATCAAACCAGACCAGCCTCGAGGTAGAAGGTATACATCATTGTACTTGTACTACTATAATATGCGCAATATGTTTTTTTATTATTTCTTTTCATGAGTATATTGGTTTCATTTCAATAATGAATTCTATATTTTCGTCACAGGATAGTGATTGGGGCATCTCCCCGACAGCTGATCAGAGGAGTACACCATCCTTGAGGTGGAAAGTATACCTCATTGTAATTGCAAAAATATAATTATATGAGCAATATGTTTATTTATTATGTTTTTTTCGTGAGTATATTGGTTCCATTTCGAGTAATGTTTTATACCAATTTTTTTTCTAGGGAAGTGATCGGGGCAAGTCCCTGACCATTGATCAGATGAGTACACGATCCTCGAGGTAGTAGGTATACCTCATTGCAATTGTACAAATATAATGAGCAATATGTTTTTTTTGTTATGTCTTTTTCTTGTGTATATTGGTTTCATTATGATATTTTTTTCTACATTTTTGTTGTAGGGTGATGATCGGGGCAAGTACCCAGTTGTGGATTAGACGACACCAGCCTTGAGGCATCAAGTATACCTAATTGTAATTTTAGAAATCTAACATGAGCAATATGTTTTTTATTATGTTTTTTTCCTTAGTCTATTGCTTTCATGCCAGTAATGTTTTATATATTTTTGTTGCAGACTACTGATTCGGCGTTTGATCTAGCATCAGAGCAATCAATAGATATTGATGTGGATGATCTCATGCGCGATGTTGACAATGGATCTTCTCTAGACCCAATTACGATGATAGAGAAGAACTTAAAAAAAATTCATGAGGATATCCTCCGTCTGCTATTCTTTCAGTCGCAGACAAATGAGATTAGAGCAAAGGTTGATGTTTTGGTAAAGAGATCTCAGGCCTTGAAAGTAAGTTGCAAGATCTTGAATTAGAAGATAAATTCATTTAGTATTTATGATTTTTACTTCTATATGACCGCGAACTAAAATATGGTTTGTATTTACAATATTTTTTGCGCCCACACACTAGTGGTCAAGGCGATGTTGGTACTAGTGATGCTCGTGGAGAGTCGTCACATGATCAAATGACTCTACTTGCATCTCAAGTGCCATTGTTGTCGACTGAATATTCAGAAACACATTCCGCGACACCCTCGAGGCCAGATGTGAGTGCACCTGCTAGTGACCGGCACACGCTAGATCGTACAGAAGAAGGGGTCGATGCAGAGACTAGTATTGATATTGCTCAAGCAACATTTCCTGTATCTTCCCGTGTCCTTAGCACGGGTACACTATAGACCACATTTTTGGTGGACAAAGAGCTCGTTCCCATAAAGATAGAGAAGATCCAAGGTATTTATAGATTGTTTAAGTTATTGTTTATAATTTGATTGTAATATACTCATAAAACATTGTTTTTCAACTAATGATGACATGATCGTCTTGTAGGAAATGATGTTTTTTATAAACATCTAAATGACTTGTCATTGGAGATATTTGGGACCACCATCCGCACAAGGTGGGATAAACAAAGTAAAAAATTAAAATATGAGCTCACTAATCACTTAGTTGGCCTGTTCGGAAGCGAGACCTTTAATCGAGCGGAGGTCCTAAAGAAGGCTGGCCAACATATGAAGATTGTGAGGGACCAATATAGGGTTCATCTAGAAAGGAACCCTAGGTATGAGCGCCCTCCAATGATTCCAGGAAGAGAGTGGAAATCCCTAGTGGAATATGGAAAGGAGAGGGCTTTGAGAAAATAAGGAAGGCTACCACCGAGTATAGGAAGGTATGCAATACTTTCCACAATGTAATTATAAACCTTATTATTATTATTTTTTAGATCAAATTTGAAACATCTAATGTATTTCAACATTTTCATAGGCTTTCAGACACATCAAAGGACACAAAGGAAAGACAAGAAAAAATTGGTCAGCACAAGATTGGTCCTGGTGGTTATTCGAATTTGGTGGCACGACTTGTAAGTATCAAAAAACCAATATTGCATCCAAATAATAAATTGCAAATTATTTTCATTTTATTGCACTGTAAAAGGTAAATTCATGACATTATGCAAATATGCAGGCCGATCAATTCAAGGAAGTTCCCACATAGGAAGACTTGAAGCTTGGATTCCAGCACGACTTTGGAGCTGTTGTTGAACGCCGAAAAAGGTTGTCTGGGCAAACACAATCTTTCGGTGATCCATCTTGCGCGCATGTATATAAAATCAATGAAGTTTAATTAAGATTGATTACTTGTGCAATCTATTCGTTATAAATATTTTCCATAAAATATTGACTCTGTTTTGAGCAGGAAAGCAACGATCCACTTGATGTCAAGAATGGAGAACAACCCATCGCAGATCATGCTTCGAATCCTGGTAATGAATGTATCATATGCTACAATTTAAAATACTGCATTGCAAATGGTGAATATTAATCGTACTTTTCCATGTTTGAACTGAAGAGCATGTACAGGGTCACACTATACAAGATGAGCCTAGACAGGAATATGTAGTACATTATGTGGCCACATAAGGTAAAAAACACCTTTGTAATGTTTTTTCTAATGAAATAATTGTCATTATAATAACAAAAGATATCAATGCAACATTTTTACATTATTGCAGCAAATCCAGACCCCTTGCAGCAACATCCACGTCGTGAGTACTCTACTAGGCAGACAATACGACAAGTTGTAGATACCACAAGAACTAAACAACAAGTTGCAGAAGATGAGTTGCTTGCCGATTTTGTCCAAAGAAAAAAACCTAGAAAGAAGTGACTGAAGAAACACTATGTATACTTATTTTTGATAATATAA
Organism: Larix kaempferi; assembly: GCA_027924585.1. Classification (NCBI taxonomy): domain Eukaryota; kingdom Viridiplantae; phylum Streptophyta; class Pinopsida; order Pinales; family Pinaceae; genus Larix; species Larix kaempferi. Next base: position 15,474,566 of record BSBM01000547.1, on the reverse strand, counting down.
TATAATGTCATGCATTATTTTTTTCCTATTGAATGAATCAATGGTTTAATGAATGAATGGTAAATGTTTCTTTATGATGAAATATGCATGTTTGCACATAATTTTTTTTTTCAAGTACATGCATTGGGTATGGGGAATTGAGAGTGATGTTAGGGGGGGGAGGGGCCATAAGAGATTCCACCTTCACGTGAGCTTCCACCTTCATGTGGTTGGCCCTGTTCAGTAGAGAATATTAAATTATTCTTGAAACAAAGAGGATCTCAATGAGGTATTTATACCTGCCATCAATGAATTAGCTTCAATACCTATCATAAGTGAGACCACACTCTTATGATCATAAGATAAACTAGGTTTCAACCCATCAAATCCTTCACACGTGCAAGTGCTCATCTCAAGCACACAAGGGTTTCACCATTAAACAACCACTCCTAGGTTCACCAACTGAAATATTTGTCCTTCAAAACAACAAGAATGAAATTTTAACCCAATAAAATCCCCCTAGCTATAAGAATTCAATTCCAACCAAAGCTGGTTGCTTTGTCATTCGTATCACATAAGTGAACATCCAAGTACATCATCACATCACGTTCCCAAGAAAGGAATCTCTCCAAACTCCATAAATCATGAAATCACATCAAGCTCCCAGTCCTCCAAACAAAGCATCTCACCATGCTCAAGGTCTTCGCGTTAGTGCTCTTGTAGACAATAGGTCCATTTATCACCGCTAAAACCTACCCTATACAATATATAGTCTTTACAAAACGGGATAAGTTTTCCCATACTAGAGATTACATGATTATGATGCCTAAAGTTTCCAATACTAGAAAATATTCCGTGAACAGGTTGAAGGAATCATGTCTTCAACGATTCAAAAACCATCTACATTTTTTATTCTCAAAAATACTGATGCAACTGCAAAAAGCAGTCATCCATGACATGGAGACTGAATTTTGCACAGGTTGGTCTATAAAGAAGACAAAAAAACAAATGTATCAAAATTGCAAGCAATTCCGGTGCAACCAAACAAATAAGATAAAAAAAATCCCGCCCTAGCAAAGGATAAAGAAAGGCAAATTGATGTAAGTCTTAAAGTATGGAAAAAAATTGTAAAATCATATGAGAATTCAGATGCATGGAGGAAGTCTAGAGAGGAGAGTACTTAGGTAATTAAGTTTGCTCATAACATTATATTAAACTTATTAAATGATTTTTATGTTTTATTTGTGCATACTTAAATTGATTTGATATATGTTTTAGGACAAGGACTCCAAGGCTAGCCTTGCCAAACTTCATGCCACGCATCACAGTGGCCGTAAAGGTATACAGACCTTGATCTGTACTTTTGTAAGTATATTTAATTTGTGAAATGATATTTTTTAATTCCTAGAAAAAAATTAAATGATTGCATAATAATTAGTTTAACTAATCCATGTGTCATGTGTTTTACAGGAGGAGAAACATGGCCAACATCCAACACCATTTAAAAAATACAAATTTCAAATAAAAAAGTGGACCGAATTTGTAATATGGATGGAGAATGAGGTATCAATATTTGACTAATAAATCTTGTTCAAACATTTTACTACATTTCCATTCTTTCTTTGGGAATATATAATCTTAGGTGGTTTCTCAAATTTATTAGAGTTGAACTTAGGCGCACTACACCCTCCCAAATATAGAATAGGTTGTCCCAAGTCATACCTATCCTCATCCATTTCATAACCAATAAGAAATTGAATGAAACATAAGTTCCATCCCTTTGCATTCCTTTTTGTTGTAGATGTGAAGAACAACCCTCATCTTTCTCATTACCTTGGTCTTCTACATTCTGCATAATTTATGCTTGTGAATGCAGACAAAGTTGCCTAGCCTTTCCTTTTTACACCATGTTGTGGATGTGGAATTCATTTATCCAATGTTGAGAAATCCATTGAACCTTTTATCTATCAATGACCCTACATTTCTCATCCCATCCTATTGTGGATGTGGAAGCCATTATCCAAATTTCATGACCTTAGGCCTTCACATTCTTCTCTACATGTCAATGCAAAAGGTGCTTACTTAACCTTTCATATGTATTCTAAATATTTCTTCTTTCGCATCAATATTTGGGTGTAGACATTGATCCCTTCCTAATGGTTTTCTTCCCTCTATATGCCTAGAAATCATGTAGATGTTTACGATGGACCTGCATGTGGCATTCTTATTTAAAATTTGGTTCAATGGAAGTAGAGAATGTTGAATCTCTTTATGGAAATTGAAACTTGCCTCGTACTAGAAATTATTGAGTATCAAACAAACATACTCCAAGAGATTGATAATGAGGGTCAATGCATGGATTTGGTCATATTTTAGAATCCTTAAGATCTATGGCAGAAGAAAATATGTTGAGCATAAAGAAGTTTGAGCCTTTTTGTGGAGACAACGTAAATGTGTTGGCTTGAAAAAATAAATAATTTCATTGGACAAAGTCATACAAATAGTATTCAAGGCTATCATAGGAAAAGATAAGAAGAGTAAATTATGTTACATAGGGATGGCTAAAGCTGGCTCTATGCACCCAAATAGAGTTTTGGAACTTCTTGAAGTTGACACATTTTTGGAATCTCAGGGCTCGTAATATTGAACCTCTTAAAAGTATATATTGCATAGCCATTAATGAGTTCTTTTATCCCTTTCCAAATTGAAGTCAGTCGTATGATGGACCCATATAATTAATTGCCTTGGATTTTCACCCATTTGGTTGGTCAGGAGACTATGACATATGTTCCCAAGTATGTGTTGTATGTGTTACACTTCGCTTTATAATTGGATGTGTTTTTTAACTAGGAACAAATTACCTCAAATGAAATATCTCATCAACTTACAAATTTAACCAAATTTAAAAGATTCTTTGTGATGGTCTATTTGGTATTTGCATTGGTTTTTTGTAATACTTTTGAAGCAATGAGCCCAAAAGAAAATATTCTTTATGAAATTGAACCAATCCAATGTTGGTACCTAAATCTATTGAGACACAATTCCATATCATTTTTATCATGTCCAAGATAAAAATGGTAACCTCGTCGAATAACCTACACTTTTCTTTTAATCAATACGTTGAATAAACGAGGACAATAATGTCGCATATCATAAAATAGTTACTTACCAGAAGGTTGACAGGACCGAGAATTTGACAAGAAGGAGAATGTTGTGGCATCCGACAAAGCCAGATATAGAGGATTGGGTAGATCTGCAACTGGAAGAATTTGCAAGATAGTATAATAGGCATACTCGCTTGGATAACGAAGGCTGGTTAGATAAGTATGTTTTTACCGATATTCATGAAATATTTTTCGCTGAGTTCCCGATAATACTATATGAATGGTTATCAAGGGTAATTGAACAGTTGAAAAACTTCACAAGAAGTGAACTTAGACATTGGACACTTGATTTGATATAACAAATGAAGGGTGTTGACAACCATATTTCTCACGTAGTGGACTATTGGCTAGATCGAGTGTTGGAAGGGTATATTATCGAATTCTCTATTGAAACTATCAAGTCCTATAGTGCAACAGAACATGAGTTCTTTAAAGTCCTGTGCAGTAAGTACCTTAAGTATTTGAACTTGTCGATTAAAAAGCTTCTTTGTGAAAAAGGCATAATGCGAATGGAGTCCGATGAGTAGAGAAATTGTCTGCAGTGGGAATGGGTATTGTACGAATGCCAATATGAGCGAGTTCATGTGATGAGATGGGATGATTAGAGGAGAAAAATATGAACCCGATGAAGAGTGTGGATTCTACGAAGTGAAAGACGGTTTTGGTCGAACAAGAGGAGGAGAGATGCGACAGAAAAGAGGGGTTGCAGTGCGATTGAGAAAAGAAGCTACAAAGAAGCACCACATCTCGAAGAGGATTCTAGTGAAGAAGAGGACGAATACCAGCTCATTTTTGAGGAAGAATAAGCTGCCGAAGGATCGTTTCATACCCAACACTACAACATACCTATGACCTTGCGTACATCTCTAGAGACTGAGGTAAGACAACACTCCGTCTAAAATCCGACAAAGTATTATTTTTTTAAACGTCGGTAACATAACCATTTGTTGGTGCATTTTTACTTCAACTAGGGTTCAACACTTAACATTTACCAACAAACACCACAATCCATAGACACCGGCTCAAAAGGGATTAACCCTTTCGACAACACCTGCAGAGCATATGAGGTCTCACCCAAAGTATCTATGAGAAATGCAGGAACCATACTTCATGCAGTACAGAGGGGGAATATTCACCAATCAATACATTCATCACCATATTACTCCTACAGAGCAGCGAAAAACCAGAGTTTCGGCAGACTCATAACTTCGACATAATTCAGAACTTGGAACTGATTAATATATCACATCCATTCGTTATACAATTAATTCCATCATTCATTCAATTAATTGTTTAATAGAGGAAAGAAACACATATCATAACAAATCACCCATACATCAACACACATGAAAACACTAGATTTTACGTGGAAAACCCATATGGGAAAAATCACGGAAGCGCTTGTATTTACTAGAGTTGCAGCTCAATAAGCACTTCGGGTAGGAGTTACAGAGTTATTCATCACATACCATAGATCTGCGCACACAGCCTCCATATCAGCGACTCAGCTTCCCCTTAAATATATTCGACACATACATCATAGATTCCTATTACATTGCACAAACTATATTTATGAATAATCGTATTAACAACCACAAAAGTTATTTTCTTATACATATTTATAGGGAGAACTAAGCTATCCCCGCTCCCACTAATTCACTAAATTCTTAACTGACTCATTATTACAATGTTGAACAATTCTAACTAACTAACTTGACTTGAGAGATTTGACACAGTCAGCGTGACCATTTTCCCCATTTTCTAGCCGCTTCGTTGGAGCTGACCCTTGCGCTGAAATGGTTCCACTTCGTCCTTGTGTACACTAGATCCTTAAAAAATGATACCTTAAAAAATACTAGGTCTAATAGGCCCCTGACACTCACATGTGGCTTGTCCCGAGCCACTTCAGGGCTGTGAGTCAGGTTCCTGTAGCTTCATGGAAACCTCCTAAAAAATAGTCTTTCTAGCTGGGACCAACTGTTGGACTTCTTCTCTCTTATGATCTACATTTTCTACTACATCCACTGATAGATGGTTCTGGATTATCTCGACAACCTGAATGAATTTCGACTGGATGGAAGCATGCCGAATCCCAATATCTTTTGATATATGTTGGGACTCAGACTGAAGTGTTTAGACCCTCTCAATGCGCTACCTATGCTACAAACGAAGTTGATTAAATTCTTGCTATAACTATTTTATTTCATTGGCCTTGCTCATCCTCTGAACTAGAGGGAGAGTCTTCAACTGCTCCCGCAAAGAACTCATTTTTCCCTCAACAGCCTCAAGCGTCATTTGAATCTCATGCAGCTCAGCATCTTCAAACAAGGTGTACCAAGACTGCGACACAGTGTCATACATCTTCATGGATTTTTCTTCTGCTACTTGTAACTCTTTAATGGCCTTCTGTAACTCTACTTGTTGTTGCTCCAAAGACATCCGGAGGGGTGCTAGGAACCAAATTTGATTCTAGTTCCTGTACCTTAAGACGGTATCCGTAGATGACCGCCTCCAACCATTGCACCTTCTCTTCAGTTTCCATTTTATTAATCACTTCTACTTCTGGTACAACTTGACAGGAAAATTTGACAGCTTGATCTACCTTTTCCTTTGCTTGTCGCAACATATCCTTATCTTGTTGGAGTTCTGCATTTAAATCCCTCAATGTGGTGGCCTGGTTCTTATACCCCCTCAGATACTCCAAGAGAGAATTCTCCCTTGACTTGATCTCCTGTGTAACACCTTATTGCAATCGATGTAACATGTAAAGGGGTAAGGCATGTAGTTGAAGGTCTACATACCCTAACTTTGCAAAATCCATACTGCTTGACTCTCCGAATGCAATTACTCGTGGCAATATATTTACTACCCCTTCCTCAGAGGGAAGTGATGCTTCCGTGACTGGTGCTTTTACTTCATGCTCAACTTCAGCCCGCATATATGTACTCGGCGACGAAGCCGAGATTCTAATATTCCTCACCTATGTACAAAACGTATCTAGAACGTCAATGACATTGATGAACAATTGCATTGTCTTATATTCTGTTTTCCTTCTGTTCTCTTCTACCAGTTCCATCATCCTATCGAATAGGATTTTGATGTCATCGTCCGTCAATGCTTGGTCACTCTCATGGTGCTGAGCTTTCTGCTTCTTCTTGACACCTTTCCTTGAAATTTCTCCTTTTTTTCTTTTCTCCAATTTCTGGATCAGTGGTGGTCTGGTTGGATTGCTAGTCTTCGTCGTCATTCCCCCTTCAGTTGGTGGTGTGTTCTGACTAGGACCATATTTCTTCTATGATGGATGCAACGATATAGGTTCAGGATTGACAGGTACTTGCCACTCTTCCAACCATTCTTGAATCATTTTCTCGACCTCATCATTGGATAATTTGAATCCCATCACCAACCACTGCTGGTGTGGGTCCCTCCTTTCCTGGATATGCATAAGGTGGGGCCCAACTTTGAACTTCGCCACCCCATGGTACTTTGCTGCGACTACTTCATCAATCCTTGGTATTTGGACCATGTAATACCTTAGTTCCTCTAACTGCATATACAACGACATGTTACTTTCTTATTTTTGGCTCCTTATATCCGAATATGATAGGTTCATGTAATGCGATCCCTGAATTGGGCCGATAGGTTTCATTCCTTGATAGTTTGCAGGCTTCTCCTAACCCACAAAATAAATGAGTAATAGTAACCAGGAATATGTGAACGGTGTACCATTATCTTTTCCATCCGCAAAATCTTCTAGAAACTATTTAAAAATAACGTCGACCAATTCATTTGAATGCACATTGCACACTGCTCTCTCGCAACAATAACAGAAGTTGTCACCTGGTTCATTCTGTTCTTTCTTACGATCTTAGTGGCTAATAGCTTTGCACTGAACCGAAAAAACTGGTCACTGATAGAGGCCACCTCAAAGCCTCGGTTGATCTTGGTCAAATTGTACTTTTCCTTCATCCTTGTCACCAAATCACGGTTTCACTCCTTTCCAATAAAGAACTACAATGGGTCTACCCCAGCCTTAGGTAACCCTGTAATGTAAGAGATGAGGTTCATGTCAATAGATAACTTGGTTTCCAACTAAAGTCACCCTCCATGCAAACATACTAAGAGCTTCTTCACACACACATTGGCCTCTGCAGTGTGACCAAAGTGTGGTAAATGGAATAGAGGAAAAAGATCGGCATGAGCCACACCGAGAACCCACTACTGCAGCTCTAACTCAGTCGGATGGCCCTTTGTTGTTACAACAAGTCTCATAAAATTTGTGTAATTGAAGTCGTGAAACTTACTAATATCATGATCAACATATGACAACTTCTGGATGTTCTTCAGTGTATCACCTTGGACAATAACTCCCTTCGGTATTGGTATGGTATCAATTTGATACTAGGCATTCTTCTATAGCTTCACTAGTTTGGTACTTGAATTTTTGGGCGGGACATATGCTGGAAATAAAGTGGCAGAGCTCGTTGCAAGATTACCTGCATCATGGCGTGCTTTCGTTCTAGGTTTAGGTTTGGGTCGATTGGTTTTCCTTAGCTTCTAAGGCACTTTCTTAGGCAATTGTGAAGAAATGGCATCTGGTTGCTCCGCATTAAGAGAAATGGATCCCAAAAGATGTATTTTCTCGATAGAACCTTGATATTCACTCCCTGCTAGCAAATCGACTTGCATCTTGATGTCACACAATCTTCACAAGCTCACTCACAGAGTTCGGATTTTAGCTTCTCACTCACGACTGCAATAGGCTCAAAGTTCACAATGAAGAACGAGCGAGGGAGGAGCCGATTTTAAATTTATCCTGCGTGTGCGATCCGTATGTCATTCCCAAGATAGATTAATTGTCCTAGATACACCTATGATGAGTATGGCAACGAAAAATATTCTTCACACACGACAATCGCTTCAGCATTTAATTCGAAAAGGCCACTAGAGCCACTGCAAAATGCATCATAAAAGCTACAATAAATGCGTCCCGACTGCAAATTCGAAAAATAAGGTCACCCCATAACTTCGACATATATGAATTCGTAAATTATCCCACTCCACAAGATGTATGCTTGACAGGTTTAACATGTTGGGGTTTCTAGGGGACATAAATAACATTTTTCCAGACCTACTTCGACAGTTTACCAACTTCGAGCAATAGAGATGCTTCGACATTCCGGGAAGTTGGGGTTTCCAACTGACAACTTTGGAACTTCGTCTGGAGCACCCGGGATAAGACATATTTTATGTACTAGTAACTGGGGGTTTCCGTAAATCTCCAACATAAATGTATCTTAGGGTTTCGAAAGAAACCCGACATAACACAAATAACTACGATAAGTCTAACATCGACAAAACTAAAAACTTGGGGTTTCCAATTTTTTTTTGTACAAATTTACCATCAACTCTTTTCACTTTGACACACCACAACTGTCCCTATAGGGCTTCAACCGACTCCCATTCACTAATCCTTGGAGGATTTGACGATCTAATGTTTGTATTTGTACGACACCTCCTTCTGTAATAAAATTTATGACATATGGCCCTAGCCAATGCATCCGTAGCTTACCCGAGTGTTTAATGAATTAGATGTCGTAGAGAAGAACTAGGTCTCCTCGCTGAAAATGTTTGTTATTAATGTGGTGATCATGCCATGCATTTTCTCGGTCCTTCTGCACCTGTTGATGGAAACCTGTGATGAAGCGATCTTCCTCCAATTGAAGTAACTACGCTAACCTTTCCTCAATAGCACCAATATCAGACATATTTGTAAATGATGCAATCTTAAGACTGGGGATAATGTACTCCATGGGCATCACAACCTCTTGTCCATACACCAATTTGAATGGAGTTTGACCCGTCAACCGTTTACATGTTGTTCTATAATCCCATAATACTGCAAGTATTCGTAAATCCCAGTTGTTGCGGTTCATATTACAACCTTTAGTGAGTGCATGTTCTATAATTTTATTGAATGCTTCAACAATGTCATTTTCCTTTGGATGATATGGAGTACTTCTCTGATGATAAACTTGGAATTCTTCAGTAAGAGCGTCTATAGTCTTATTAACAAAATGTTTACCTTGGTCACTTAGTAAAACACGTGGACAACCAAACCTGGTTATGACATTCTCAAATAAAAACTTCACAACAGTCGTTGTAGTACAATCCCGTACTGGCACTGTTTCATCCCACCGTGTAAGATAGTATGTCATAGTGATAATATACCTTGCTCCCGTTCTTAATCCTGGTGGATTAAGAGGTCCCACAAAGTTGATAGCCCACTTTTCAAATGCCTGTAATGTAACCTGGTGTACTAATGGCATTTCATCTCTTCTGGAAGGCTTCCCAATTCTCTGACACACGTCGCAATTCTGACAATATTATTTTGCATCTTTGTGGAGGGTCGGCCACCATAATCCTGCTCTTAAGATATTATGCGTTGTGAATTTCCTTTCATAGTGGCCACCTTCCACCCTATCATGTGCTTCAGACAATATGAATGGTCACTCGTGCTCCAAAACACAGCGATGCAACACTTCGTCTGGTCCCAACTTATACAAATGCTCGGTGATCAACTTATAATCCATGGAATGGATGACTAACTGATTCTTCTAGGCAGTCGTGTAACTTTCTAGTGGCATTCTGGTAGACAAAAATGTCGCAATATTCTGAAAGTAGTCATCAACCATTATTAATGAAAAAAATTGTGCATGGGGAAGATTATCTTCTAAGCTAGTTGGTTCTTCTCTTGTTTCCAACCTCGAAATATAGTCGGGGCCTGCATTTAGCCTCCCGATATTAACAATGATCTCAAAATAATATTCTTGAAATAACAGTATCCAACAACATATCTTCCCCCCCAACATTGGATTATTAACCAAATATTGGAACGTAGAATGATCACTAAACATCTTGAAATGTCCTCATAATAGATAATGCCGAAATATTTTCAAGGAATATATCATATCAATACCCTCCCTTTCAGTTGTAGTATAGTTTCTCTCTGCAATAGACAGTTTCTTGCTGGAAAAATCAATAGGATGGCCGATAGAGCCCTCACCTGGTTGGGCAAGTATCGCACCTAATGCAATAGATGATGCACCCACATGGACATGAAATTATTTTTTCCAATCCGGAAATACTAATATAGGGGATGTAACCATATTTTATTTTAATGTATCCAGAATCTGTTGACATTCTTCATTCCATTGAAATGTTGCATCCTTCTTGAGTAATTTTTCCATCAGTGTCATTATCTGAGCATAGTCTTTAATAAATTTCCTATAGTATCATGTATGGCCCAGAGTTTTCCTCAACTGTTGAACTGAATTGGGCAGAGGTAAATCAATGATGATAGCGACCTTTGCAGGGTCTACCAGAATGCCTTTCTTACATACATGTCCTAACAATATACCAAATGGGGCACATAATATACCTTTCTTTAAGTTCAAAGAAATTTGATACTGGCGACATAGTTCTAACATTAGCCTTAAATCATTAATATGATTCTTTAGTTACCCATAGACTGTCCAATCATCAAAATAAACTTCTAGGAACTTATGAATAAACTCCTTGAAGGAAGTGTCAACTTTTCTTGAAAAGATGGCAGGGGTATTCTTAATGCCAAAAGGCATTACCATATACTAAAAGCAACGCCACTTTGTCGCAAAAGTAGTTTTATGGCGATCCTCCTTAGTGATTTTAACCTGATGATATCCAGAGAATTTGTCTGTAAAAGAGTAAGCTTCTTGTCCTCTGACACTTTCAAATACTTCGTCTGTAAAAGGAGTGGGAAAAGGATCATGCAGACATGCGTCGTTTTATGCAATTCGACACAAATCCCGATCTCTCCATTCTTCTTATCTTGTATGACCATAGGACTATTCCATTTTGATTATTCGATAGGTTCGATAATTCTTGCATCCAACATTCTGTTGAGCTCTGCTCTAACCTTCTCCTTATACCATGGATTCAATCTGCTTCACAAGATTAGCACCTGGTTTCAAAGATATCTTCATTTCACCTAAATCACCAGCAATACCTATCATTTATGAAAATTTAGTAGGAAATAAATCTTGTCACTCATGCATTAAGTCAGTAATTTTTCCTGTGGTTTCATCATCCCAATAATCACCTATATTTACAAACTTTGGATTTTCAGTAGAACCAATCTTTACCTTTTTGATCTTCAATGGGTGTAGAAACTTATCTGATGATATGTCTGGCCCCTTCAAATCATGACTTCCTTCACTTTCTGGAATGTGGATATCTCTTGGGTCCTCATCTTCTGGTCCACCACTAATGTTTTAACATTCCATCATTTTCTCAATTGTCGCAATCCATTGTGATACGTTAGATATACGTCGTGGCATTTGCTCAAAATATTAGCTTTAATAATCTGCAATGCTGCATCTATTGCAAGAATTTCATCCTCATAATTAAATGTGTTTTTAAAGCTGGATGCCAAGCAATCCCAATCTGTAGTTCCTCGTCGCATCTCCAGTGATGTATAACAATTTCTCAGGATAATGTCAAGAGTATGGATGAACATATGGACCCACTCTTGTTTTGGTATATTCTGCCAAATTGTGCTGCAAGTAGCCAGATGATGAGCAAGACTAGTAAGTACTGTATATTTCTCTCCTATGTAGGGGATCCCTTCCCCAAACCGAATGTCCAAGTACCTTCGAGACTGCGACCAACCAGACACTGAGGGCTTATGTGTAGCCCACCATCTTGCCGGTGTCTCTTTCAGGGTGACATCCAGGGCTAATAAGCGCTGTTGTTTAGGCACTTGGGTTTCAAATTCATCAATAAAATGATGGAAATTAGGAAACCCCTCATAAGTAGGGATATTACATACCTATGTTGCAACCCAACGCAGGGACTTTGTCACACGAGCACACCTGCGCATAGAAAATTCATGCAGCTTGTTTTTCCAGTTCTCAAGAGCTTTTCCGGAGTCAGAATAGCAAGAGATAACACTTCGCCAACTGAGCATACTTTCTGTTTTAGGATTAATATAATCATTGAGCTTTGACGATACATTATAGATATTTTCAAGATCTTGAGTATCATATTCTCCTTTAACACAATTGTTTAATTACTAACACAATTGTTTGTCCAATATTTTCTTGATATAGGTTCATATTTATTAATATCCAATCCCTATATATATACCAACCTTGAAACAATGGGATTGCTAATAAACTAGTCATGAATGGTTCCAGTAATAGAGGATTTTGGTTCCCTAAAGAGTCAACCACTACGTCTTAGATGCACTCGCTATTTTATATGATGCACTATTGATTTGAGATGCGTATTGTGCACGAGAAGTTAAGAAAGTTATTATTGTCAAGGCTCTAACAACTTGATATAGCTTGTTAAATGTTAGCATGCATGATGTCGTGCTAAGCAATGGTTGATGCAATCAATTCTTTATATATGTAACTACGCTACTCGTGGAGAAGATTCACGTCACACATCACTCTGAACAAAAATAGTTGGCTATGTTCCAAAGAATATTAATTCCAGTACAATAGGGTCTCTAAATAAAATTTCATCTGAGTCCTAAACCAAGTGAAAAAATGGGATAACCATATATGTTCGGTCAATCCATTGGGAGTGATACTCTTTAGAAAGTTGGGCATGTTTGATCATTCCCCTTAATAATAAGTACCCCGGATGAGTAATCTCTTGTTGGAGTCAAGTAAAATGCTATACAACGTCTTTTTAATTAGTTTTTTATTTGATTTTTCTATGATGAAAAAATGCATCGAACAAGTGTTGAACTTGGGATGAAATGTAGTAGTGATAATAATTGAAATCTAAAAATCAATGGAAAATGCTTACATTTCTATATTTTGCACCATATGCTAGATCAGTCTCCCTTATATACATCAAATTTGTATCACTATCCAAATAAAATATTCTAATTAACTTGGCCACCTGAATCCATGATAAGGTAAGGTAGACCTCATTACATTTATTTATCCATATCTTCATCTAGTCAGTGTTCTTTTTGCATTAAGATATTTGAATCTAGAAATAAAGACCGTAAGGAAGTCTAACCTTGGACTAGTTAATATCAAATGGAATCAATCAAACCTATGGAAGATCAATTTAACCAATAATGTTCAACAATTCCTTTCATTATGGCGGACAACTCTAAAGGAGATTTAGTGAAAAAATGATGCAAGGAACCTTATCTAAATCCTCAACAATATATGTTAATTTTGAGTAGCTCATGCATTAAGGTTATGAACAAACCTTCATAATATACATATTGGGGGAAATTATTTATACCAATAGATGGATTTAGTATTTTTTGAGGGCCATTTTTCTATGATGTATATGTTTCCTTCTTTTACTCACTATTCTAAGGAGAATTAATCATGAGCTTTGGTTTGAATATTAATGTCCTTAACACACAAGTAAGCATTGGCAATTGAGGTACTTTCTTTTTTTAAAGAGGGGAACCCTAATATCCCTTTTACAAGGGTATATGGTTACCAAGTACAACAACTGTTGTTTTTTTGAGGAAAAGGATTTATACAAGCAACACTTTCTTGGGTCTTTGATTGAGACATACATCATCAAATGTCCTATGTTTTGGGGCATTGGTGACTAAGGTGATTTTACTTCAAAGTATTTGAAGGGAATTACCCCTTGAATGACTATTTTTGTCATTTAATGTTGGAGCTCGTTGCCTAATATTATCATTCTTACTTTTGTTTTTATTTCTTCCTTTCAGTTAGTGATTTCCTTCACATTAATTAAATGAACATTATGGTCATTGGAACGGTGGATTGAGACTAAGGTATGCTGAGTATAATATGTAGTTTTCAACGAATTTATGTATTGACATTTGCACCATTTGAATCATAACATGACTAATTAAAATAGTTTGAATAGAACCAAGGTACTCTCATAGGATTTGCAGTGTTAGCATTAGATCATGGAACATTTTTTATACTCTCATATTGCATCTATGATTCTATATAAGTCTAGTCTAGCTACTAGGCCTTAAGAATAACTTTCTCTTATTTGACTATTCCCGACAAGGCAAAATATTTGGAAATACTGGGTTGTAAGGACTTCACAAACCATTGAACTAATAAACACTCTAGTATCTCAAATTTGATCAGTTGGCATATCCTTCTCCACTCATGAATACGATAAAACATGTAGTGGATGCATTTTATCTCAATGATGTCAAGATCTATTTTATAATATAATTACTAATAGGTAGGAAGTGTGTTAAAAATTCCATTTTCAATTATTAAATGAATAAGGATATGCATAAGGAAGATCGATGTACCATTCATCAATGATCACTATCAAAGTTTTTTGAAAAAAATTAAATGTGCATTATCATCCATTAAGGAGTTCATAAAACACCATAATTGAAAATTCAGTATGTGGTTTTATGGGTTTACTTCAAATTTTCTCTCTAACTTTAGAATATTTAATTTCAATTTGGTTGCAATAGTGGGCCATGTGGGATCATGGAAAATCAAGTAATTTTTAAAGTAAGACAAATCCATAAAATTTAATTTTTCCAAAAATGTCAACTAATTGTAATAATAGCATTAGGGTCTCTACAAAATGGACATGGCATCCCATTGTACACTACATTACCACCCATAGGATTGCCCCTAATGACAATTACACCACCAATAATAGGACCTTATCAAATTTCATACCTAGAGCTTGGATTAAAACTGCGATGAAAAGAAAATAACACATTAGGAATTCTTTCACTTCCGACAAGAATCCTAGAATTGGGATTTAATGTGGTTCCTACAACAACTCTATATATAGGAATATTTTTTCTTCGAAAGACAAACTATGGACTAGTGCCCTTAGTTAGTTATCAAAAACTAATAAAACATAAAGATGGTATATTCATGCTTGCAAATGGCATATCTGAAGAATCATTTCCACCTCCATAGAAAATTTCAAGAGAAGGATTACTTTATCTAGGTGGCGTGACCATGGGACATTAAGTCGTCGACTAGAAGCATTAGGGATTGGATGATTCTACCCAATGAGTGAAAAAATTTCGTCATCAAAATTAACATACAATTATGTAATAAAACAATGAATTCTCTAGGAGGAAATTAACCAAACTATAACATAATAGGAACTTGAGGATTAGACAAATGAGGATTAAAATTGACTAGAGGAGAATTGCCAACAATGTTTATATCTACTAGAAATTATCATGAATAGGAGAAAAATAACTCCCTTTAGGCCACATAAATTGACCATCTGACCCTTCAAATTTTTTTTCTTAAATATATTACAAATTAGGTTCTTCAGTAATAGGATTCAACATCTAAGTGTGTGCTTCATTATTAGAATCACTAGACTACTGAACTAGATTTGACAGTCGATGGATTACATAAGGAAATTCTACAATATAAGGAAGAATATCCCAATTCATATGGAATTAATGAAGTGATTGGTTAGAAACATGGACCACATAAGATCTAAACCTATAAAACATGAATTTCTAGTAATAATATTGTCAAGTCCAATCGCGTGTGACACCAATTAATATTTCACTATACAAAACAATAAATTTAAGCCACAACATAATAAACCTTTCCAAAAATAAGGAAATCAAAGGTGATAAAATCCCTTAATATTGAATAGAGAATAGATAAAAATTGGCACTTATATAAATTATCATCCTTGGCATACAAAGAAACTAAGAGCAACCAATAAAGGTGTGGGAAAACAATAGAGTAAGCCTCCACGAAACTATCCCCTAGGGTGCAATATCCCTTGTGAAGATGGGAAAAATGAAAGTGAGTTATAATTGACATCTAATATATTGCTTAGGTACTTTACAAAATTTGAAATGCAATCACCTATTAGAAAGCTTGGAATTTCCACAAAGGGAGCCGATGCACAATCAATATAAGTGTGAAATAATTACAGGTCAAGATTCTACATAGGTTAAACCTAGATTACTTCATCATATGATTTAAACTCTATAAAGAAGGCATCACTCTAAGCAACATACCAACTATGACAAAGTCCCATATTACAGATCCATCCACTGACTCAAATGTGAGGGTATCTCTCAATAATTAAATCAACTTAACCTAATGTTTGACTCTAATGTTAGAGGAGTTTTCCCAACAAATAATTCTTGCTATTATTGGAATTTTCAATATTTATTCAATTTCTAATTTTTATTGGTGGAATTGAATAATATACCCTCCAAACCGACATCAAGGCCTGAGCACCTAGATTATTGTGGGTTTTCTATCAGTGAAAAGTAGGTCTATTAGACATTACACCAGCGTTTCGTTATGGTCTATTGATTACTTGAGGGTATCACAATAAAACTTGATGATGTTGTAAGGATCAATAATGTTGATTAAAATAAATAAATTAAAGAAATGTTATTGCAAATTTATTCTTTTTATCAAAATGAATTATGTTATTCTAGAAGTTACTTTGAATCCCAAAAGAAGAATAAATTTTATTTTAGAACACTTAACAATGTAGTCAAAGAACATGAAGAAGCTTGAACACAATTTTAGAGATGCTCCCAACAACAATTTCAAAACACGATATAAATCATTATGAAATTTTGATTTTATAACTTGCAAATCACTAAAATGCAATTATACAAACTAAAATAGAAGAGACATTACAAAAAGGTAGTAATTTTAGATCTTATCGAAAACCCTAAAATATGGATATAGAATCTATCAAGGGAGTTTTTCTTAAGCTTTTATAACCATGCATGTGGGGTTTAAAAATGGATCTAACATATAGGCTATGGGAAGGCACCTCACATGCAAAATTAAATGATGAGACTATCAACATTGAATTCCATGCACATTGCTTGAATAATGGAAAAAGTTATAAACATGCTTAGAAAAATATAAATTGCTCCCATCATATTTTTTATGAAGACACCAACTATCACCAACAATCAATCTAAACGTTGAGCCAACAAGATACCAACTAGATCAACATGTCATGTTTGTATTCTAAGAATTCACTACTAGGGTTAACAATTGCTTTATAAGGATTTACACTACTACTATCTAATGGATTCCTTAGTGAGTGGGATGATATCACATGACATGAAACTAATGGATTACTAACTTTCTTACCTTGATAATTCATATTTATGCTAGAGTTTAATAAGATTGTACCTTTTCTTCTTTGATATTAATGCTTGGCACTTCACACAACGTATTTATTGAATGAGATCAATGAGGATCCTAAAAATATCAGGTACCCATAAATATCATAGTCCATAATGAGCAATATCTAGAATAATTATTTTCAAGGTGTGACAATCTCAAAGAACAACAATTTTAGTGAATGTGTTGTGTTGAAAAAAGCTACAAAAGAGTTGGAAGAAATGACCAAGAGCAGGACCCATGGATGGGGCGCAAAGGAATTGAAAATCAGTTTATGCTAGGATCCGACAGATCAACGATGTGAAAATATACTGCATTGAAGAAGTGCGAGAAAGTTAAAGTCTCCCTGACGAGACATTGGTTCGAAACACCCAGACACATGTAGGTTTTTGATTGATAACCACTCCCCAAGAGGAGGTTGGAAAACCACTTTGAGCTTAAGACATTACCTCCTAAGTTTACCAAAAGGTGATTTCCACTTATGATCATGAAATCCCACAAGGAGATCCTCCATGATGAATAATGGAGGGAGAGGTGGAACCCACGTGTACCAATTGTACAATGACACATGTCGGGTGGACCAACTTACATCATAAGATGTCATCCCAGAATCATCCAATAAATTCACGCCATCTGCAAAATTGAGATTTATGGACCGTTAAGGGGAAACATACTAAAAAAAAGCAGGTTCATTCTGCTCATCAGAAAAGAAAGGAATCCATCCTCCAGTAAATGTTCTTACCCACCGGGTAATTTGGTTTTTACTCTATTGCTTTTACTTCAACATAAAACAATAATTTTCAGCTATGGCTTCCACGTCCAAAGATGAAATTTCATCTATTGTCTTAGCACCTAAAAGGAGGCATACTAGCCCCAACCGACCCTCCTCACGCAACCTCCATTTTCTTAGAAAACTCAAGAAATGCCATAACCCTAATTTGCTTCATACTGGGGTATGATGATGATGAGGATGTAGAGTAAGCTATACTAGGATTCCTAACCCTTATAACTCCAATAACAGGGGTTATACCCTCCATATTTGACCTCTACATGCATCTAACCGAAGCAATTCATAATCAACTAGCATAATTCCCTTGTCTTGAGAATTTTCGGTACCCATCCTATCTGTTTTTTATGTTTTTATATCAAAATTCGAAGTCCTCAAGGATTTGAATTTGAAGGAAAGAGTTGAAGTAGGGAAATAATTCCTTGTTTACAAATGGATATATAAGGTCCTTAGAAAGCGAGGGGAGTATAACTTTCAAGAGTTTACAGACATGTTTATGTCAATAGCATACTCTCTTCTACATGATGAATTTGCACCTAGGGTTTTTCTTATGTACCAAGAATTGCTACAGATGTCAATAGCATACTCTCTTCTACATGATGAATTTGCAATAATTGCTACAGTATGTCAATTTGCACCTAGGGTTTTTCTTATGTACCAAGAATTGCTACAGTATGTCAATAGCATAATACCAGAGTATGGGATTGGTTTTTATATCAGTATACCATTTTGAATTTGCAATAATTGCTACAGTATGTCAATTTGCACCTAGGGTTTTTCTTATGTACCAAGAATTGCTAGAGTATGTCAATAGAATAATAACAGAGTATGGGATTGATTTTTATATCAGTACACAATTTTGAGAATATATGGATCCGAGGAAGAACCATATAAACTACCTATATTTATGACTCCCAAAATATGGGCTATGGAGTATGTGAGAGAGAGATTTCTCTATGATTAGGTACACTTTGTGAAGTATAAACACACCATAACTTTCAAGCTATCAAAATATGTGGGACCTTTCTATTAAGAACCGTCCTCTCCCTTCTCCTTCACACTCCATCTCCATCTCCATCTTCACCTCCTCTCCCACAACGCCCATGTCCACCTAGCACTCATCTCCCACGCCCTAAATACTCCCGCACTCACACTCACACTAACCTCCCATGCTCTCCCTTAACCTGCCCACTCCCGCCTCTCTACATCACTCCATCTTTCCCATCGCTACCCCTATCTCTGCTTGCACTCCACGCTGCTACCACTATCGCCACACAGTTGACGTCCCAACCCTTTCCACCTGCAACTCCTCGCTGACTCGTGCCCTCCTCCACCCCCAACTTCCCCTCGATCTGCTCGTCCCACTCACTACCACGCCCTCCTCCCTCTGATTCCCTACACCCTTCCACGTATGGTTCACCCCTTCCTCTGGCGTCCATTCACATTCCTCACCATACTCCCACAGCTACCCCTTCCATGTGGCTACATATTCCTCTCTCCCTTCATCGATTCTACACATCCTCAACAAGGGATTTAAATCCCAAATTTTCATCCATTCATTTTTTTATATAATAATAATATTATTATTAACCAATAATAATAATTATTATATTAAAAAAAATAAACCTAACTTTCTCATCCAATTAAAAAACAATTATAATAGAAATATTACCATTAATAATAATATTTCTTACTATATTCTAAGCCCTATTCCCCAAAAAACTATAATAACAATATTATTAAAATTTATTATTATTATTATTATAAATTTTCAAAAACAAATCTAATTCCGATCCAAATAATATTATTGTTGTGAAAATAATAGTAATAATTATATTTAGTTTGAAAAAACATCTATATAAATTTTTTTTTTTTATATATATATATATATAATGATAATAATAATAATAATAATACATTAAAAATAATTCAATTTTTCTTGAATATTTTTACAAGTTGGAATCACTATATTCATGTCATTCATCCAGATCATGTATGGGCAAAAACCTAGAAGAGATGAAAACTTGGAAATCAAAGAAATAGAAAGAAGCTAACTTGAAGAAAATGAATTATATGTAGAACTAAAAACACTATTATTACAAATAAAAGAAGAAATATCTAAGAAGAAAGAAGAAGAAGAAGCAGTTATGATATCAAAATTCTCAAGTGAAGAAGAGCAGGAAACTACTACTGCACCTACAACAAAAGAAGCGGTTACGACCCCTGCATTTTCAAGTAAAGAAGAGCAAAAAAATGCTAATGCACCTACAACAGATGAAACGATTACGACCCCTGAATTTTCAAGTAAGGAAGAGCTTAAAATAGCTACTACACCTAGAAAAGAAGAAAAACCATATTGAACGCCTCCTTATACTCATCCTCACAAAAGGTTCGGGCCACCAGACACAAGGAGGGATAAGAACCAACTCTCCAACTGCAAGACTCACAATGCGATGCCAAATAAAAAATATGCAAGTCTACTATAATTTCGTAAGTTGTGATTTCTTACAAGGTAGGGAAGTAAGTTGCATTAATGCACCCGCTAAAGAATCTCTAAAAATGTATAGTGGAACTCCAAAACAAGGACAAATAAGAGGCCATGATGGGATTCCCAACCAAGGAAAAGTACATCATAAGGAAAATGATAGTAAGAACGAAGAAGAGAAAGAGAAAGACAATTATGAATACAAAGTTCGTGTTAGTGACATTTATGAAAGAATTGAAGTTGTAGAAGGATACAATGATGAAAATAAAAGCATTAAAGATGATCCTAATCATGATAACGTAGAATAAGGAAATCCAGAAGATTTTTCGACACACGAAGAGATACACACTTTAGGAGTTGTCTCAACTCAAGATGTTCAAGAATCTCAAGATCAAAAGGTTCCCAAAGAACAACTTGAGACAAGCTTGTCAGATAAAGACAAAGAAATAAACCATTTAAAAAATCTCAATCTAACCCAAATTAATCAAACAAAAACATTAAAGAGTGTTTCAACCTTAAAAGTACATGATGAAACTACAAATGGAGACACCTTAACCAATCAGAATGAATTAAGTAAGTCGTTAGTAGTTGCCACTACAGATAAGAAGACCATAACAAATGTAACTGGAGATCCAACCATGTTTGAAGATCCACTTAACAATGCTAAAGAAACTGGATGTCAAATAGAAAATAATGTCATACCAAATCATGAAAAAATATTGGAGATCAACATGATGACACAAGTTCTTCATGAAAACATTAGATGGGAAACTCAAAGGAATACCCCCTATAATCATTACGTTTTTATCTACATAATCATATGCATGAAGAGATTTGAATGGAAATGTGATTGATTGTTCCAAGAAAAACTAAATCATAATACTGTTATCCAAAACAAATCACTTAAGAATGGTTGTCTGTGTCAGGTTTGGAAGCTTCTTTGATGTCATAGTTAAGTAAGAAAAATGAAAGATTCGTGGACGAAGCTTTTCAACCCAAGATGACTTGTAATATACCTAAAAGTATATTACTATTATTAATTTACTTATTATTTATTACATTACATCATTAATTAGTTAAATAGTATATGACATGTCTCTTACTTATAAGGCATGTCCATTCGTTATTGGGCATATATATATTGGACCTTATTATTGTATTTATCATCAATTAGATATGGGCCCTCGCACGAAGTTGAGGGACCTTTTTGATGCAATTTTGCTTTCACGAAACATACTAAAGTTTAGTAAAACGAAAAACGCATGTGCGTTTCTTTGAACTAGGCATGGGCGGGCACAAGCCTTCCATGTCACTTAACACACAGGATAGGAAACCAAAACGTGCGAGCGTTATAGTGATACATAACGTGCACGCATTATGTATCAATATAACTCTCGCGCGTTATGGTTAACATATTAAAAGCCAAAAAATAGACTGCATTTGCGTCCACTGTTCATTGCCCAAATTAACAAAAATGCTCGAGCGATCAGAGAGCTTCCAACGTCGACGTGGAGAAGTGGAGGGAGGGTGAATTCGAAGAGCAATGAGGGTGAATTATAAGAGCAAGGAGGATTAGAAAGGTAGGCATCCAAACATTCATCGTTGCCTCATTTACTCAATAAAAATACAATTTTTTATATTGCCCTAAATTAAAAATCCATGTAAATGAAAATTACAAAACTAAATTTTTTCAAAATTGTTATTTAACATATGGCAATTCCTCCATACTATCAATCCCCTTAATGAATTTTGCATCCACCTATGAAATAAGGTATTTGAATCCCAACACCAAATTTTCCTCAATATTTTTTCCACATCTATTGCAAATTGGAAAAGAAAAGCCATCCACCATTTGGCTAGGAGGAGAAACTATGGACTATAACCTAGGATTGCTTTCTAAACTTGACTCAAACAAACCCTATGTTTTTTTCCCACACATTCTTTTATCCTAAAAATGTCCAACCAATTCTTGTGAAGCCAACCCAATGGCATGATGGATTTTACATCATCCCCCAAAACCCAAGGGACTAGGTTCCCCTCCTTTGCAGGCACACCGCTTACTTTGTTGCTAAGATGAACTAACACATATTTTTTGACCTCCTTCACCACCAAGACACTCAATCGATGGATTTGGGTCTTCATACCTAGCAACCGATAAGAGATTTACTTCATGGAACAAGTGTAGATCAACCCTCAAATTTAAAATATTTCCCCTTCTTAATGATGTAGAGGACTTCACCACCAAATCTTCTTCATCATACGCTAGATTCTGAGCAAGGAAACGACAACGAACATGAAATGAATTAGATACAAAGGAGAAATTTTTGAAGGTAGAGGATGACAAATATAATCTTCTCCAATACCTCAGCTCTAGAAAGGTGTACATAAAGTGATTTTAAGGCCCCCATTGTCTTGATCGTTTAGTATTAATTGAATTAGGAGCTCTCCGCCATCGATCATTAATCGATTTACATGTAGTTGATCCTCACCTTCCACTTTTGCTTACATGTAGTTGTTATTATAGTATATTGAGATTATATTTATGTTTGTAATGTATTCATTCTTGCACAAAGTTTTTACATTTTTCATTTTTGATACATGTCATTATAGCACATGTATATGTTTGTAATGATTTATTTTTATTTTTATTTTTTGATTGCAGTGACCACCATGGATGCACATTCATACATCCAAAGAGAAATTGAGAGGCTCAGAGACATTCAAGCCTCAATAACAATTGTTGATGATAGGCACCGTATGCTTGCATCCAATTTGGTTGCAATGATAGAGACCTTTATTAGGTCAAATGACGCACTGCAAGATATTGCTACATACAAAGAGAGAAAGAGACAACAATATGTTGATGGAATTAGCTACAAGGAAGCTAAGATGTTGAAGATAATGAAACACCATATATTTTCCCTTTTTAGAGATCCACGAACGGGTGAAATCCCGAATGTAAAAAAAAAGCATATTTCTATCGAGTGGTGTACATATCAACCATTCATAGATAATTGGATGGACCGATGGTACATGGTATTTGATGTACCACCACATAACAACATGGAAATGCCTCTATATTTTCTTAGAAAGATGTTTGCACAATTTGTTTTAGGGAAGCATGCTAATTATTTTGATATCTTGGAGTACCGGGGCGTTGGGATGGGGATGCCTCAAAAACGTCCCAATGCGAGGCACATAGATACCAATCGCCCAATAGCTCCACCTCACAGGAAGCTACCTAGGACAGATGTGCCTTATGCACATCAGTTGGTCCCACAGACACAGGAGTCATTCCTACTGTTGGCACAGGCGGTTGTTCTCCATAGCATGTATCTTCAAGGTACATACTAGGAAGGGCCATCAGAGCCACCATCTATGGGTGGGGTAGAGCCACCACCTTCCGGTGGGGTAGATCCACCACCTCCCGGTGGGGTAGAGCCACCAGCTTCTAGTGGTCGAGGAGCATCTAGTAGTGGCACTAGACCTGCACATCATGAGCACAACCGAGAGCCCCACCTATTCACAGTATGCAGCCATCCTTGCTTTGCTCATGTCCATATAGATGATAGATTTACTGGGTATTTTATATAGGTAAGTAAATGGTTAACAATTTATTGTCGTTTGTAAATTATTTTTCCTTACTATACACAAATATAGATTGCTAATATTTTTAATGAATTTAAACATTGTAGTTGCTACAAGAAGGGGACGAGGGGCAAGAATTTTCCACTGATGATGTAGAGGAGAGTCTAGAGGCTCATGCACTAGAATCGTCTGATGTACAAGATGTTGTCATACCTTCAACGACAACAACTCACACTGAGGTAACTATTTCAACATGACATTATTTTAATACATGTTATTTTGTTATCACATGTTACTTAATTAATGTTGCACGATATAATATTTACAATTTTCTAAATTGTAGGTTGTAGATCCCCCTCAGAGGGAAAATATTTCATCTAGTGAGATCCCCCCTAGTGGAAATACAAGCGCTAGCGTGCCCATAGAGACACAAAGGGTGGCATAACGTTTCTTAGAATTGATTGAAGTATATAGTACATCGGTATGTATTTCATCATTGTCAGTTTGTTAATACATGCTATTTCATTGACCAATGCATTTCTAACTACGTAAGTAATTGGTGATTGTAGCAACCAACTTCTATATTTAGGAAACAATCAGCAGTTGCCTCTCCCCATAGTCCAAATGTGCAAAAGGGACTAGTGTATAAGAGAGGATCCACTCCTATAAAGGGTGTGGATGTACTCTATAGAAGACACATGGGAGATCCATCTACCCCTCACCTAACAAGGGTCATTGATGCTGTAGTTAGTGCCGCATCTGTAATAGCGGCAAGTCATACAAAGGTAACTATTTCAACAATTACAATGCATAGTATTTAACCATGTTACTATATTGTTTATTCATGCATGTCTAACTATTTCCCGATTTGGTGATTGTAGCCATTAGTGGCAGCAATGCCTGGCGCCTCAGCTCAATCCATTATTGTGACCGGGTCTCCTCTTATGATGAGATGTTCATTAATGACCAAGTCTTTTTATTCAATTTAGGCAAACATGTTGATCAATGTTGAATTGTTGAATTAATTGAGATATGATCTTTTATTTGAAGAGCATGACTATAGAGAGGTCTTCCATGAGCACACTGCATGCATCTATACCCCGACTGGATTTGGTGAGTGTTTGTCATAAATAATTTGGCCATAAGTTAATTTTTTAAGTTTGTTAATGGTAGGGTATTAGTGTAGTTATTTGATAAAAATAATGATTTTTTTTTTGTAGACTCCTGAGATGCAGAGCGATCCTAGGGAGATGTTTGATAGAGGAAAGTCGGGGAAAAACAAACGAAAGATTGATTTTTGATGTCTCATAGTCCTAGATATATGTATTTTGACATACATGTACATTGTTGTACTTAGGGATACATGTACATTGACATGCCATTTGGGGCCGACTACTTTGCCATATTTTGTATTAGAAACATTCAGCTATCAATGCATGATACAATATATTGCATATTTTCTCTTGATTTTCCACTTGTTCTTGTGATGATTTATCTCTTCCACAAATTGATAAATTATGCTATTGAAATTTATATAATTACATTTTAAGCAATATTTATTCTCTTACATTTATTGCATTGATCAAGTAACATCTCACCATTGTGTTATGAAAACATCATCTTAATGGAACAAACTAATAATATCTTTCAACAGTTCAATGAACTCAGTACATGCATGCTAATTTGATATCTAATTTAAAATTGTGGTTTTTTTCAACTCTAATGGTTCATACCCATTGATCAGGATTATGGTTGCAAAGAAAATATGTTGCAAGGAAAAAACAAAATTTAACAAAATAAGTCAAAATATGTTTGAATAACCTTTGTCATGTAAAACATGCTACACATATCATCAATTTAAGTCTATGACATTTTCACAAACTAAGAGGAAGTCTAATAGATGCTACACATTTCATCAATGCTACTATATTTCATCAAACTATATGTAAATGAGCCTCTATGAAGTTCGGCTGAAGTGTGCCTACTCTAGCATGCTAAAAACAATGGAAAAGTATCAAGTACAACGGAAAGGAATGCATGAACTAAATTGTAATAAAATTCATTGGGCCTTAATGTACATATGGTATACAACAAATATACCCTAGTTTGTTCCAATATGCTAACCAATAGCTGGTCATGAATTCACTCTCACAAAATCGTCGAAGATATAAACCCTATCCTTACTAAACGCTAGTATGTAAGACCATGGTTTGTGCTTTACCTCTTTCATATGTCCATTTTCCACTTGTCATAATGAAAAAGTAATCATACAGAATCCATGGAAAATGAAATACCTAACTAGTTTAATGATCTTCCTTGATAATGTTGTTTTGATGAAGGAAAATAAGATGTTCATGGTCTTATGTTTTTAAAAAGGATGGATTATCCTCATATGAAAATGTATTTAAAATTGAATGTACTTGATTGATACAAATGATGATGTAATGGTTGTTCATTGTGATTTGGAAAGTATTCCCCCATAAATTGATGGAAAAGGTTCATGGTGACTTTGATCTAACAAATATAGCAAGGATCAGAGGGATATCATCAATGAAACATTGCCTCCATTTTTTATTTGGAACTTTGAATTCTTAAAAATGACATTAATTACTCAAAATGAAAATATAGTGGAACACTAAGGAGATGTTAAATGATGTGGCACACTAAGGACATAGTAATATACCAAGGGTGCAGTGTGGTAGGTTTTATTTCCACTCTTTGAATGTCTAGTTCTAGAATCAAAATCAAAATTTTGCAAAGTTGACCCCTATGTGCAAAAATTGCACAGTCCCTTACTGATCAAAACCCTAGTTTCCACAATGGACCTAAAAGATGACACCTGGGCCATGGGACCAGAGGAGAGGGGAAACCCTAGCACTATCCCAATGTCCTAAATCCAACGAAGTCGATGGTTTGTCTATCTGAGCCATGGTCATCATTCTATGGCTCGTTCCAACTCGCATCCCAAAGGACTTCACGGACACCTGTTGGATACCTATTAGGGGCATAGAATTCCAACCGTGCAACAAAATCAAGTTCCAGGAAGTCCCACAAGTGTGTCTAGGAAGGTTCCACCTGGGAACGCTATCCATAAGTCCCCGGTCGATGATTTTGCAAAGTTGAACCCTATGTGCAAAAATTGCACAGTCCCTTACTGAGAAAAATCCTAGTTTCCAAAATGGACCTAAAAGATGACACCTGGGCCATGGGACCGGAGGAGAGGGGAAACCCTAGCACTATCTCGATGTCTTGAATCCAATGGAGTCAATGTTTTGTCGATCCAAGCCACGATCATCATTCTATGGCTCGTTCCAACTCACATCCCAAAGGCCTGTAGGGACACCTGTTGGATACCTACCGGGGGCATAGAATTCCAACCGTGCAACAAAAATGGGTTCCGGGAAGTCTTGCAAGTGTGTCTAGGAAGGTTCCAGCTGGGAACTCTAGCCACAAGTCCCCGGTCGATGATTTTGCAAAATTGACCCTTATGTGCAAAAATTGCACAGTCCCTTACTAATAAAAGCCTTAGTTTCCAAAATGGACCTAAAAGATGACACCTGGGCCATGGGACCAGAGGAAAGGGGCACCCCTAGCACCATCTCGATGTCCTGATTCCAACGCAGTCGACAGTTTGTCGATCTGAGCCATAATCATCATTCTATGGCTCGTTCTAACTCAATCCCAAAGGCCTTCAGGGACACTTGCTGGATACCTACTGGGGGCATAGAATTCCAACCGTGCAACAAAACCCGGTTTTGGGAAGTCCTGCAAGTGTGTCTAGGAAAGTTCCTGCTGGGAACACTAGCCATAAGTCCTCGGTCGATGATTTTTCAAAGTTGACCCCTATGTGCAAAAATTGCACAGTCCCTTACTGAGCAAAACCCTAGTTTCTAAAATGGACCTAAAAGATGACACCTGAGCCATGGGACCAGAGGAGAGGGGCACCCCTAGCACTATCCAGATGTCCTGAATCCAATGGAGTCGATGGATTTTCTATCCAAACAAAGACCACCATTATATGGCTCGTTTAAAATCACACCCCAAAGGATTCAAGACACTTACAGATGTCGATACAGGAGAAAATCCAACAAAATAATAAAGATGACTATACTTATAATTTTAAAGGTTAATTGTTACCATCCATTCGAGTTCCCATTGAGTTCAAAGGGTTATTAAAATTGATGTCATTATTATTTTTAGATTATTTTTGAACCTAAAATCAAGTGATGCCTTCTTAATGCCTTTTAAACTAATGATTAACTGTGATTCAAAAACAAAAATAATTTAGGGTACATATGGTGCAAATAGGAAGTAGGGAGGATTATCGGGGATTTCTGTAAGAAGCATTCCTAGTTGGTTTCTGTAGACTCCATCTTAGGGTTTTTTCTAGTTTTTAGTGGGGTAGACACCAAGTAAGAAATCCCTCACACAAATAAATCATATATCGATTCACTAATGTATGGTGAAGGTCCAATTTGGGTAACAGTGACAATGAATAATTGATATTAGCGATTGGTCAACGATAGTTAGTGGCTACAAACTAGGGTTTGTTGGATTTTGAACACAACGTAGGCTCTAGGCTACAAACTAGGGTTTCTAAGGTTTAGAATTCAAATTAGGGTTTAGGCTACAAAATAGGGTTTCTAGGCTAGGGGTTTAGAATACAAATTATGGTTTCTTGGACTAGGTTTTTTGGCATGGTTTAGGTTTCTATTGTTATGGATTAGGTTGCTAAGGTTATATTTGTGTTTCTAAGGTAGACTAAATTTCTAAGGATAGATTAGGTTTCTATCTTTGTGGTTTGGGTTTCTAGGTTTCTAAATTAGGTATCTAACGATTATATTTGTGTGGATAATGGATGAGAATATTTTGGTGAAAAAGGGGATGGTGATGGTGACAACATGGGTAGGAAGAGCACGATCACATTGTATGGGTAGAAATCTTATGAAATTGCAATCTGAAGAAAAAATAGTATTCAATAACTCATTACCAACCTGAGAGGTGACCAATTGTATTTTTTTCTTTCGTTCCCTCCATCAATATCATACGTGACATATTTGAATGACTAAAAGTTCACCTCCTACCTCCCAATTTAATGCTTATCCGTCACACGTATGCATTTTTCCAATAATTCCAATCCACCACACCATGGGCATGTCCCATCTATGCAAGTTTTTTGACAAAATGTGCAATCATTTGGCCTTCTACACAAAATGCTGTGAATAAAGTCTCTAGATGACATCGGTGGTAATGTAGCTGAGCATTCATGCACAAGAGTGTTATGCAATACACGAAAAATATATGTATATGTTTCATAATAGTAACCATACTCAATGTGGTATCGACAACAACATGTGTTACACATTGTGCTTATTTTAACATACCATGGTTTGCATTTTTCAAAGGATCTTTGGCACAAGTTAAGTTCATTATGTTCATTCCTAAATCTCTCATATAATTTTGTTTGTGTCATATCAAGAAAATGTTTAATGTGTTGTTCATGATCCTTTGAACCCCTTCTCAATTTAATACATCTTTTTGGTTGGAAGAAGGTCTAGCGCTGTCATGCCAAAAATATTGCACTAATCCCTTTACCGCATCAATGAGCTTCATATCAGAGCGTGGCAACCTGCCAATGAAGGCCCAAACATCTGTTTGATTGGTTTCAAGTTGTTCTCTTCTAACACAATAATTTTGGAGGTAGGTTTAAGAAAACGAAGTGCCCTAGTGTTTTTGTTCACAATTGATTGTGACAACACATGGCGAGCCGCATTGCGATCCTTTGAGCGAGATTTCTTTCCAATTGTACTAAATGCATCTACTAAGATTTTAATAATATGAGAACTTGGTTCTAAATTTTTGGTCATATTTATCCTTAACGTTCTTCTAACAACAACCATAGACCTAGATTTTAACAATGATACAAATAATTTGCACTTGTCCCCATCACATTTAGAATAATTTTTTTTATTAAGTATTTGTCGAGTTTGATAAGCAATAGCACGTTTAGACAACGTACCTTCAAGTGAACTAATGAGAGTTTCATCAACCTGTATACGTTTCAGAGTTCTTTGGCATGTAGTTGCTAATGGAGGTAAGGGTGTTGGAACTGGAGAATGTACAACATCACCAGGATGCTCCGGCATTTCAATAGGATCCTCCTATATTTCATTCTCTTGTTGGTAGTTGGATGTGGGAAATTGGAATTTCTCTTGGACGGTCTCCATAACATTTGCTTCTTTCATTATAAATCCTCCGTTCAATGCCTCCCTAACTTCGTCACTTGTATAACCACAACCCAACAAGTCATTCACTACCGAAGTCTAAGGTTGACTTGATGTGGGAATTGAAACAACCCCCAATGAGCACCCACTTTTTACTTCTTAACTAGTGCCATGGGGTGCTTTTTCATCAAATTTTGTTGAAATTGAGGACCCCTCTAGTGATTTTTTCTGTTTTTCTTGTCGTGGATGGGTAGGAACGACCGTGTAATAATCTATGGTTGGAATTGGATGAGTTTCCATGGAATTCCTTCTATTCCACATGTTTAATATTTTATTTTCTCTAAATTCTTCCATGGCTTCTTGAGGCTTCTCTTTCCTCGCCAATTTCCTTTTTTCGATTGCGTGAATTTCCCATGACCACAATGAGCAATACTAAGAAAATAGAATCTAGAGGTGTGCTCAACTATTCAAATATCCAAATTCTTGCTCAATTGTGAATATAGGTTCTTCAAACTTGCTCAATTGTGAATATAGATACTTCCACTACAACAAATCCTGGAATTAACGTCTGTTTTAGCTCCCTTTTTAGCGTCCACTATCACTTTTAGTGTATTTTTCATCATTTTTTGTACAAAGTGGATGCTTTTCCACGAGATGGCGCTTTTAATGGCGTTATTTGCATCCTTTTTGAAAGTAGATGTTAATTGGGATGCTAATTAGCAACCCAATTAACGTCCCAATTAGTGTCCCAATTAGCATCCCAATTAGCATCCCAATTAGAGTCCCAATTAGCATCCCAATTAACGTCCATAATAACATCCCATTTAACGACCATAATAACCTCCAAAATAATGTCCAAAATAGCACCAGGTATAGAGTAAGTGATTGCACCAAGAATTTTGAAAGGAATTACGCCATGAATTGCACCAGGAATTCTGAAAGGAATTACACCATGAATTGCACCTGGAAAAATGCCTGATATAGTGCCAGGTATAGAGCCAAGCATATCTCTAGGCATAGTGTCTGGAATTGCTCCAGGAACTTCGAAAGGAATTGGGCCAGAAAAAAGTGCCAGGAAAACTCCAATGTTGCGCCAGGGATAATGTTGCGCATGTTGACAGAAGTAGCACCTAAATGTCCATTTTGGAAACTGAGATACCCTAATTAATCGTAAATAACCTAAGAAATCCTATGGTCCATAACGAAATTATAATGTGCCTAACGACATGCTGATGCATATATCGACAATTATAAATATGGCAATGATGATTTATACAATATTTAATAGGATGTTGATGACAACGGTGATGTCAATGAAAATAATGATGATGCAGGTTATTATAGCTTTATTTGATATTGGTTGGTCCTAATGGAAACAAAATTCACCTTAATGAAGGCTACCTATCTTAAATGAAGGCTCCTCCCATATTGTTATAAATAGAGGGGTTCTCTTGTATTTCAGAGAAGCATTTTCTCAGCAGGAGATCTAATAGATACAATTATTTTCTTGATTCTCTATTATTTTTTGTTGTCTATCTGTGTATGCATTTCATGCACATTATGTTCCTATTGTTTCTTGTACGATTCTACACTACCAACCCAACCACTTAATATAGTTTTCCTTTGTTTTAGGTTCAAATTAGTTGCTTGCTCTAAGGGATATTGTTTGTAACAAATTTGTCTAGCTTCATGATATGTTGTCTGAATGGGGTAGATCACAGCGAGAATGGAATCCTTGTCAATATCCTACTACTCTCCCAACCTCATCAGTGAACCTACAAGGCCTTGTTGGCAATGTTTTACCTTTTGATTTCTGGCCATATCAATGTGTGTGTGTGTGTGTATGTGTGTATATATAACTATTTTTTGTTATAAAGGTGATTCCAAATTGCAATTTTACTATTGTAGTGTCCAATTTCAAGTCTGGCTTGCATAAATATTTGTTAAGAGTTCAGAGGTGTAGAGAAATGAAAATATACATTGAAAGCAAGTGCTCACAATTTACGATTTTATAGTGTGATGTTAAGGTTCCAACAGAATGTTTAGGAAATCAATCACCATCAAATTTTTAATTTTTGTCTCATAGCATTAAAATAAGTTTGTATCCAAAAACAACACTAGATTAAATAATGTAACTAATTTGGACAAGAATGCACAAATCCATGATCTTATTTATTATAGATTGTTACGGACAATCAACCCAATCTCAGCCATAGTATCTAGTGCTACGAACATAAAATAAGATAATAATTAGGTTAACTAAAGTTAGGTTATGAAATGAGGTGTCTCCTCAACATCAAATGCCTGAGCCATATTTAAGGCAGGGCCATCATTGTAACATATCATATTTTATCCTATCATCTAATATATTATTCTTACTTATTATCCAATATGAGAGTCGGATTCGACTATTAACTTAGTGAACCGAAACGTTCACTGCATTTGGTATCAGAGAGGATTTGCTCCTGCACTCTGAGCTCGGACTCAGCTCATCAACTCCTCCAGTGAGCTCGGATTCGGCTCCTCATTCCACCATTCCACTCACTCCCGTAATTCTTCTTATCTCCACGAAATACTCACCTCTCCACTTGCCCACCTGTACCCCTGCACCTCACTCTTCCCCACACAACTACTCACCTCCCATATTCTTCCGCTCCTCCTCCACGATACTGCTCTCTTTCGCCCAGCATTCTCTCCCTCCACCACCGCACTTCACATTTCCCTACCGCATCTCTCCCCACGTGCAGCTTCTCCATGCTGCTTCCCTCATCCATCAGCGTCCTCCAGCCGCCCCCACTCCACTGCCTACGTGCTCCACCACCAATCCACCACCTCCGTGCTGCCCTTCACTTCCATCCTCGTCCTCCCCTTCGTGCCTCCTCCCTGCTCGCCCAACACCATAGCTCCACGCCCCTCCACCTCTGCTCCTCACTGCCATACACCTGCTCCCTCAAACCCATGTCAGTTTTCGTCACTCTCCACTTGCGTCCTTTGAATCCTACACCTCATTTCATGCACCCTCTCATATCTCCATTACACGCCTCCTTACCCTCCATCATCTCATCCTCCCTGGATGATCCCTCTACCAACTCCCTCCTCCAATGCCAGCACCTTTCCCTCCCCGCGCTCCACACTGCTCCCTTTTCCTGCGTCCATGTCGTTCCTCTCCCCTCCGTACCCTGCAACCTGCAACCCCTAACACCGCTGCTACTCCTCGCTTCTCTCTCCTTCATTCGCAGCCCCCATACCTCCTCTCCTCTTGTTGCACTTGCCACCACCTCTGCCTACATCGCCCTCCCACCTGCCATCTCCATTGCGGCCGCTCTCCATCCCCACGGCCTTCACACCCACCAAAAAAAAAAACGCATATATTAAAATTATTATAATAGTTTAAGTATTTGATTTAAAATAATAATAATACTATTTTATTATTATTATACTAGATCATATTTCAAAAACAAAATATTAATAATAATATTATTATTAAATTTTTAATAATAATTATTGTTATAAAAAAAAAAATCAATTCTTTTGAAATAAGAATTGTTTGGAGAAACAAAGCAAATTCAAGCCAAAGAAGGCTCGTCAAGAAGATCATTCCACCGTCGAAGAAGACAGAAACCATGGAAGACGATTTGCAAGAAAAATTAGAAGCCACGTTAAAACGTTATTGAAAAGACAATGAAGAATTGTGTGACATAAATAACAGTTCAGAAATAAGAATTGAATTACAAGAAAGGTACAATGAAATAAAAATCTCTGACCAGGAAAGGCGTATAGAAAAATTGTATGCACAAATTGATGAATTAAAATCCGAAAATAAATTCAATCAGAGGTTAGGAAATCAAGATATAAAGAAGGAAATAAATAATTACGAAGTAGAAATAATACGCTTGAAAAAAATCGTTAGCGACAAAGATGAAGAACTAATGCAGTTACGACATAAATTAGAAAGTCAAGAATCAGAGGTCAGCCAGTGTCGACAACAGATAAAAGTTATTCAACAACAAAATGACGACTCTAAAAAGACACATAATTCAGAGATCGCGAAGAGTAATAAAGCATTATTCAACAATGCTGAAGAAATTTTTAGACTAAGAAGTCATAACAAGATACTAGTCACAAAAATTAAGAAGTTGAAAAATAGCCGGAAGATAGAACAATCTATGGACGACATTGAAGGGAAACTTCTAGACAAGCAGGAAGAAAATAGTTGTATTAGAAGTCATAATGAAGATCTTAAGGAACAACTTAAGACATATGAAGATGACAGAAAATCGCAAGTCGAATTGATTAAGAAGTTTCAAAATGATAACAGGCAGTTAGAAAACAAGTTGGAAAAGATACAGAACAAAAACTTAAATCCTCAAGAGACAAAAATACAACTTCCAACTTAGATCAATGCTCTAAAGGCGACATTCGTAAACGAAAATGATATCGTGAAAGTTCCCTATCAACACCCCAACCATAAAAACCGATATTTGAAAAAGTGGGAAATGTCGAAAGATAATGGTACTAATGTGATCAAATCTCCTGACGACACATCAGTAGGGAATCCCATCAGTCCACAACAAATCAATTTGGGATGGATTGATCCGTCGACATATCAGAAGTTATGTTCGACTCTTAGCAATTCATATCGACATGTTTTGTCATCTATGACACCACGTAAAATGATATAGAAACATTATAAGGCTTTGAGGACAAAGCCTTTCTAAGAGAGTGACAATGCTACGAACATAAAATAAGATAATAGTTAAATAATTAATAATTAGGTTAACTAAAGTTAGGTTATGAAATGAGGTGTCTCCTCAACATCAAATTCCCGAGCCATATTTAAGGCAGGGCCATCATTGTAACATATCATCTTTTATCCTATCATCTAATATATTATTCTTACTTATTATCCAATATGAGAGTCGAATTCGACTATTAACTTAGTGAATGGAAACGTTCACTGCATCCAGTTTCTAGAATGGTATCTTAACAAGTTAATGCACCAGTAATGCTCATCTTGCTCAAATACTGCCTATTTCCATGGCATCAACTAATATTAATGATAACACCCTTTTTTGGCTCTATTTTCAAATTCATAAATGGCATGATTCTAAATTTTTTGTTTTGTTGTATTTTTGACGTATCCTAGCAGTATCGTATCCAGGTTGTGTTCTCAAAACTTGCCATATACATTCCAGATACTGCATCCATATATGTTCCTGTGCCCAAATGGGCCAAATCTGTGCAACTTAGATGCACAGGGAAATTCTCATGGAAATTTGAATTGCTATGTGGTATACAAGGACATTTATTTTGGGCCATTATAAATAAAACATACTTTTCCCTCCTCAAAAGAAACATGATTTACAATCCAAGTTTTTGAGAAGATGCTTCCTATTATTTGTATGTTGCAAGCATGTCCTTCTCCAGATTTTATTACAATTCAATGCAGTTTTCTTACAACACACTAGAAATATCACTTCGGCTAAGAGGCTGCAGGTGTGGGATATATATTCTAACAAAGTTGCCCAGGACTTGTACTTGGCCCCAAGCACTTGAAATGCTTGTATGGCCTAGAAGGCATGTAAGGGGTGAATGTGTCTAGGCGATATGAACCTTTGTGGGGATTATGAAACACCTCAATTTACCATATAATGAATCCCACGTGGACAATCCCATTTTTCACAGCTCAACATCGTGCATTTTATAGTACATAGATTTTTTCTAGTTTTGAGGAATTGTGAGTGATGTGAGGGGGGGGGGGGAGATGAGCTTCCACCTTCATGTGGTTGTCCTTATTCAGTAGAGAATATTAAACTATTCTCGAAACAAAGAGAAGGTCAGTAAGGTAGTGCACAATTATGCTTATTTCAACTTCATTATTATATGATATTTAATAACCCAAGCATAAGGCGCACCTGCTCATGTACTTGACCTCACATATTATAACTCATGTCATGTGAATGGGGCCAACGTTGAATTTTTTTCAAGTTGTGCTTACATGGACTTAAATTTGGCATGGCTATACTAGACACATGCATTGATAGTATGGGAGGGTTTCTAGACTCAAACATGGCTCGCACAAACAATTCTCCAATCAAACAACAAACCTATAGAATAATTAATGTACTGAATGGGGCCAACGTTGAAATTTTTTCTAGTTGTGCTTGCATGGTCTGAAATTTGGCATGGTTAGACTAGACGCATGCATTGATGGTATGGGAGGGTTTCCATATTCAAACATTGCTCGCACATAAAATTCACCAATCAAACAACAAACCTATAGATTAATTAATGTACTAAATGGGGCCAAAGTTGAAATTTTTTCAAGTTGTGCTTACATGGACTAAAATTTGGCATGGTTATACTAGATGCATGCATTGATGGTATGGGAGGGTTTCCAGACTCAAACATGGCTCACACAAACAAATTTCCAGTCAAACAACAAACCTATATAATAATTAATGCACTGAATGGGGCCAACATTGAATATTTTTCTAGTTGTGCTTGCATGGACTGAAATTCGATATGGTTAGACTAGACGCATGCATTGACAGTATGGGAGGGTTTGCAGACTCAAACATGGCTCGCACATTATCAATGTTTTTTCCACCAAAACATATTTTCTTCTTCATCTTCGATAGAGTAAAAATGGGACTTGTGCAGTTCCTTAGATGCCTTCCACTAAGTCACTGGTGTGTCACACCCTACACTAAGGGTTTCATAATAGATTTATTTCCATGTCTGTGCATGGACTTATAGATTTTTCCCAACAAATCTATTTTCTACTTCTCTCATACATTATGCACACTTAAATAGACTTCTAATTATTGCAAATAATCATTCAAGTTAACTACATCTATCTCACCTTCATAGGGATTAATATCAACATTGGATTCCACTTTAAACTAGTGCCAAGAAGATTGGTAACTTAAGTTTCCTTTTTCAAGATTGGTTGTTACTCTTTTTCCTTGATTGCCCATGATATTTTGGTTGCTTACACGATTTGGTGTTCTCTAAAAAGAGGCTAGTTTTTTTTTTTGTAAGAGAGTCTACGAGTAAGACTATTCTAATTCCATTGACTTTAGATTCCTACTTTGGAAATATTATTTGTATTTAACTGATGAGTCATTCATATTGCTCATCTTCCATTTATTAGGATTGTGGCTACTTCTTAAATATTCTCATCTTGATATGGAAATCCACGACGTAAAACTCTGCCCTAGACTTATAATTTCAAATGTATGAATATTCTATTTGTATGTTTAATAACTTAATTGAAAATAAAATAGACTAATTGAGTTATATTACTATTTTGACATAAAAACAATACACGAAAACATAAACACACGTTTGGATACAAAAGAAATGGGAAATGATCACTCAAGTATTTTAATCCCTACAATCACCACATAATTGGTTAGAATTACTCACCATTAATACTATCTATGATTCTAATTTAATAAGAAGGATCATATGTGCATTAATCAACTTTAAATCATGCCCTATCACTATATAATGTTATATATTATAATTTTATGTGTTTTTCAATATATATATATATATATAACTCATCTTTAAAGCATTTTTTTCTTATCACTTAATATTAAATTTTATGTGTTTTAAATATTGATTTATTATTTGATTTTATATAAATAACTTAAAATTAAATAATTAAAAAGGTAACAAGTAACAAATGAGATTAACACGTGAGATTAGTAACAAAGTTGTATAACACTTTAATAAATAAAAGGAGCTAAAATAGATATAGTTATATTGTTCCCTATGATATGTTTGATATATTTTATACAATCCTAAATATATTTATTAATATAAATTAATTTGTATTATAAAGGGTTAGTTGGATAATGCTTAAAGGATTTATGGGTTAGTGGGCTAGTAGCGTCAAGTAACTATATTTGACCATAGCCTACCATGTTAAACTATAATCATCCATAGTAGTTAGAGTTAATGGCTAAGGAACATTAATGTGTTGGTTGGTATAGTTAGGGTGTGTGTGAGTTAGTGGATCACTGGTAAGGGGGTGTGTTAGTTAGTAGGTCAATGATGAAGGGATTAGTATGCAATGGTTGGGTTTATTTTGGGTTAATAGTTTAAGTGATAATGTGTTAAGTATTAGGGGGTTTATGGTAGTGAGTTGGGGTTAGTGGCTTAGTGGTCCATGTTTGAATTAGATTTAGGGAATTGGCGTGTTAGATATTTAATGGCTTAATGGTTAAATATGATGAATGAAGTAGGGGGTTAGTGCATTAAGGGTTAGAGGCTAGTGCAATAATGTGTTGAAAATTATTTATCACCATTTTCATGACAAATCCTTAGGGATACAATTTATTCATTCATGCTATTAATTGGTCCAAAATATTTAAAATCATTTTCATGCACGCGTTTCTTCAATGTTAAAAAATTCCTAGGCAATTAATATGTTTGGTGCATGACTAAATAACGTCTAGTGGCCAAAAACGCGCGAGCGTTTTTGCATCCTAAAACGCACTAGCGTTATGGTAATCTACAAAATTTGCATTTTCATCAAAACCTTATTTAATAGTTTCTTCCCAAGAAAATAAATTTCCTTTATTTCCCTAGATCCCTACTTATCTTGAAAGGTTTTGGGCTTCATGTTCTATGCGTTAGGAGGTTAAATAGGGATTTGATGTTAGGGGATAAGGGGATAGGATGGGGGTTAGAGAGGGGGGAGAGAGATAGAGTGAGAGAGGGGGTTAGTATTGGTTGGGGGGGAGAGGAGGGAGAGAGAGAGAGAGGAGAGGGTGTTAGCTGTAGGGAGTGAGAAGGAGAGATGGGAGGTGTGGTTAGAGGTAGGTGGAGGTGTAGAGAAGAGAGAGAGACTGAGAGAGGGGCTTAGTAAGGTCTAGGGAGAGGAGGGGAGAGAGATAGAAAGGAGGAGGTTTAGGGATAGGGGGAGTAGGAGAGAGATAGAAAGAATAGGATGGTTAGGTATGGGGGAGAGGTTAGGGAGAGGGAGAGGGGGTTTAGAGAGAGAGAGAGCGGTGTAGAAGTAGGGAAGGGAGTGAGAGAGAGGGTTTGTAATGGTTATGAGGAGGAGGGGATATAGAGAGGGGGGTTAGGGGTATGGCGAGTAGGAGAGAAAATAAGAGAGGGGAGGTGGTTAGGTGTGGGTGGGTGGGGTGGGGTGGGGTGGGGTGGGGTGGGTTAATGGGTTATAGAGAGATAGAGAGGGAGGAGGGTGTTAGGGGGTTAGAAGAGAGGGAGAAGTGGGGGATAGGGGTTGGTGGAGGAGTACATAAGTGATAGAGAGAGAGGGGATTAGTAAGGGTTAGGTGTACGAGGGAGAGAGTGAGTGAGGGTTAGCAATGACAGGATTAGGAGAGAGATAAAGAGAGGGGGGTTTAAGAGTTGTGGGGATTAGGGAGAGGGAGAGGAGGGGTTAGAGAGAGGGAGAGGAGTAGTTAGAGAGAAAGAGGGGGGGTGGTGGGTAGGGAGGTGTTTTTAGGGGTTTTCAGATAGAGAGGGGTGGGGGTTATGAGTAGGTGGAATATGGGATTAGGGGTGGGGGTTATGAGTAGGTGGAAAAGGTTTAATTGTTTCTAGGGTTAAGGGATTAGGGATTTAGGGATTTGAGATTTTTAATTAATATGGGTTAAACTGTTTAGGGGTTAGGGGTGGACTAGGTATTAGGGGTTAGGGGTTGTGGGATTATAGATAAAGTGGCTAGGGGGTGTAGGGGTTAGCATCCTTATAGGTTAAATGATTTAGTGCTATAGGGTTAGCGTGTTAGGGTTTATGAGGTTAGGCATTAATGGTGAAGGGGTTAAAGGCTTAAATGCTTAAAGGATTATAAGGGGTATATTAGAGCTTAAAGAGACTAATGCACAATTCCAAGCAAGAATGCCAAAGATGAGAGATGAGCGATCAATCTAGAGGAAGAGATGATGC
The DNA here is from genome assembly GCA_027924585.1 of Larix kaempferi. Taxonomy (NCBI): domain Eukaryota; kingdom Viridiplantae; phylum Streptophyta; class Pinopsida; order Pinales; family Pinaceae; genus Larix; species Larix kaempferi. Next base: position 15,434,229 of record BSBM01000547.1, on the reverse strand, counting down.
AGGAGCATCGAGGCCTAGGTAGATCAATCAAAGTTGATCGACAGGAGGGAGCTGACCAATGGGAGTGCCGATGACCACTGGCGCAGAGAGAAGGTTGACTGGTCGAAGTCAACAAGTCGAGTAGAAGCAGTCGGAGTGCAACTGATTGAAGCAGCACAACGGATGTTGTGAGAGGTTGAGAATCGAAAAGAAATGGTCAATAGATTACAAGGGGAGTAAGGCATTGAGTAGTCGACAAGTGGTCGAACTACGATGCGACAGGTTTGGTGGATCCAAGCGCGGAGGAAGGGGAGGACTGGTGAACCGCAAAAGATTATAAGTAAGCGATAAGAAGGTCGAGATGTGATCGACTACTATAATAGGGTAAAAAAAGTAGAAAGTCAAAGAAACTGTACCTGGTAGCCGTTCAGGGTTGCTGAGGAAGTTAATACAGTTATTGCAAGTAGGTGAAAGACATGATAGGTGAGATCATGGGCATAGGCTGTGCAGCACAGGTGGGGAGCTGATAGTTGCAGGTTTGCAGGATTTGGAAGGATTGGTGGACAGGAGGATGCGTGTCTCGGGGATTGCAGTAATCTCGGGAACAACAACTGCAGGGTAGAAGATGAAGGGGGAAAATCGCAGAGAGGATATTCAATCTTTGATCAACAACATCAAAGAGCAGAGCCGAGTGGTGAAGAGTCACACAGGCCACAGAGGAAGAGAGTTGAGATTGAACCATAGCTCAGAGTTTCGAGGTGAACCAGGAGAGGGTGAGGTCGACACATAGGGAGAACACACCACAGTTACTTCTAAGTTGTAACGGCCGAGGTCGATTGTAGTTAGTTATTTGTTTACAGTTATTCCACATTGTAACCGAATTCAGAGAAGTAATATAAGCCACTTCTGGCATCTTGTTTTACACCTTGTTCGTGTAAGCATTGTGGCATGTTTCATGTTTATTGTTAAGCAAGAAATTATTCCTGTAAGATGAATTGAGTCAGTTGGTATCAGAGCCCAGAAGAAAGTACAGTTGGGAAGACGACTATACCAACCTGGCTTGCGTTAGTTGGTATCAGAGCCCAGAAGAAAGTCCGGTTGGGAAGACGACTATACCAGCCTGACTTGCGTCAGTTGGTAGCAGAGCTAAAGAATCCTTCGAGTTCGTGGAACGTTCGTGATATTGAGCCTCCAAGTGAGTTGGACAGCTCCAACTGTGGTTGGGTAGAGTTGTGCATGACTTGTTTAAAGTCCAGTTGCGATTGGACGTGTGAGAGTTTCAGTAGAAGTTGAAAATGACTCACAGAGGCGTTAATGTTTGAGGACGAAGAGATCTTGGTGCAGCAGCCGTCACAGTGGATCATGAGATGTTCGACGAATGCGTCCGAACGATGCAAACTTTGACAAATGAAGTCATAGCGATCAAAGAAAGTAAGAGGTGTGGTTGTCTTCCTCAGGCATTAGAGCAAAACGACGAGGAAGTCGAAGAGGTGGAAATTCAGGAAGAAGCCGTAGAGGAACCAAAAGAAAAACTGATCAAACTTCTGACAGATATGAGAGGTCGGGTGAAGATAGACGTGTGTACATACTTGGGAATCCTGGACCCAGAAGATTTGATCGACTGGTTCAAAGAGATGGAGAAATACTTCGACATAGAGCAGATTGAGGACCCTAAATGGGTTAAGACTGCATGTTTTAGGTTGAAAGGTCATGCCTCCTTGTGGTGGGACAACATACAAGCTGAAAGACTCAAGAAAGGCAAGGAGAAAATCAAGTATTGGGACAGAATGGTTTCCAAGTTGAAAGGGAAGTTCTTGCCAAATGACTATGTGATTTCCTTGTTCAGGAAGTTGCAGAACTTTCGACAGAAAGAGATGACCGTGAAGGAATACATGGAGGAATTCTATCGATTGTCGATTCGGTCAGGACAAACTGATGAAGGAGAAGAAGCTGTCGCTAGGTATGTGAACGACTTAAAATATGCTATTTAGGATGAACTCAGCATGTCGATATTTAGAGCAGTCGGTGAAGCCTACTAGTTAGCTCTGCAGGCAGAAGAGAAACTGTCCAGAAAATCCACAGTGACTAGGGGAAGGATGACTGGTCGAGGTGCAAAAATTGTCTCCGCAAAAGGCCAAAGTAGCGGGTATAGGAAGGAAAGTGTCGAAGATAGCCGACACGCGGAAGGGACATCAACATGGGAGAAAGCGCAAGAGAACTGACGCGATGGTCATGAGAACCGTGGTCGAAGTGCGTATAGTCGAAGTGGTCCATCCGACAAGAAAGGAGCTAACATATGAGCCATAATCTGTTACAAGTGTCGAGGAATGGGACATAAGGAATACAAGTTCCCGGAGAACCTACATGATGCAGGGGAGTTGAAACCCAGACGTCGAAAGGATGAGAAAGTCGATGAGAGGGAAGAATCGACATCCGATAGCAGTGGAGGTGAAAAGAAAAAGAACCAAAATCTGACGGTTCAGAGAGCCTTGATCCAGGAAGATCAATGCAACCCGAAGGAGCCGACAGAATGGAAGGCAATATTTCGAACGAAGGTACGTATCGGCGAATGGCGTTGCAAAACTATATTTGATGGTGGAAGCACGGAGAATCTTGTGTCGACAGAAGTCATTGACAAGATCGGGTTGAAGTGTTGAGAACACCCTCATCCCTACAAGATCTCATGGTTGCAGAAGGGACACCATGTCAAGGTGACCAGACAGTTCCTGATCAAATTCTGAGTTGAAGGATTAGAGGACAGCGTACTGTGCGATGTAGTTCCCATGGATGCATGCGATCTGTTGTTAGGAAGACCATGTCAATATGATCGGAAAATTATCTATGATGGTCGAGCCAACATAGTCACATTATAGAATAATGTCGTGAAAAGGACTCTTAAGCTGAGGCAAGAAGAGCAAGCTGACAGTAAGCACGACGAGAGAAATCTTTGGGAGAAGCGAGTGTTGATGAGCACCGCGAAGGAATTCCTCGCAGAAGAGGAGAGAGAGTCAGGATGTTTTGCGATCATTCCAAAAGGAACGTATGTCGAAAGAACGACCCACGAGGAGGATATTTCAATCGAAATCGAGGAGTTGCTCGAAGATTTTAGTGACATAATGGCTGATGAGAAATCGACGGGATTGCCACCGACGAGAAGCATATCCCATCAGATCGACTTGATTCCAGGGTCGAGTTTGCCAAACAAAGCACCATATAGGATGAGTCCGACAGAGGGACAGGAACTCAATCGATAGGCCCAGGAGTTGTTGGATAGAGGGTTAATCAGAGAAAGTATGAGACCGTGTGCAGTACCAGTGGTATTGACACCAAAGAAGGGTGGATAATGGAGGATGTGTACAGACTCCAGAGCCATCAACAAGATCACGATCAAGTATCGGTTTCCATTTCCGAGAATGGATGACTTGATGGATTTCCTGAGTGGAGTGACATAATTCACGAAGACAGACCTGAAGAGTGGTTATCACCAGATTAGGGTCAGAGAAGGAGATGAATGGAAGACAACATTCAAGAAAAAAGAAGGGTTATACGAGTGGTTAGTCATGCCATTTGGGTTGACTAATGCACCTAGCAAATTCATGAGATTGATGAATGAGGTGTTGAAGCCATTTTTGGGAAAGTTTGTCATAGTCTATTTAGATGACATTCTAATTTTATGTCGAACCAAGGCAGAGCACTTGGAGCACGTTCGACAAGTATTGCAGAAATTGCAGGAAGAGAAGCTGATGGTGAACCTGCAAAAGTGTTTCTTCATGAAGAAGGAGTTGGTGTACTTGGGGTTTTTAATCTTGAGTAAAGGGTTGGTGATGGACCCAGAGAAGGTGAATGCAATAGTAGATTGGAAGAAACCGATAAGTACGACGGGAGTGAGGAGTTTCCATGCACTTGCTAGTTTCTACCTGAAGTTCATTTGGGGATTCAATCAAATTTGTGCACCATTGACATAATGCATGAGAAAGGGTGAGTTCAAGTGGATGGACGAAGCCTAGGTATCTTTCGACGAGTTGAAGGAAAAGGTCACTGAGAGCCCAGTCTTGGCACTCCTAGACTTTGACAAAGTTTTCCAGGTCGATTGTGATGCGAGTGGAACGACGATTGGAGCAGTGTTGAGCCATGAGGGCCGACCAATTGCATTCTTTAGTGAAAAGCTGAATGGAGCGAAGCAGAATATTTGGTCTACGACCAGGAATTTTATGCTATCATTCAAGCACTGAATAAGTGGAGGCATTATTTGTTTCCCAAGGAATTTGTGTTATACACAGATCACCAAGCACTGAGGTATTTGAACACCCAGTCGAAATTGGACCAACGACACATGAAGTGCGTGGAGCTACTTCAGAGGTATACATTCGTGTTGCAACACAGGTCGGGCAAGTCGAATAAAGTTGCCGATGCATTGAGCAGGAGAGTTGCACTACTGAACACGATGACAGTTCAGGAAACGGGGATATAGTCGATAAAGACGGAGTATGAGACCGACGAGGATTTTGCGAAAGCATGGAAGGCTTGTCGTGAACCTTGGAGTATCGACAGGACTCCATATTTGAGTTATTTCATTCAAGAAGGCTATCTGTTCAAGGGAAGTCAGTTATGTATTCCCAGAGGATCAGTAAAAGAGAACCTAATCTGAGAATTTCATAATGTCGGGTTAGCAGGGAATTTTGGCATCGACAAGACCAAAGCATTGGTTGACGAGAAGTATTTTTGGCCAGGGATGTGGACAGATGTCGGAAAGTGGGTTCAACAATGTCAAGTTTTCCAGTTGGCAAAGGAAAGGGGTCAGAACAAAGGGTTTTACACACCATTGTCGGTACCAGATAACCTATGGGAGCATCTTAGCATGGATTTTGTGTTAGGATTGCCGAAGACTCAGTAGGGAAGTGACTCAATATTTGTTGTAGTCAACAGGTTTTCGAAGATGGCACATTTCATACTGTGTAAGAAGAAGAGTGACGCCACAGGGATTGTTGTACTATTCTTCAAGGAGATAGTCAGATTACATGGGTTGCCAAAGAGTATCACGTCAGATCGGGATACCAAGTTTATGGGGCATTTCTGGAGAACCATATGGAAGAAATTGGACACAAAGTTGAAATTTAGCTTGGCGTACCATCCACAGACAGATGGACAAACCGAGGTGGTTAATAGAAGTTTGGGAAACCTTCTGAGATGTCTAGTAGCCAACAAACCCAAGCAGTGGGAAAATGTGTTGGCACAGGAGGAGTTTGCATACAACAATTCTGTGAATCGGTTGACAGGTTTGAGCCCATTCCAGATTGTTCAGGGGAGAAGCCCACATGGAGTGGTGGATTTGGTTGAGTTGCCAACATAAACTAGGAAGAGTGCGGATGTAGAATCATTCGCAGAACATATGCATGAATTTCATGAAAATGTGTGGAAGCGCATAGAGAAGAGTAACGCGACATACAAGTTGAGGGACGACAGGAAGAAGAGGCTACAATTGTTCCAAGAAGGGGACTTAGTCTATGCATATCTACAGAAGGAGAGATTTCCAACAAGTACATACAACAAACTGAAGCTGAAAAAGACAGGACCATGTAGAATTCTGAAGAAGATTTCAGACAACGCTTATGTGTTGGAATTTCTGGAAGACTTGAACATTTCAACAACGTTCAACATTTCAGATATGTACAAATTTGGAGAAGGGTCATGCAGCGGAAGTGAGTAAGTGATAAGCATCGACTGGACGGACCAAATTCTAGATCGACACAAAGAAGAGATCGTGGAGGTAATCGAATAACGCGAGGTTGGGTGAACGCGTAGCGCATGGAAGAAAGAGTACTTAGTGCGATGGAAGGATGATGAGTTGCAGGAGGCGACATAATCCAAAGAAGAGTTTAGGAGACTGATGGGGCAGTCAGATTCTTTTTCACCTAGGGAGTCTAATGCAGGAGCATCGGGGCCTAGGAAGATCAGTCGAAGTTGATTGACAGGAGGGATCTGACCAACGAGAGTGCCGATGACCAATGACACGGAGAGCAGGTTAACTGATCGAAGTCAACTAGTCGAGCAGAAGCAGTCGGAGTGCGACTGACTGGAGCAGCGCAATGGATGTTGCGAGAGGTCAAGAATCAACAGAAAATGGTCAATAGATGATAAGGGTGGTAAGGCGTCGGGTAGTCGACAAGTGGTCGAACTACGATGCGACAAGTTTGACGGAGCCAAGCGCGGAGGAAGGGGAGGATTGGTGAACTGCAAAAGATGAGAAGTAAGCGACAAGAAGGTTGATATGTGACCGACTACTATAACTGGGTCAAAAGGGAATAAATTCAAAGTAACTGTACCTGGTAGCCGTTCAAGGTTGCTGAGGAAGTTAATACAGTTATTGCGAGTAGGTGAAAGACATGATAGGTGACGTCATGGACAAGGGCTATCCAACATGGGTGGGGATCTGACAGTTGTAGGTCTGCAGGATTTGGAAGGATCGACGGATAGGAGAATGCATGTCTCGGGAATTGTAGTATTCTCGGGAACAATAGCCGCAGGGTAGAAGACGAAGGGGGAAAATTGCAGAGAGGATCTTCTATCTTTGATAAGCAGCATCAGAGAGTAGAGCCGAGTGGTGAAGAGTCACATCGACCGCAGAGGAAGAGAGTTGAGATTGAGCCATAGCTCATAGTTCCAAGGTGAACCAGGAGAGGGTGAGGTCGACACATAGGGAGAACACACCATAGTTACTTCTGAGTTGTAACGGCTGAGGCCAATTGTAGTTAGTTATTTTTTTACAGTTATTCTGCATTGTAACTGAATTCAGAGAAGTAATATAAGCCACTTCTGGCATCCTATTTTACACCTTGTTCGTGTAAGCATTGTGGCATGTGTTGGGTGTATTGTTAAGCAATAAATTATTCCTGTAAGGTGACTTGCGTCAAGATATCTCAAGCATTCATAGATCTCTCATGCAAACGAAGACCACACATGCAAACGTAGAGCACACAAGCAAATGCAGGGTACACTAAGACAAAGGAGGTTGCACATGCAAACCTAGTGTAGAGGTAAAGAATTATTTTACTTGTATAGGTTAAACTAGAGCTTAGAGGGATAATGGTTAAAGGATTACAAGTAAACAATTAAGGTATTAAGGGTTTTTTAACAATTTGGGCTTTAGGGTTAAAGGGATTAAGGACTATGGGGTTAGGGGGTTAGGTTTTAAGAGGTTAGGAATTGAGTTCTAAGGTGTTATAGTGTTAAAGGATTAGAGAATTAGATGATAAGGACAACAATGAGGGGAGATAAAGGGTTAATTGAGGGACTAGGGATTTAAGGAGTAATACCTTAATAGGTTAATGGATTTAGGACAAAATATTAATGGGTTAAGGGATTATGTGTTAAGGGATTAGGTGCTTAGGGGTGTAGGTATTTAGGGGGTTTGACACTCAGGACTTATGGGCTTAGGCCTTTAATTTCCCTCCCTTATCATTACTCTCCTTAACTCCTTAAATTTATGTCCCTTGCCCCCCTCGTATCTCCCTTCTCTCTCTCACCCCCTTTATCTCCATTCAACACTTAAAACCATAAATTTGTGATGTTCATAACACGCACGCATTATGTGAATAATAATGCTCGAGCATTTTGTATATACAAAACACACGCACATTTCTTCTAACACCAAGTGCGCCAACCAAAATATTTGAATTTAAATAGAACGCGCACGTGTTCTTGAGCACCTAATAACCCCATCCTCTCACGCCCGTGTGTCAGCAATCATCATATGTGGTTGGTTTAGACTTACCAAACCCGTGCTATGGAATTTCCTGAACCATAGCTAATTAGGCATTTCCACAATTTTTCTCAATATGCTTGTTTTTCATTGCTCTCTACAACATGACATACATGACCATTATTGATGAAATTTTAGGCATATATAGCATTTTTTATGCAGATTCCAAATATGTAATTAAAAAAAAAAATATTGATTTTTTCTATTTGTTTCCTAATTTTCTTGTTTCATCACTCCTTAAGTCAAAAAACATGTTATTAGTGTTTATTCCGTAACTTTTTCATTTCACAACCATTTTAAAAAACAATTGTATGTTGCACTAGTATACACCGACCTCTACATGCTATAAAAAATCCAAGTCGAAATAAATGCATTAAGACCTTCAAAGGATGCACCCACATTTGACGTACCGTTCTCGAGGTTTGATCACTTACATAATTTTTTTTTTTATAAATTAAACATTTAATTTTGGAAAAATAGTGTTGCACTAGTGGTACAGGTTCTATACATGTATACCGATTTTTGTAGCCCGAAACCATCATTTAGGCACTCAAAGGCTGCACCCATAAAACCATATACCTTATCATTTGCCAAAAAAATAAAAAATGACTATTATGGAAGATTAAATTTTACATAGCTATGTAAATTTTCAATACTTAAAACTTATATATTCAGAAAGATGACTCAATGTCCTACAGTTCATCTTTGTTACTCGATGCAATATATCTTGTGTAAGTATCTCGAAAAAACCAAGTAAGTTGAGGGATGCTTGATTTTTCAGTTTCCTATTGCATCTAACGTGCCAAAAGTGGCCCTCATTAGCTTGCACATGCCCATATTCAAATATATATATTTGACATGTGGTTCAAAAACTCCCCAATGGGGCTGATACGTCCACGGTAAGAAATCATAGGGGGCCCACCCGAAGGAGCCGCACCCTATTCGCTCTGATTACAGAGCTAACCCGATGGGGAAATCAAGTGAGGCCCTTATATAGCAATGTATAGCCACCCAAGGATTTGACCCTGACACCTTCTGCTCACAACTTATATCACTCAACCACTTGCTATCCCACTGGGATATATATATATATATATATATATATATATATATATATATTCCATCATATAAGGTTTATATCTTACAAATTTTAACTTAAAATGGGCCTCTTAAAGAAAATGCCAATCAAAGACATGTATAACACACAACACTGCCATGTAAACTAAAATAATCTTAAATTATACAATGAGAATTAAAAATATTTATTATTATATGTTACTATATAATATATATTCCATGGGTTAGTTTAGTATATGGTACTATATAATATATTACATTATATATTTTTACTTTTTAATGATATTATATTATATATTTTTACTTTTACTTATATTATATAATACATTTTTACGTTTTAGTTATATTATATTATATATTTTTATTTTTTTAGTTATAGTTTGTTAGGATTTAGTTATATTTTGATTGGATTTAGTTATGTTATTTTATATATTTTTATTTTTAGTTGTAATTTGTTAGGATTTATTTATATTTTGTTAAGATTTATTTATATTTTGTTAAGATTTATTATATATGTTGTTTATTAGGAATTATTGTGTATTATTATATACTCAAATTAAATAATTAAAAATTGCTATGTAATATTAAGGTGCTTAATCGTATTTAATTTAAACAATTAAAAATTGCCATGTAATATCAAAATGTGCTTAGTCATATCGACACCTCTTTTAAATTTTAGAGGATTTTGATTTGCTTACACATTATGACATGGATTTTCTTGAGGTCCATTTTACGTTGAAATTTCCTATAATGAGGATTAAAAATCTTGAAGATGAGATGAATGAAAAGAACAATCTTATTGAGGATTTGGAGCATGAGAGAGATGAATTAAAGAAAGAGGTCTACAAGTGAGGAATGGAGTTGCAAGGAGAAGGTCTTCCAAAGACAAAAAGAGTGTTATGGAGAAAAAATGCAACAAAAATCCATGAGAAATAATTAAAAATTAGGATCATTTTGAGGTAATATAGGATGAATTAGATCTAGCCACTAGTGGTAACACTCAAACAGAAAGAATAGAGAAAGAGATTGAAGATAGACAAAAAATTGCAAGAGAAGTAATCAATTTTCTAAAAATCCTAAACAAAATGCAGTTGGATAGGTTGCATATTAAAAATAGAACATATTTAATAAAGCTAGCCAATCAAATTATAGGAAATAAAATCCTACTAAACAAAGCTCATAATATGATAAAGGCCACGACTTCAAAAGTATCACTTCTTAAAGGTTTATTTAAAGATGATATGAAGAAGGGATTACCACATCTGTGGGATGGTAATGGAGATGTGTATAACAAAGAAAAATACCAAGAATTATTGAATCAAAAGAAAAATGCAAAAAATAATGTTTGATGATTTGTATGGTTAGCTATAAGGAGATGAGTTAGTCAAGCACTCAGCTGGAAATGTGGATCAACTTAAGAAATATGTTAGGAGAGTTTTCACCCATATCCTATGAAAATCTCACCAATGCTAAATTAGATTTATAGGTCCTAAGGACTTATAAATATCCTATGGGAAATGAATGTCATCATGTTTCAAAATATCATAAAATTGCTATATCTAATGTAAGGAAACCTCTTCCAGTAAGATATCCATATCAACAACTAGCTGGGAAGTCATTAGGGCAGCCGAGTGTGGATATTGGGAAGCCACCATGACATCCAACTAGGAATCCATCAGGGAATCCAAGTGTATAGATTATGTAGATGGCAGGGAAGCCAACTACACATGTAAGGGGGCAAGTAAGTTGCCATCCACCTTAGCATAAGAAAAAAATGAGATTGACTAGGAAGAGGTTAAGATAAATTAATTAGTTAGAAAATATAATCAAATTATAAACGAAAGGATAATGATAGAAAGAGAAACAATTAGAAAGATGTTGGAGTAAACAAAAAATTTGTTGACATAATTTGCTCTTGTATAAAGGCAATTCGAAGAAGAAAAATGGGATGGCATATTGTTTAGAGGATCTCTGAGTGGGCTAGTAAGTCAATTTTTGAGGACTTATTTTGTATACAGGAGTTATGTCTAGAGATTAATATTTTGATGCATACTAGCAATGTATTCCTCTCTGTAATTTTGTCTTCCAAGTGTAATTTCCAGATCTAATCTATGTTTGTGTAAATTCTCTTGATATAATAAAATCCTTGAGCAACAACTTTGTGTCATATTTGTATCAATGATATGGATGTATGCTAAGTAGTGAGATGGAAATTGAAATTTCATTTTAATGAACTATTTTCTTTCATGAGATTTTCATGTGATGAATAGTAACCAAAGGTTTCCTTTACTATTTAAATGTATGGATTTCAATGCTATCATGTTTTCGCAAAAATATCTAGAATAATTTGCATTTTGTTTAAATTACTTAATTTTGATCAAACTCAGTACATTTTCTTTCCACTTGGAATGCATAGGATTTGTCTCAGAGGCACCCTACGCAATTTTTTTTGTCCCATTTTCTATATTCACCATTACCTACACCTAAAAGTACAAGGAAAAGGCCTTTTAGCGAAGGTTATAGTGGATGCTCCTCTAAAAAGAGTCTAAATATCCATTTATAGTGGAGGTCACTAGCATAAGCGAGCATGCAGAGGTTTTAGTGGATTTTTCTTTTCAGTGTGTTTAGACATTTAAAATGCACTAGTGCGTATACAACCCAAACATACTGGTGTTGACAACAAATCATGTCGCACTGTGACCAAAAACACCTTCAAACAGAAAAAATATATATTTGAAACCGGTGCGTTTATATTACAAAAGCGCACCAGGGTGCCATGAACTTGAAAGCACCGAAATAGGGTAAACAGATAGTGGAGAACACTGGATTACTATAAAAAAATTTCAATCACCGGTACAGTATGTCTAATTTACTGCACCAGGGCTATAAAGACAACACTACACCAAATTATGGTTAAACCTTTCCAAATTAAAAAAGCACTACTATATTTTGTTCAAATTTATATTCTCCTTGCATTTGATATTATAAATCACATTGGTGTGTCATAGAATCGATGCACTACATCAGGGTTAAAGAATTACAAATTAAAATACACGACTATTTTTTTATATTTCAAATTTATATTTGTGATGCATTTGATATTATCAATGGTCTTGGCGCATCATGGAATCGGGTGCACCGCATCAGGGTTAAAAATTTCCAAATTACAAAAACACCATTATTTTTTATTTCAAATTTCTATTTGTGGTGCGTTTAGTATTATCAATCGCACCGATACATATTTGAATAAGGAACACCTCATTAGGGTTAAAAATTTCCAAGTTAAAAAAACAAAACTATATTTTTTTATTTCAGGTTTCTATTAACGGTGCATTTATATAATAAATTGCATCAGGCAATCTTGTAATCAAGTGCACTAGTACATGGTTTAATAAAAAAATTACTACATTGAAAAAAACATTTTTACCATTCTACAGTGCTTCTAAGCCCAACAACACCAATGTCGTACATCATATACTTAGATGCCTTGACATCCATGCTCCATGTGGTGACATTGCTTGCTCCCATTGGATGCTGACTGGAGTTTGAATTTTTCCAAATGGTGGGAAAAATTTCAAATTTTACATACATCGGCATGATGCTTCCCTGACGTGGAAGTGACCAGGTAAATGATATTTAATTCACTATTTAATTTTTTAGCATGTTAAATTTGAGAATTCATCTTTATTTTTCCCAAATTTCAAAAAATAAAATAAAATTGTGATGTGCATTCGATCCATTCAGCTTGCACCATAAGATGGTTCACCTTGTGAATTTATAGTTTACACCGGTAGCATTGCATTATCTACATTGGCACACTGAATATACAGTGCACTATAATTTTTAGCTCACCGATTAACATAATTTAAAAAAAACTATGAATGCAATCGTGGTGCGTAATATAAATATATCCGCACCTCCTTTCGGTGTGTTGATGGGTTCTAAGCGCGCTGGATAAATGAACATTATTTATTAAAAAAAAATTAACGTTAGGTGGTGTGGTTAATTTATTTGGTCACATCATTGTCACGGTGCGCTATCGTGTCCCTTGTGTGCCGCTAAACTAGAAAAAATAAAAAAATATATTTCATGGTGCGCTCTCATGTAACTAAGGCACCATAAAACTATAAAAAACACACAATTTGATGGTGTGCTATATGAAAATTTGCACACTGTCAGTTGATGTGCTAATGTGCATTAGGCACATGGTCTACCCCATTTTAAAATTATAAAATACATAAATAGATTCCCCTACAACGGTGCACTAAGGTCACCATAACACACTTCCCAAGAAAATTAAAAAAAAAATACTTTATCCGATGCATAATAAAAACACGTTCACACCAGATATACGCTGCACCGACGTGTAACATGCACACTATTATTTTCTGAACATGTCACAAACCCACAAATAGCTACACCTACTATGATGCTCTCATTAACATATTCACACTATTTAAAGTGCGATCATATATCTACAATGCATTAGTGCTTTTGATTGTTGGACGTACCATTAAAAAATATATATATTTTAAAAAATTACCATGCTCATCGGTGCACTTTTTTATTCTAGTGCACCGCTTGTGGTGCTTGTCTTTTTAAAGAGCACCGAAGGTGGTGCATTCCTATAATTTAGGTGCATTGTTGGTTAAATTCATTTAGTATTTGATGTTAATAAATAACATGCTCATTTAATGAAATATTCAATATTTTTTTATGTCTATTTATGAGACTAATCGATGTTGTATGTGTATCCGAGACATTAGCGGCGAGAGGTGGCTAAAAAGCAGTAGGCACGAGTTGATCCCTACAAATTCGTGCATGGTTGGGAGGCCAGAGAGAGGGAGAGGGATTTGTACCCTTTCCCCACCACATATCATACACGAGACCTATTTATGGTTGTATGCCTCTTGAAGTTCTATCAAGGGGATACATCCCTCAAGGGGAACTCATCTTTATTGGCATAGTTCATCCGTCATTGGGACCATGATAGACAAGCATTTCATATTGGTCCTGGTTAGTGGTTCTAGCCTATTGAGGAGGATATATATTTCATCATTGGCCTATACAAGAGATGGGAGTATTTTCTGAATTCCTTGATGTCCCAGTAGGTGTTGTGGGATAAATTCAGCTCACTTACTCTTAGAGATATATCGCTACCAACATTGTCAATCCTATTGATTTCTAGGTGCACGGTGGACAACTTTGGATTAGTGCTTTCGGTGGAGCAGAGGTTAGGTGCCTCTAACTATTGATTACGAGCATCAACACTCCACTACTGATGGGAAATACATTATTTTCCCTCTTTTATATTATGCAGATTCTTTAGTGGAGTCACCTAGATGCATTATGTGGTTCACCATTTTTTAATGACAAATTTGTTTTTCTCTGGATTGATGTTGTTCAATGTTTGATGGGAGTGACAAATTCCCTTTTTGTTCAATGCTTTTTTGTTTATTTTTTGAAAGGATTCCATCCACGAGGCCATCGTTTGAGCACCGCTATCCTAGGAAACCAACCGAGGTGCATATGCGGATGTGAAGATATATGATTCCCAAGAGGGGGCAGCCTGAATTCCCAACATGAATCACATAAGAGGTGTTGGAGATGCTATCTAGTGAGGATGATCATGCATTATAACTTCTTCCATATCCATATTCTGGGTTGGACTAGAGAGCATGTCCCAACATCTTTTTCACCCAGGATAAGCCATTGGATGAGAGAGTGTTGACGCCTTGAAAATCCTTGCACCGACAATAGGGATTCTCCACAGTGAAGAATCCAAATTAGAGTATTCATTGTTTGGAATGGGGAATCCTTATGGTTAACGGTTTGGTTACCATAGATGTTTTCAAATAAAACTTTACCGGTTGTGGCCCAACCCACCATTTATCTTTTATATGTAAAGATGAAAATGCAAATTCCCTAATCCTATAATTGATAGGTAGAAGCCTCACAAGTTATGCGTAGGTTCTTACCTCTCGTCTCACCACTTATACCTTATCAATCGATTAACACTATTCTAATAAAGTACATATCCTTAACTAATTAACTAATTTATCCTTACAAGGAGTGAGTTTAAATATAAGAGTAATATCTGAGATTGCTTGTTCAAATTCAACAACTAACTGTCTGAAATAAAGTATTTACAATCACAACAAAATGATATACAAAGATAGCTTTGATATTAATTGAATCCATTTTATTACTCATTTCTACACAAACATTCACATTTTGTAACAAAAATCAGTAAAATCATTCATACACCATTAGAATAGTCCAATAAAGTAAGAAATATCTCACAGCATAAAGATGAACGAAGGAGGAATTAATTCCGAGCCTTAATTCATGACATTGCATGCAAAATCCATGTAAGCTTTTACCTAGCAAAATAGTTTCTTCTCATTAGCATAAAAATAATTCTCATACAAAATGTTATTAGATTCTATTACACCAGCCAAAATCCCCTTTCTCTTCTAATTCCCCCCTATTTATCTTCACAAAAGTTTGTCATTACATGACTAATCGCTTCACCTTCCCTTTTAACCCTTGGGTTTCTAGATTTTGTCATTTTGTGATTGCTCAACTAAAAATAGATAATAAAATACAAATTACATTATTTTGCTGGAGGATTTTCTAAACTCGAAATATAATTCTCCCAAATACCACTTTCATAAGATATTACATTAAATTGTTTAGGTTCTAACATCTTTAAAGCGACTTCATGAGTGGACAATTCATTCACAATGTTTATTAACCCCTTTTCTACTGCCTTGTTACCTTCTCCCATAAAATATGCATTCATAATTTCTTGTCCCACATGCTCCTGAAGATCTTCTGTAGTAAGCACTTCCAATCCCTTGATGTACTCCAAATCTTCACTCAAACTATTCCTCAATTTTGCTAAACGTTGTTCTTTGGATGGTAATTCATCAATATCTTTAGAAATTGGAATATGGCATTTTTCATGTGATTGGTATACAATTTGATAAATTTCTTCACATTTTGTAATTGTCTTCTGTACTTTATTTTGTACTCTTTTGGCATACTTTCGACAACTTTACAAGAGAGCTATATCTAGATTTAGTTCAACAACTGTCTTCTTAGGAAAGTGATCAAGAATTTCCTGAACTTTACCTTTCCACCCAATTAGCCTCTTTACCTTGTTAAATGTGTCTACCAATGTCTGTTTTACAATGGAAACTTCTGCAGAGATCTCTTTCATTTTGTCTATCATCCCTCTTAATTCATAAACTTGCTCTCTCAATAACTCTAGGGAGTGAAAAATATGTTCTTTCATTTCATGAGCATGTTCGTAAAATGGTGCCATATCTTGTTTCTGATCCTGATCAATTGTAATTTTATCCATAAAAGACTCCTTTTCTTTCATCCATTCATCCATCTGAGATTGTAGAGATCCCTTTTCAAACACCAGGGATTCTACCTATTGATTTAAAAGAGTTTCTCTTATCTCTAACTCATTTATTCAAGAATGGAAATCAGCTTGTTCTCCTTCCATAATTACTAACTGTACATTCAAGTAATACCTTTCATATTCAAGGTCTTGGTAGTCTAGCAAAAGTTTTTCCTTTTCGGATTCTATGGAATCTCGCTTACTTTTCATCTCAATCCGTTCACTCCAAGCTTGAACTAAATTATCCTTTAATTTTAACATTTTTGTTTTGCTACGTTCTAAATCATACATCAATTTATCCACATTATCTGCATTTGTTGAATATGGTTTTCATTGATGTCAAAGGAGTTCAGTAATGATAAAGGAGTAACCAAGGACATGATGGCAAGGCAAACTGAGTGAAAGACAATGAAATAACTAAGAGAGTGATGACATGGCCTGTATGATGATGTGGCAGATATGATGACATGGCATGACATGCATGATGATGTGGCATGAAGTTGAAAATACATCTGATGGTGTTTTGGTGCTATCAGGAAGTCATTGTTGCATTTTGACAAACATTCTGACAAGTATGGCAATTTGGTAAAAAACAGGAAATTGACTAAGTATGGAAAAATTAGTCAAAACTGGCTTAGGAAAATTCCCTCCATAAATCATAGGTTAAAGTAAATGCCCACAACATATGGTCAGGCTGTAGTCTGTTGATTTTTATACCTGGCCATGGTCTCATTTTTCCTTAAGCATCTCTAAAGAAAAATTTATGGATCTTCCAAAATAGGATTTTAGGATAAACTCTGGAGAACTTCCTGAAAATGACTAAGTGTTGGAAAACTGGCTCAAGTGACCTCAGGAAAATGCCTGCCATAAATTGTGAGTTGAATAAAATTCCCACACTATATGGGAATCTTGTAGGTTGGTGTTTTTTCTACCCAACCATGGTTTTAGTTTGTCTTAAAAGTGTCTGAGGAGAAAGTTATAGGCCTGCGAAAACAAGGTTTCAGTATGTTTTGCACTGTTCCAGTACAAGAAAAACTGCCTAAGTGGCCTCAGGGAAATGCTCGCCATATTCTCTAGGTTGTTGATAAAAAATATATGAAAGCATCATGCTGTAGCCTCTTTACCTATCTACCTGGCCATGGTCTTAGTTTGATTTAAGAATGTTTGAGGAGAAATATATAGGTCTACCAAAACATGATTTTAGGAAGTTTTACTCCTTTTCTGTTTGAGAAATTAGTAAAAATGGCCTCAGGAAAATGCCCTCCATTTCTTGTATGTGAAGGATTAAATCAATATGAATACATAGGGACCTAGAGTGTTTGGTGGTGCATATGACCACGGTATCAGTTATCCTAGTTAGTGCTTGATGACAAAGATCTCAGTCTACCAAAAGTGCCTCCTGGCACAGTAAGGACTAGGGTTTGACAAAACTGTCTAAACGTTAAAAACATGAGTTTGAGAATCCATTTTGAAATTCCCGCCAGAGGCTATGTTTGTGTCAATAGGTTCATCAATTGGCATGTATCTGTTCTTTGTTGAAATGGCTATCCAACCATACTTTCAGTTTGACTTACAATGGTCAGATATGCAAAATATCAAACTGCCAAAAGTAGGAAAATATTAATTTACATAGTGAGAACAAAAATTGGCTAAGGGAAAATGCCCGCAGTTCTGAATATGATAGAAGCACGTAGATGAGAAAAATGTTTAGTTAATTAATTAATTAAAATTTTGTAATAAACAAAATTACAGATTAAAGAATAATCTATCAGAGATTTGAAGAGGCATGAAGGTGAAAAGTCATGATCCTATTCTGAAAAGATGCAATGTTTTAAAATGTAGAAGATATAAAAATAATTCTGAAGAAGAAGAGTGTGTCTCAGTGACTTAGTTGAAGTAGCAATAAGAACAGGTCGAGACCAATGAAGTTCCAGGATTGAAGAAAGGATGTTTTGGAAGATCTGAAGAATTCATACAAGGGTGGAAGGGTGGCGCTAGGGTAGGCATAAAGCCCGCAAGGGGTCGTAGCCTACATCCAGTAGAAGCTGGAGAACAGGGTGTCATTGCATCCTTTTCTATAGCAGCAGGAAGAAGATATGGGGTGTTGTAGCATCCTTGTATGTAGCAGCAGGAAGAAGATATGGGGTGTTGTAGCATCCTTGTATGTAGCAGCAAGCAAAAACTGGGGTGTGGTTGCATCCTTTCTATAGTAGTAGATAAACAATTTTGTAAAATTCATCTTATTAATGAGTTTGAGTTTGTGGTTTTCTCTTTGAGGTTTCCACGATAAAATCACGTGTCCTAATTTGTTTGATTCTTTGTGTGTATTGTACTAATTGTTTTTATAAAAGGAAAAATAAGGCAATACTAATTCAGCCCCCCCTCTTAGTATTGCTGGATAATCCAACAACATTAGCTTGTGGAGCCGCGATATTCACAGAAGCAGTGAATTTTAGATCTTTGTTGGTACCTTATACTAGAGTGTTCTCTTGGGAAATCACAATATTAGGTTGTGTACCAATTTTTAATCTCTTTTATGATCTCCTTATAATAGTCTTTCTTTTGGGATAAACAACAATATTGTCTAGCTTCGCCATAGAATGTTGCTTCGAGGGGCTGAATGGTGTGAGTCCAAGATCAGCTAATGGGATATGACCCCCTGCAAGTGGTATCTCTAAATCAACTGATTTATCTACTTCCATATCCTGTGAACTTTGACTCTATTCTTTAATTTTCTTTTCTTCCATAACTTTCTTGATCTTGTCTTCTCCTTCTCTTTCCTTATCAGCTTCCTCTTGTAATCTTTTCTTCTCTTGTTCAGCAGTTTCTTTGTCTTCCTTTTCTCACTCCTCTTTAATCCTTTCTTCTTCTTCCTTTTGTTTCCTTTCTTCCTCTTGTTTCCTCTTTTCCTTTTTTGCTGCCAAGGCTTCTTCCTGTGCTTTCTGTTGTTCTGTATCTTTCTCATTTTATTTTGTTTGACTTGAACTTGTTCCTTCTTTCTTACCAAATCACTTTTTCAAGTCTGTCATGTTCTTGGCTCTTCTGTATACTTCCTCATATTTCAAGAAATGATTTGTATATTCAAAATTGATCTTACATGAGGCACAATTTTTAGCTTCCTTCTGTAACTTATCATTTCTGATAAAGATATTTTCTCCGAAGTGGTATGCCTTAAGGTATTTCATGAAATTCTCTGCTCCTTTGACTTTAGTAAACTTGTATGCTCCGATAGTAAAAGAAAGTAGAGGATAATATGCCTTCTTATTTTCATTTAGAAAGTGTCCAACTCCATTTATAAAAAACTTGTCTCACAACTTTCGTGTGAACTATGTAGTCTGTGACATATTTTGGCATTAGAGAAGGACTCTTGGTGCCTCCATACATCCGTATGTAAGTTCCTTTTGGTGTGAAATAATAACCTCCATACTCGCTAATCACCTCCAATGCATTGTATGACATGAAATTGGGTTCCTCATCGAAAATCAATTTATATAAAGACATTATGAACTCTTTGCATAAGAGCTTGTAGAAGTTGGCATACTTATGAGCCCACATAATTTGGTAAGCGACATAGAGCGGAGTCTCATCTGGAACCCATTAACATCCCAATTTATAAAATGGGTTCCTAATCAAGATGCAATCGATGAGGTAGGAAGACATGAAAAAATATGTTTTATTTTGTGTTAAACCTCCTTAAGATACGGATATGGTTGCAACCATACTCTCCGAGATAATATCCGCCCAATTAAAAACAGTTCCATGAGTGGCAATATGATACATGATCAACAACTGACTCAGTTTGTATATATTAGAATTTTCTCTCCCAAATATTCTACTCAGCATCATGGCTACAATCCTGAATGGGGTCTTCAAATTCTATGAATCATGATCTTCACGAGCTGTTTGCCTTAGATATTTTCCCGGGAGAAGCATTTTCTTGGCATACTCCGAATGATCTAATTTAATACTCTTGATCCAATCATCAGTAAAAATGATTTTTTGGAGCAGATAATTTGTAGGATTTTCTTATATGGGTGGGTTGAAATGAAGAGAACCCTTTCCCATTAGCTCCCGCAAAGATTCTAGATTTGACATCTATATAAGGTAAGATCCAACCTATTACCTCAAATAAATGAAATAATTATGGAAAATTTGTAACTTTATGAAAACTTGTTTTCTTTATGTTTTGATAGATCACCATCTCTTCAATAGAAGCACCAGGCACATCCTGATCTCTAATATGTTGATATATCTCACCCCATTTGTATTCAAAGACTACTTTGGTTATCGCTTTGGTGTCTTCAAACAAGGTTACCAAAATAATTTTTGGTACAACTTCAATATGTGAATTAGATTTTGCCACTTTATCTTTGTGCTTGGAAGACCTTCTATACATCTTCAAATCCTTTAACCAAAGAAGTATCAGTGTATAATCAAATATACAAGAAACTAAAAAAGAAATGAACTGATTCAGGATCATTGTTGTTATTAAATTGACTTTATCAAACTTACTTTTCATTCAATAATTTTTTATTCAATGATAAACATTTTATGGAAAGGAAGTGAGATTGTAACAAATTTTGTGGGAATCATTTCCTAAATCTGTTGCAAAAACTAATTCATCAAAGGTAACCATTTATCCAGTGGTAGTTTACCATTTCGCAACCTAATTCCAAGGAGTTTTAAGAAACTGATAACACACCATATCATGTCATATATATATTTTTAAATTAAACATGAAGTTATCCCCAAAAAATACTCTATCATGAAAATTGGAAATGCGCACAAACACACTCTAAGGTAAGCAGTTCATTAACCATGTTAACCAAGAGGCAAAATATGCGATCCCGACTTCTCTTTTGATTGACCAAAATCCAACAAAAATTAGGGTTTTTTACTCCTTTTATCAAACCAAGTAAACCTCACAAGAAATCAAACTAATAGCTTTCTATCAAACAAGTATTGGTTTGAAACTCATAAAGGTCAAAATATTGTCCCAAAAACACCCAATGATACTCGAAAACAAACAAACATTGGGAAAAGATGACCAATGCGAATGGAAACAAAAATTCATTAGAATAGACTTCCTACTATCAACCATTAAACACTATACCAACTATCTTAAGACGTGGAGACAAACAGTTTCAACTTAGCTATTAATTTCCCGCCCATCCAAAAGAAACAAATTCCTTAACGAGAGAAAGGATACCTACCTGAAAGTATAGTAGCGATCCCCCAATGAGGAGGCTCCAAATGTCGTTGAGCTCTTTTAAATCCCCCCGTTTTTAAACCAATGGAATAAACCTAACCAATAAATGCGCATTTATGTTTGCCGATGGACCCTTGTTTTTTGACGGCAATGCTTTAAAGAGGAGTTCAAAAATTGATTTTTGAAAATACATGTTTTGATGTCCAAATACTAATTTAACGTCGTCCATGTTTCAGATGTTTAATGGATTTTATGTCGGGTCAGTTTCGGAGCAAAATGAATTTAACGTCGGATCAGCTTCAGATGTAAAAATAATCCCACGTCCATTTATGTTTCAGATGTCTAATGGATTTTACGCTAGGTCATTTTCATATGTAAAACAAATTTAACGTCGGGTCAGTTTCGAAGCAAGCTCCTATTACATATCAGTCAAAAAATCAGTTTAGGAGCAATCTATTCGACAGACCATCGGTGCGAAATGCCATTTTGCATTGACCATTTCAGAGAGAAATTCCATTTTTCCCCGATTCACATAAACTTGTTCCTGCTCCGACCGTTTCGGTGACAAATCGAAATTTGTTCCAACTGTTTCAACAACAAATCAAATTGCGCTCCGACCGTTTCAGCGACAAATGAAATTTTTCTTCGAAATAGGAAAATCCAAAAAAATATTCTAAGCGTGGAACTTTTCTACAAAACAAACTTTTATTTTTGAAATCTAAATAAGGTAAAGACTAAGAATGCAATCACAAATTAAAAATTAAAGAAGGGGCCCTGTAATTTCATGCAAAACTTGGGGAAGTAGGTTGCAGCTGCAAAAATTGGAGACTAGCTGGTGAACATAGATCTCTAAAAAAGGAACATAAAACTCTTAATCAGGGTAATAATCACTTCTACTAATTATTGATTTCTAATTGTAATAGTCATGCTTTAATATTTCGATTAATGATTGAAAAGTATTTATTTCAATTAAGAATAAGAGCCTCTTGGATCATAATGATTATTAACTTCAGGGAAATGGTAGCTTGGTTTAGATTTCATAATCACTCTCTTGAGGCCATAGCATGGGGTTTATTTACTTGCCCTGTGTTTTGGCTTCCACTAAATAAGACACCATGGGATCATAACAATATCAAGTAGATGTATTCGTCTATTCCTCATTCCTATACTACTAGCATTTATTTAATGCTTTTAGCGTACTTTGACGTTTGAGTCATTTTAATATATGGTCCTCTTTTCTATTCAAATATTTATTGTATATTCTTCCATCCATAATGTCCTTTTCTGTGAGTAATGAATATTTTATTTGATTTATTATACTCACGGACGGAGAAGAACCTTATGGAATATCATCAAGAGAGAGGTAATATTAGCATTATGTTTAAACTCTGCAGTTGCAACATTTTATTGTCTTATTTATGCAAATGAAATATATTCTAACATTTCATTTAAATTGTTTTATTAATTTCTTAATGAAATTGTCTAATTATATTTGTTGTGTACTATATATTATGCAAACATTGGCATGTTTGATAGGGAGGTGCCTCCTGATTCGATTCAAGGTGATGATGATATGCAGGAGGTTGAGGTTCCTACATCACCTAGATCCATCCTACAACGTAGACTAGATCAGAGGTTTTGACAGGATGTGGCAAATATGTTGTCCACACTATTGGATCAATGAGGAGCCACTCTTGTACGAGTTTCAGATCTCACGCAATACCTTGATCTCCCAGAGATTATGCCTCATGATATGTGATTGTTGATGCAGTATGTAGTTGGAACATCCATGCTTTTATATTCTTGGAGGCCAGAGGACCAGTATAGGTCATATGATGAGGATGGAGGTCCTCATCCTCATCCACCTCCTCCTCCTCCTCACCATGGTGGAATGGGAGATTCGTCATCTCATGATCGACCTCCTCCACCTCACCATGACGCGGGAGCATCGTAGTCTAATGCTCCACCTTCTCCTCCTCACCATGATGTGGTAGCATCTCCATCTCATGCTCCACATCATCCTCCTTCTCCTAACCATGATAACGAACAACCATTATTTACTCCTCGAAACCTATTCATCCCACCACCATCTCATATCCATCCACTCATCCTACCAGCCACTCCACCATCTCCTAATCCAGTCACCTAAGTTGTAGATAGGATGGTTCCAACGAGTGATATTTGTCTTGATGGAGGTATCTCTGCTGCTCTCTAGTCTACTTTTTCTCTTGATAGAGGTACTAATTCCTTTACTGGTGGAAAAAATATCCTATAGCAGTTATTGGACTAGATATATTGCATATTTGGCATGTATTATGAGTTTGATATTATTGTTCATATATATATATATATGCATTGCATTTTTCATGTTGATGCTTATTTATATATATTGATGGTGATGTGTATGTTAGATGGTGTTAGTTATATGTGTGCGTCATTGTTATGTTAGAATATAATGCAACTTGAGTTTTGTTAGATGTTATTATTAGATTTGTGTGTTAGATGGTGTTTAAATTTGTTAAATGTATATGTTAGATAATGGTAGATAATGTTTACACGTGTATGTTAGGTGATGTTTGATATGTATGTTAGATTATGTTAGCTATTTTTTATGTGTTTGTAAGATGGTGCTTATGTTTGATATGTGATGATAGATGTGTATGATGTTAGATGATGTTTGTCATACTTGTCTGATGGTTATGTTAGATGATGTTTATGTTTAGTAAGTTGTCATGATGATGATGATAGTATGTTACGTGATGTTAGGTGATGGTGGTGGTGGCCATTGATTTGATGATGACATTGTAATGCTTTTTATTGTTATGTATGGACTTACCTTTTTATGAACTCAGTGGGTTGTCAAATTATTTTATGATATTTATCTATATGTTTATGTTATATATTGTTTATGTCGATGAGTATGATTCATGTGTGTGATGCAATTTTATTTATTTAGTATGTATTTATAGTGAAGCCATTTATATTTGCTATAATTATAATTACAAATTGTGCACAATAATAGTTATAATTGAAAGTTACAATCTCGACTATAATTACAATGTACAATCATTATTACAATTTCACAACTGCAAATTACAATAACAATTACAATTACAATTACAATAAGAAATTACTAATTAGATTTACACGGTACAAATTACAAATTGGACAATTATTTACAAAATTGCAAGATTACAAAATAATTTACAAAATTGAAAAATTGCATTCATTTTAATCATCTTATGAAAGGGGGTGGTCAACTATAAAATATTTAATTATCAGCCAACAATTAAAATTCGTTTACGACATGTCATGCATTATATGTAAGCCTTATATTTTCTTGATACTAATATCTGTAATGTGCTATACAGTTAACTTACAATTAATTCTAGAATTGAAGTTGTAGTTACTCTATAAATCATAATTGCATATATATAACATAACTGTAAACTCAATGATTATTATGAACACGGTAAACAATGAGAAAACACATTATATATTGAGTGAAAAGAACACATGTTCACCAAGTTGAATATAAGCACACAATGGTATGATTATGTGTATTGATAAAGATAAAATGGTCTTGTAAAGGTTAATATAACCAAATAAAACTAAAGTGTATAAATTGAATTCAAAATTGAATGTGGACATGTCACAATTAAATAGAAAAATGAAATGATCACACAAGACAAAAGAAATTAATAGAACTTAAAGACAAAGAATTAAGCTAACAAGAAAAAAAACAAACAAACTATTAACTAAGTATCACCCTTACTCTATGGATTAGGACCTATTTATTTAGAATAGGAAACAACTAACACTATATCCCAACAACAATAACCTAACCACTCCCTACTTTTACAACATCACACACAATAAGTAAAAGTAAAACCCATTTGTATTAGTAAAATAACTTGCATAATCTTAGACTAAGTATTTTATTTCCAGAGAGTATCTATCAACACCCCCTTCTTAGTGATGATAATGCTCTTTTATACACAAATTAACTATATAACATAAATAACAAGCATCATAAATGTATACCATCTTGAGAATCGAAAGAGTTTCAAGTCTCTACAACAATATTAACAATTAGACGTTCAAAATAAAAATAGAAAAATAATTCCCAGGGTATTAACCCATACAAAATTATAAATACAATGGACCTAAGTGTGAAAATAAGATCACATCCAAGAACTCTCCAAGAAATTACACTCTCTCATATGAAAAATCTCACACAACTGGTCAAAGGCACAAAAATAATGCACAAGAATAGATTTATGTATTACTTGTCATGAACAATAATTACATCACCCAACATATGAGTGTTGTAGGCTGTTATTAAATAACATTATAGCAATAATTCGAATGGCTAAAGATGCCAAAAGAATCTCCTAATCATCAGACTTTCTAAAACTGCCCATCCCCCCTAGGTGGCAAGTTGGCTTTCCAAATCTGCTCAAAAGCTCACAAATTGCTAAATTAGTGAGATGAAGGTGAAATATAGATAAAATAAATTCCAAATATGAAATTTGAGTGGAAATGGTGTTAAGGAAAGTTTTTGGTGAGAAAAACACTTTCGTAGGTTGACTAGCTCTTTCCTTTGGGGGAAAAAGCAGTAAAAGCAGCAAATTTCTTCACAAATGCACCCTCCTTCCTAAATCTTATCCAGAAATGTTTAGGAATGTTCCCAAGTGTCCTAGGAGACTTGTAGAACACACCTCAGATGGAATCTTATCCTCCCATGTTGCCTTGTGGGCCACACAATGGCAATTTCCTCAATTATTACATATAATTAACCAACAAGTGATTAATTAAAGCATCTTATGTAATTAATTAAATGGTAGGAAGGCTTAAATATTCCAACACTAAGCAAATTCAAAATATCTTGATCTAAAATCAAGCTTTCTCCCCATGATCCCCAAATAGGATAGGATTGGGTAAAACATTTTTTATTTCATATAGAAATTTTTCTTTTTCCCCATGAACAAGGTAGATATTTACAAACTAATTTTATAGAAACACATATAAACATTACATTGAAAACACTATTTTTATTACCTTGATGTCAATCCTTCCCCTTCATAGGTTTGGTCATGTACTTATCGCTGATCTTGTAATTATTTTTAAATTTCTTATTTGTTTAGTAAATTAAATCCTTGGGATTTTTCTAGAACAAAGTTCATGGAACATGGATAGGAGTACATCTTTTCCCCCTACTGAATCATCCTCACTAGTTCCAATAGCATCAGATTTTGATTTTTCCTTCAACATCCAGTTGGGATCCTTCATTTCTAAAGGGTCTATCATGTCCCTAGGTTGCTCCTCCTCTACAATTTGGGTTCCCTCCAAATGTGAGGGGACCATTTTTTCAATGTATAGTGACATAATCCTTTTCTTGTTTTACATTGGGGCATATTATTTAAAATATAGGTGAAAAATATCCACTACAACCTCAAATTCCACCAAGTATGTTGATGGATGTTCCACCATAATTTAGTGAGTGACCTAACAAAATTTTGGTGTTCCTTTTAATTTCAGATTTTCATTTAGGGAAAATCCCTATTATGTCTTCAAAACAAGATGTACGCTATACATAAATATTATCATAACCATGGTTAATGTAAAAAAAAATGAACAATGCCTACATTTCTAGACAATACGCACTTCAATTTCAAGGGGGTCTTGACCTATTCTCTTTATTAAACTATCAACATTAGTAATATGAAAACCGAACTTGAAGAGGCCAAGAAGATTGAAAGGGACCTAGAGTTACAACTCAAAAAGAGAATGCAAGAATTAGAGAAGCTTGAAGAAGAAATTATGCAATTTAGAAAGAAGCTCGATGAAGAATCTATTGAAACAAAGTTTGAAAACAGTTCAAATATTTTAGATAACATCTTGAGTAGCCAAAGACCATCAACAGATAAATTTGGTTTAGGATATGACAATGAAAGGAAGCCAGAATGTTCCTCCTTCACAAACCAAGGAAGAAATAAAAGAAGTTATGCTGCTGAACTAAAGAGTTCATTTAAAAGGGAAGAAAGAAAGAGATCTGCTTCATATTCTCTTGACAAAAACTTAGTTAATGTGATACCTAAAGGACCAATGACAAGTAGAGTCCAATAGATCTTCTTTGGCCATTGCTACACATGTCATAATTTTGGACATGGCTAGAGAATGTAAGCTAAATAAGAATGCTTCAATAGAAGGTCAAGAACAAAATAAGGAATGGAAGAATATGGAAGATGTGAAACATGAAGATAAAAGATTCCTCTAATATAAAGGAAGGTTCTATGGATATTGTCATTACTGTCACAATTTTGGTCACAAGCCTGTTAATTGCAAAACCAAAAGAAAATATCAAAGTATAGAATTCAAGAAACAAATAGGATCAGTAAGCAGGGTACCTCATGGAAAGATGTGGAGAAGAAAAGAAGACTACAAAGAGTCAGAGGAAACATAGATTCTAAGCATCAGTGAAGAAGATGATCAACATAATTGTATTGCAGATGGAAATGACATCCATTATGATGGAAAGCAAGATGAAGGTGAATAAATCACCAATGAAGAGAGAAATTATGAAATTCTCTTCTAAAAAACTCTCATGACCTAGAAGAGAACCCTAAAATGAGCATTAGAAGGGATCATATACTCAGGGGGAGTTAATATTAGAAAATTGCAATTGGTACTTGAAAAATATCATTTGGTAAGGATAAAGGACCATCTATGTGACAAGTGAAGAACACTTAATAGTTGAAGTATAATAAAATCAGAAGCAGAATTGTGGTGAAGAAAAGACAAGATATGATTATGGAAAAATGACAAAGATTGGTTTATTGTTGATGAAAGGTAAAATGTAAAATAAAGTGTAAGTAACATCAATGATCCATGAAGGCCATGAAGTTTGTAATCCAAAATAAGTATTATCCTTATTATTCAGTGATAGGACAAGTAAAAGTAGTAGTAAGACTGCATCCTAGAAATCAAGAGGAGAAGGCTGCAGATTCAAATTTTGTAGATTATGTGGAACTTTAGCTAGAGCTTCAACAGTTGAAGATTACGAAGGACAAAATTGGTATTTAGACACATATCAGTTTGATGAAGTTATCTCTGAATTTGTTTTTGAAACTGTAGCAAAGACTGAGGAATCATGGTGACGGATATAAAATAAAGTGATCTCAGTAACATTGGAAGAAGAGTATAGGTTGAATGAAGCTAGTGCATATCATTTTGATTTTTGGTCAAAAAGGGGGAGCAAAAACATAAAAGTTGAGAAGTTGCTTGTATGGCATTGAAGATTTCCTGAAGAAGAACAAGATATATGGTGCATCTTTAAGGATAAATATATGGAAGAAAGCCAAGGGTTGAATGGAATAGCTCAAATAAAAACCAATGAGTATAAACTCTGTCACAAAAAGAAGGAAATGTTGGCAAAGAGGATGAGCACTGTGATAGGGGGAGTCTATCAACTCATCATCCAAGTTCTTATTTCAAATACTAGCTACAAGAAGGTGAAGAAGGATACTAATGGTCAGCACCAAGTCCAAGTTAACAAGAGGAAGAGAAGAAAAAGAAGTAAGAAGAAGTATATTGGCAGAAATAGTTGTCAAAAAGAGGAATGATTGGAAATTCTATGTCAAGATAGTTGCATCAAGGGCATAATAGGTTATCCTTTGTCATTGTTGTTAAAGGGGGAGAATGTTTAGATGTTTCCATCAATTCCAAAGGTGGAGAATTTTGAATATGGTTGTCATTAATGTTAAAGGAGTTCAGTAATGACAAAGGAATAACGAAGGACATGATGGCAAGGCAAACTCAGTGAAAGACAAAGGAATAACTAAGAGAGTGATGACACGGCCTGTATGATGATGTGGAAGATATGATGACATGGCATGCATGATGATGTGGAATGAAGTTGAAAATACATCTGGTGGTGTTCTGGTGCTATCAGGAAGTCATTGTTGCATTTTGACAAACATTCTGACAAGTATGGCAATTTGGTGAAAAACAAGAAATTGACTAAGTATGGAAAAATTAGTCAAAACTGCCTTAGGAAAATGCCTTCCATAAATAATAGGTTAAAGTAAATGCCTGCATCATATGGTCAGGATGTAGTCTGTTTATTTTTCTACCTGACCATGGTCTCATTTTTCCTTAAGAATATCTGAAGAAAAAATTATGGATCTGCCAAAATAGGGTTTTAGGATAAACTATGGAGAACTTCCTAAAAATGCCCGCCATAAATTGTGAGTTGAAGAAAATGCCCGCACCAAATGGGAATCTTGTAGGTTGGTGTTTTTTCTACCCAACCATGGTTTTAGTTTGTCTTAAAAGTGTCTGAGGAGAAAGTTATAGGCCTACCAAAACAGGGTTTTAGGTTGTTTTGCACTGTTCCAATACTGGCAAAACTGCCTAAGTGTCCTGAGGGAAATTCCCACCATATTCTCTAGGTTGATGATAAAAATAATATGAAAGCATCATGCTATATCCTTTTTACTTGTCTACCTGACCATGGCCTCAGTTTGATTTAAGAGTTTTTGAGGAGAAAGAGACCGGTCTGCCAAAACAGGATTTTAAGCAGTTTCACTGCTTTGCTGTTTGAGAAATTAGTAAAAATGGCCTCAGGAAATGCCTGCCATTTCCTGTATGTGAAGGATTTATTAATATGAATACATAGGGACATAGATTATTTGGTGGTGCATATGAACATGGTCTCAGTTCTCTTAGTGAGTGCTTGCTGACACAGATACCAGTCTGCCAAAAGTGCCTCCTGCACAGTAAGGACTAGGGTTTGACAAAACTGTCTAAACGTTAAAAACATGAGTTTGAGAATCCATTTTGAAATTCCCACCAGAGGATCAGTTTGTGTCAATAGGTTCATTAATTGGCATGGATCTGAACATTCTTTGTTGAAATGTGTTAAAATTCAATATGCTAAGACAGAAAATAGCAGCATTACATTCCATTTCATAATAATAGCATATACAGGATCACTGAAGAAACAACAAGCATAGCATAAACACAAGAGACACAGATTTATCCTGGGAAACCCTCATGGGGTAGAAAACCCAGTAAAGCTTCCTCAATATAGATGACCAGCAATATACAAAGATGCAAACCAAAGACATGATCTCCTACTCCACCATAGGAGACCTCTCCTCCACAAGTGCACCTCTTAAGTGAGTGAGTGTATCAAATGAGGAACATACCTCCTCTATTTATACACTACACTGACATGTATTTTACACAAGTACATGTAGGCTCGTATTTAACCATTAGGTTAAATACCCTATTATAACTGACTGGGCCGACCCCCACATGGTGGGTCTAATAACTCTAGTTACCACAACCAATTCGGAGGAATAAACATCTCCGGATTCATAGTATAATCACATTGGAGATATGGAACATCTCCGGAATAAATAATATACAAATATAATATTCTTAGAAGTTACAATATTCAACAAAATGGCTATCCAGCCATACTTTCAGTTTGACTTACAATGGTTAGATGTGCAAAATATCAAAATGCCAAAGGTAGGAAAAATATTAATTTTCATAGTGAGAACAAAAATTAGCTAAGGGAAAATGCCCGCAGTTCTGAAGATGATAGAAGCCCATAGATGAGAAAAATGTTTAGTTAATTAATTAATAAAAATTTTGTAATAAAAAAAATTAAAGATTAAAGAATAATCTATCATAGATTTGAAGAGGCGTGAAGGTGAAAAGTCATGAGCCTATTATGAAAAGATGCAATGTTTTAAAATGTAGAAGATATAAACAGAATTCTGAAGAAAAAGAGTGTGTCTCAGTGTCTTAGTTGAATAAACAACAAGAACAAGTCGAGACCAATGAAGTTCCAGGACTGAAGAAAGGATGTTCTGGAATATCTGAAGAAGTCATACAAGGGTGGAAGGGTGGTGCTAGGGTAGGCATAAATCATGCAGGGGGTCGTAGCATCCATCCAGTAGAAGCTGGAGAATAGGGTGTCGTTGCATCCTAATCTGTAGCAGCAGGAAGAAGATCCAGGGTGTTGTAGCATCCTTGTCTGTAGTAGCTGACAAAAAATGGGGTGTGGTTGCATCCTTTCTATAGTAGCAGATAAACAATTTTGTAAAATTCAACTTATTAATGAGTTTGAGTTTGTGGTTTTCTCTTTGAGGTTTCCACGATAAAATCTTGTGTCCTAATTTGTTTGATTCTTTGTGTGTTTTGTACTAATTGTTTTGATAAATGGAAAAAGAAGGCAATACTGATTCATCCCCCCTCTCAGTATTGTTGGATAATCCAACAACATTAGCTTGTGTAGCTGCGATATTCACAGAAGCAGTGAGTTTCAGATCTTTGTTGGTACCTTATAGTAGAGTGTTCTCTTGTATAGTCACAATATCTAGTTGTGTACCAATTTTTAATCTCTTTTATGATCTCCTTATAATAGTCTTTATTTTGGGATAAAAAACAATAGTGTCTAGCTTCGCCATAGAATGTTGCTTCGAGGGGGTGAATGGTGTGAGTCCAAGATCATCTAATGGGATATGACCCCCTGCAAGTGGTATCTCTAAATCAACCAATTTATCTACTTCCATATCTTGTGAAGTTTGACTCTATTCTTTAATTTTCTTTTCTTCCACAACTTTCTTGATCTTGTCTTCTTCTTCTCTTTTATTACCAGCTTCCTCTTGTAATATTTTCTTCTCTTGCTCAGCAGCTTCCTTGTATTCCTTTTCCCACTCCTCTTTAATCCTTTTCTGTTCTTCCTTTTGTTTTCTTTCTTCTTTTCCTTTTCTGCTGCCAAGGCTTCTTCCTGTGCTTTTTGTTGTTATGTATCTTTCTCATTTTCTTTTGTTTGACTTGAACTTGTTCCTTCTTTCTTACCAAATCACTTGATGAAGTCTGTCATGTTCTTGGCCCTGCTATATACTTCCTCATCTTTCAAGAAATGATTTGTATATTCAAAATTGATCTTACATGAGGCACAATGTTTATCTTCCTTCTGTAACTTATCATTTCTGATAAAGATATTTTCTCCGAAGTGGTATGCCTGAAGGTATTTCACGAAATTCTCTACTCCTTTGACTTTAGTAAACTTGTATGCTCCTATCGTAAAAGGAAGCAAAAAATAATATGCCTTCTTATTTTAATTTAGAAAGTGTCCAACTCCATTTATAAAAACTTGTCTCACAGGTTCTGTGTGAACAATGAAGTCTATGACATATTTTGGCATTAGAGAAGGACTCCTGGTGCCTCCATACATCCGTATGTAAGTTCCTTCTGGTGTGAAATAATAACCTCCATACTCGCTAATCACCTCCAATGCATTTTCTGACATGCAATTGGGTTCCTCATCAAAAAACAATTTATATAAAGGAATTATGAACTCTTCGCATAAGAGCTTGTGGAAGCTGGCATACTTATGAGCCCACATAATCTGGTAAGCGACATAGAGTGGAGCCTCATCCGAAACCAAATAACATCCAAATTTATAAAATGGGTTCCTAATCAAGATGCAATTGATGAGGTAGGAAGACATGCAAAAATCTACTTTATTTTGTGTTAAACTTTCTTAAGTTGCGGATACGGTTGCAACCATACTCTCCGAGCTAATATCCGCCCAATTAAAAATAGTTCCATGAGTGGCGATATGATACATGATCAACACCCAACTGAGTTTTTATATATTATAATTTTCTCTCCCAAATATTCTGCTCAACATCATGGTTACAATTCTGAATGGGGTCTTCAAATTCTACGAATGATGCTCTCCCCTAGCTCTTTGCCTTAGCTGTTTTCCCGGGAGAAGCATTTTCTTGAAATACTCCGAATGATCTATGTTAATACTCTTGATCCAGTCATTAGTCAAAAATATTTTTTGGAGAAGGTAATTTTATGGATGTTCTTATATGGGCGGGTTAAAACGAAGCGAACCCTTTCCCATTAGCTCCCGCAATGATTCTAGATTTGACATCTATATAAGGTAAGATCCAACCTATTACCTTAGAGAAATGAAATAATTTTGAAAAACTTGGAACTTTATGAATACTTTTTTTCTTTATGTTTTGATAGATCACCATCTTTTCAATAGAAGCATCAGTCACATCTTGATCTCTAATAACTTGATATATCTCAATAAAATCCCGACCTCGTCCGCAGTTTGGCAATAGTCGTTGGCAATTTTTTGGACCCCGCATGTGGGCCCGCTGTCGA
The DNA here is from genome assembly GCA_027924585.1 of Larix kaempferi. NCBI lineage: Eukaryota > Viridiplantae > Streptophyta > Pinopsida > Pinales > Pinaceae > Larix > Larix kaempferi. The sequence continues at coordinate 15,400,584 of BSBM01000547.1, read as the reverse complement.
TTCTCGCTACCCTGTATGGTCGCGTTGACGACGCTCGCCCGCTTTGTTTATACTGCTCGTCTGCTGTCTCTCCACCCCTCGGCCGATCCCCTGCCACTCTTGGCCTGCTCTCTTGTCACTACTCATCACAGCAGTTGGAAGCTCCGTTCGTCGACGAGGTTGCCTGACGGATCCGCGAGTTCAAAATTTGCAATTGGTAGAGGACGGTTGCTGCCTGACGGATCCACGTGGAGTTAACGGCTTCTAGGTGAGGGTATAATTAGTTTCATTGTTTCGTCTATATGTTTGTTTTTTGTTTTCCAATTTTATGTTTGATGTATGCATACGTTTTTGTGTTTTAATGTCTTCTCGAAATGTGGTAGTGTGTGTAGGTTAGTTTGTTTGTTGAGTTGGTGGGTGTTATCGGTGCTTCGTTGGTGTTTTGGTTTTCTGCGCAGGGTTGATAGTTTGTCATTTGCAGGTATGTTTTGACGATGAGTTGTGTCGTTTTGATTTTGTTTTCGTATTTTTATTGTTTTTTGTTGCTAACACAATTTGTTGTTGTGTGTAGGAAATATTTTTCGTTCAGCGAGTTGGTGGTCTTATCCGGTGCGACGTTGTGGTTCGACAATCTGTTCACTGCGAGTTTGGTTTACAGGTATGTCTCGTTTCCCGATCTTTTGTATTGTAAAAAAATATTGTTGTCATTTGAATAAAATTAAAAAAAATATTTGCAGTCAGGTTTAAAATTAGACAGTTTAGTTTTTTTACATTTAATTTTATGTTCATTTTGGTTAACAGAGTTTAAGAACTCTGTTCATGAACAGAGTTTAAAAACTCTGTTCATGAACATAGTGCTTAAACTATGTTCATGAACAAAGGTTAAAAACTCTGTTCATGAAAAGATAAGAAATATATGTTTTTGAATGTTACATCTATAGGTTTAATTTACGAATACCAATATTTAAATGGCACCTGTTCCTATTGGACAGTCTTGTTCTGGTCAATTTTCTGCCACCCCTCAACATGTTTTTGTGTTTTAATAGTTGAAGTTTGCACCTATCTAATTTTTTAGACTAAATTTATATAATAAGATATAAAAATGATGAAAAATTTTACCCTTAAACGGAGTTCTTGAACTCTGTTCTTGAACAGAGTTCTTGAACTCTGTTCTTGAACAGAGTTCTTGAACTCTGTTCATGAGCAGAGTTTAAAGATTCTGTTCATATAAAGAGTCACTTAAAAAGTCATAGTGTTGTAAGTCCTTAATTATTTTTTTTCTTATAAATAATAAGTAATGTTTGTTTATTGAGATATATAATGGAATCATATGTGATGGATGGAAAATTTGTAAGGTTACTATACTACTACAATTAAATGCATTATATTTTCTATCTGATTATGAGATGATTATTAATTTTATCTTTATGTTGCAATAGTAGTAATGCTAGAGTTAGGAGAGGGACTTACAAAAAAAAAATGACTTATACTAGTTTAGGCACCCCTACATTTGGTATGCAGTTCTTTATGAGATATGTCTTTAAGTTTGTAGAATTAACATGTTCAACTTCAATATGTTATGAGTTGACCTTTGTGTAATTTTTTCTTCTTCATATAAATAAAGTACGAATCTTATAATAAGTGGATATATATATATATATATATATATATATATATATATATATATATATATATATATATTTCGTGAGATGTTTGTTCATTGAGATATATAATTCAATCATATTTGATGGATGAAAAATTTGTAAGGTTACTATACTACTACAATTAACTGCATTATAACTTATATCTTATTATGAAATGATTATTAAATATATCTTTATGTTTTAATAGTAGTGATGGTAGGAATTTTAGTTAATTAATTATGCTAGAGTTAGGAGAGGGACTTACAAAAAAAAATCACTTATACTACTTTAGACACCCCTACATTTGGTATGTAGTTCTTTATTAGATATGTCTTTAAGTCTGTAGAATTAACATGTACAAATTCAATATGTTATGAGTTGGCATTTGTGTAAATTTAGAAATCATATCAAATGGAAAGAGTGGAGTATTTGAAGCGAAAGCGTAGGAGGTCATCACATTCATCGGGAATTGGTGTTCCAATTGGTAGTCAAAGGTTGTCGAATTCACCTCGGGGTTCAAGTTTATTGTATGGGTCACAGTCATATGATCACCAACAAGTTGATAGGGGTACAGATGATTCCCCTTTATCTTCTGTGGGAGAGCGTCGATCTAAACCTTCTATCGGTATGAACATTAATGTTTCAATACATGTATAATCTGTATTTTTGTATGTTTTGAATTTTTGGACAAGGTTAACACTTGACTAAGGCTATATTTGAAGCAGAGCGAGGTTAAGAAGATGTGCGTAATTCAACAGAGCGAGAGGAAGATCAAGATAGGATTGTAGATGATGGGATAGGTGCGGGTGCAGAGCAGGGTCAAGAAGATCCTCCTAGAGCTAGGACGACATATGTTCCACTAGCTGAGGGTTGTACACCCATATCAACTTATCCGTCTGATTTACCTGATGAGCTTTCATGGGAAGGTGTTGTGCAACAAACTATCCTTGAAAGTTGTAGATCCCACTATGACAGGTTGAACAATGATCTTTGTTCTTTGGAACTCCCTCCAGAGAGCAGACAAAGTCTAGAGATTGTTTTGGGGTCATTGCAAAAATTCATTGATGCATATGAGGAACTCGGACCAACTACGAATGGTTTTGTTCATTTGATGCAGAGGCGAAGGGACCAAGTTATGGGTCCAGACAAGTGGGAGGTTGTGAAGGAGAGAGTGACCAAAGAACATGCCAATTCAATATTTAATTTCAAAGAAGGCCTTAAGCGAAAAATGTTGAAAGTGCAATATTTCAAGCATCCTCAAATTGCACATCTAATATATGATCAGTTCCTTGCAGCTTATGGTCGATTGCCATGGAATGATGAGGTTCCTAATTATTTTTCTAGATTTTTCTATGCGGAGTTTTTTTAGGTATGAAGCCAAACTATACTGATATTCCTTCTGAATTTTATGGAGTTGGAAAGGGTTGAATATATAATAAAAAAGGTGCTCTTAGAGACCCTACGACTCTTCGACCTCCACGCGAGATACCTCGTCCACCTAGGGTTGTGGCTTTAAGATCGGAGATGGAGCCCACATCCCAACTTGGGACAACTGCAAGGAATTCTGTAGGTGATGGTTTAGCGTCAAATCTTGTTGGAGTAGAAGTGGGATTGGGTCGAGAGAGGGATCGTGCTACTATTCGTCAAAAGTTTGTTTACAAGACGAATGATGAGGTAGATGGATTGAGCATCGACGATCTCAGGGCTTATGCCAAGTCTTGTCGCGATATAGCTTCAGATGTGTTATCCAATGACACATCGAGTATGGGAGAGGTTTGTTGATTATGCTATGACAATCTATTTGATTTTTTATTATTCATTTTGAATTGAATTTTTTGTTACATAGTAATAAGTATATTAAGCAAATGTATTTTGTTTGCAGTTTTCTAGAATGTTGAATGCACATAATTTTCGAGTCTCCACTAGTCAAAATGAAGAGAATCCTAGTCAAAATGAAGAGCGTCTTGGAGAGGTATATTAATTATAATATTTATGCTTGAACTTGATATTTTATATTTTTTTTGAATTTTAATAAATATCAATGTATCTTATTGTTAATTTGACTTATCCATGCAGGTTTCTTTAGAATCGAACTTTTTAGATGATTTACTATCTCTTGTGAGCTAATGATTTTAATTTTCTTGTTTTGGTTTTAAGTTAATTGCTTAATTTATTTTTTGTTTCTACTATGTTTTATTCATTAACAAAATTTAAATTTTAGGGGAGAGACCATATGGAAATTGGGGGTGAAGATGTAGGTTATCTGATGAATGCAGATATTGGCACCGAGGTAATTTTGTTTAACTTGAAATGATCTCTGATATAGGTTTAATATTTTATATTTTTTGGATTTATTTGAAAATTGTTTCCATACTTTAGGATTCATAAATTACTTTTGTACATGTTGCAGCTTGGCTCTCTTAGATCCTTTGGAGCCAAAGGGAAGAATTTGGTGGAAGAAATTGGTGGACATGCATTCAAAGAATTTGATGTACGACTTTTTTAATAATTGAATTGTTTTTTCATGTATAAGTTTAATATTTTAATATCTTGAATTTAGTTTAAAATTGTTTAAATAATTTATGATATTTATAATTTATTTTTATACATGTTGTAGGCCGAGTTGAGTCCAAGGGAAGGTCCTAGTGGAAGATAGTGGAAATATATTGGTCCAGATGGATAGTGGTTCAAACGTTTTTGTTTTTGTTGATATATATATATTGTAGTTGTTTTGGACATCAAGGGTATTTTTTTTTTTGATTATACATATATGTACATTGAACTCACATGTTCATGAATTTTTTTTTGGATTATATATGAGTACATGTTAATTATTTCTCATTTGGTAAAATGTTTAGAATATGTTTTGCATGAATGTTTAAAATGTTAAGAATGAATGTTTGGAACTTTTGATACGTGCAATTTAAAGTTATGAAATGTTGAATGTTGAGAATGAATGTTATAGAAGAATGAATGTTGGGAAAGAATGAATGGGAGGTGTTAGGAATGTTTATAATGTTAATCTAAAGTTAGAAAATGTTCAATGTTGAGAATGAATGTTATGGTAAGAATCAATGTTGGGAAAAAATGAATGGGAGGTGTCAAAAATGTTTAAAATGTTAAGAATGAATGTTTGGAACATTTGATAGGTGCAATTTAAAGTTAGGAAATTTTGAATTTGTAAAAAATGTTCAATTTGTTATGTTGAGAATGAATGTTATGGAAAGAATGAATGTTGAGAAAGTGTTGAATCATAAGAATGAAGGTTTAAAATGTTAAGAAATGAATTTGTTATCAAAATTTTTGGAAGTTTAAGAATGTTGTACTTGATATGAATATTTAAGAATGAATGAATGTTAGGAATGATAGGAATTTTTGATAGAAATATGAAGTTTTAATAGGTTCAATATCCTAATGTTATGAATGAAAATCTATGAATTGTTTGATAAAAGTTTCAATCTTTTGGTTGTTTGATTGATATGATGTTGCATATGTAAATTTCAAATTTTAACTAATATTTTTCATATGTTCATTGTTCAGGTACTTTGTAGTTCGTGAATTTCTAAATATTGCTGAAATCATGGCAAATGGGGATAATGATTTTTTGTTTTTTAATCACAAGTGAGGATTCCCGGATTTTGAAGCTTATGCTAAGTTAGAGCAATGAATTTTAGACAACAATTCGATGAATTTTTATCGATTTGTTGTAAATAATCATTGCTCTAATTTAGCATAAGCTTCACAATCCAGGAATTCTTGTTTGTGATTAAAAATCAAATGATTGTTATCTTCATTTGCCATGATTTCAGTTATGTGAACTTATATGTGAGAGATATATTATCTTTGTAAAACAATCATTTATTTAAAACCTATATAGATTAACAACTTGTTTTAAAAAACTCATTTAGATCATATTTATGGTGAAGTATATTAGAGAAACATGTTCAATGGATTAAAATAATACAAAATTTAGTAGGTTTTTTGGTGATTTCTCATTGGCATCAATTAATCAAAAGTTAAAATTCGGGGCGGAGTGTGGGGATAGCCACACCCGTTATCTCATCCCTTAAGTGGTCTAATAGACATATGGGGACCCGAATAAAGTACTTTTGAATTACCAAATAATTTTTGAATTCATTTTTAAGCATGTTAAAATACAACCATTTAAACTCTTATGTTAGTTGTCATTCAAGATAATATTCATAAAAATTCAATGAAAAAATATATTGTACACAACAGTTGTGACACATGGATAAAAAATAAATTGTACACAACAATTGACATGGACAAAAACATAGATCAATTCATTTTTGATATATAGTTAAAAACATCGCAATGGAATGCCATCCTCAATTATCCGTTCATGGTCACATATGGATAGTTTCTATTTTTTGGTTTTTAACTGTTTTTTTGATAGAACTTGTACCAACCTTATTTGAGATGCACATACTAAATGACTATACTGACAACATATAACATCGGGCTCATAATCTTGAAATTAGACATAATTTTTAGTCATATGCGTCTGCTGAAAAAAATAGCCTTTTAAAATGATGGATCCTCTCTCGTATGTAAATCCGTTGTCATTGTAGTCCTCCAATAACTTCATTTTTCCTTCAGTGCATCGCATCAAATAATATTTCACATTTTCGTTGTTGTCTAAAGGTGCAATCACAGCGAAAACATCTCCTGCGCAAATTATAATTGGTGTTAGCGTTTTTAAATCAATTAAATTGACTATACTTATGGAGATGGACAATAATGAACAATTAACTTAAAAGTCAAGTAAGTTTATTACCTTATCTAACAAGATCTGAAATTCTATCGCCATCAGATGATATTGCTATTTCTTTTGATTCTAATTCTTCTACACTTGCCAGTGGAATTTTTCCTTTTGGATTAATCTCTGTGTGTTTCCAAGCTTTTACGTAGTTGTTTGTTATGTTTTCACAAACTTCTGCAGCTGAATGAAACCGTGCAGAAGAATAGTTCATTTTCCATCTTCGAAGTGCTCTTTTTACGCATGCTCCTGCACCATCATGTTCACCTTTTCCATGTCCAGTTTCAAAGAAATTCCAGCGATGTTTAATGTTCAACGCTTTATGAAGTCGACATAACCAAAAAAATGACCGTGAAGATTTAAATTGACCCGCACATCCATCAGACCATATCCAATGTTCATTGAATTTAACTTCGCGTTTTTTCAGTGAATCATAGAAAATATTTTCTATACAATGTTGAACAAAATGTGTATTGTGTGTATGATCATCGCTGATATAGAAGTGATATTCTTTAATCACATCTCGATTGTCACATGTGCTTTCAATGCCATCAACATCCTGTTGAGAATGTCTATATACAACATGGACAAATATAGAAACTTGGTCAGAGTGATAGTATTCACTATGTATCTCTTTTTGTGCAGCAAATGTATAGTTTTCAGCAAAATCAACCACGGACAAAATTGTTCCGGGTGGAAAAATTTCACGAGACTGTTTGAATTGAAGATCTTGCCATCGTGCTCTATGTGAATGCTGGGTGTATTTATAAATTTCGCTTTCAAAATTTTTGAGAAAATCTGTCACGCATATCTTCTAGCAAATCAATTCTTTTGGAATGTGAATCACTAGAGCTTGTACTATAATTGATGTATTCGTATCTCCTCCAATCAACATTTACATTTGACAATGATTGATCATTATCGATAGGATATTTATTGTGGAATAGCACCAGATTTCCACAATGATGACAATGTTTTCCATTGACACATTTCTTTGAATAAAATACTTCATCGTGATTTCTCTCACATAAAATTTGAGATATGAATTCACGTATTGTGGGCGGAGGTGGTGAATTTGTCCAAATTCAAGAAACATGTCATAATATAACTGAAATTGCACATGATAATGGCAACAACATGTATCACGTATAGTAATAGGTCTAACATACCATGGTTTTTGTTGCACAAATGTAGTGATTGATATATTAATTCCACAATGATCTTCCTTGAATTTATTGAACAATTGTACTTGTGTCATGTCCATTATATGTTTTGGTTGGATTTCATTTACATTTCATGATATTCTTTTGCGTATCACATCTCTTGAATTTGGTGAAACTCGAGCATGTTCCAACCAATATTCTCGTACAATATCTTTAACACCTGCTCCTAATCTATCTTTGTAAGGTTGTCTACAAATAATTGCCTAGCAAGCAAGTTCATTATTTTCATCTATTTGCATTCTGAATTTTCTATGTTTGTATAATGTCTTTCTTGATGTTCCAACTGCTTTTGCTAGTTCTGTTGTCAAACGCTTTTATTTAGTACTAGCTGAAAGAATTGCTGTATGAATTGCTTTACGTGCAGCACTGATATCTTTCTTCCTGGATTTTCCAAATTTTTTTATTGCATCACCTATATTTTCCATCACATTTTGTTTCAATTTCGACTCTTTTGTCGCCTTGTGAATACCCAATAATGATGTAGCACCTTCTAACTTCTTGGACACTAATAAACATATCAAAATTTGTGTTTTTTCCTGCTATTGAGTAATCCTTGATAAATTCATCATAAAATTTTGTAGCACGATATCGTGCAACATGTATTGGTAGTTTTACTCCATATTTGTCGCAATCAATGTCTTCTAACATTTCATCATCAATGGTGAAAGTACCTATACATCAAGTTAAATTTAATTTAACATATATCCAAAAATAAAATTCATTATAAAAAAATGAATTTGAAAAATATATGATATATACATACTAGGTCCAATTTCTGGATCTTGAACTTGATCTTCAATATTGACTTCATCGACACTAGCATGTAAATCACTATTTACATCTTCTACAATGGTCTTTTCAACTTCAATTTGTTCTTCTTGTACTCTATTTTCAATTTCCATTTTCTCAACATTATCATGTAAATCTGTATTTATATCTTCAATAATTCTCTCTTCCGTTTCGGCAACCCTTTGTTTTTTGGCAATATATCTGAGTTTTTGTTTTTCTCTATTACCATCATCATCACGTTTACAATCACCTTTTTTTGACGTTTTCTCTTATTGCCCATGATTGTTTAATCTATAGATGATAAATTAAAGAATCATTACTTTATAGTAAAAATAAATAAATTAAGATTTAAAAACATTTACGGAATTTATAAAAACATGAATTGAAATTTACTTCACCTTATAAAAATCTTGTAAGAGTCTTTTGAAGAAGATCTCTTTGGAATTAACTTTCCTTTGAAAAAACTCTTTGAACAAAAATATTCTTTGAAAAAAACCATCTTGGAAAGAAATAAGAAACTCCTTGACAATAAATCACCTACCCATTGGAAAATAGTAAGAACACTTTGTAAATAAATCTTTTTTGTAAAAATCATTGGAAAAAAAACCTCTTTGAAAAAATATCTAGGAAAAAAACCACTAGGAAAAAGTACTTTGAAAAAAAACTTATTTGTAAACATATCTTGGAAAAAACCCTTGTAAAGAAATAACTTATTTGCAAAAATACTTTGAGTAAATAACTCTTCGAAAAAACTCATTTCAAAGAAATAAGAAGTGCAAAACTACCTTGGAAAAAAACCTTTTGCAAAATACCTTAGCAAAACAACTATTTGAAAAAACCCCTTTCAAATAAATAAGAAGTGCAAAACTACTTTGGAAAAAAACCCTTTTCAAAATACCTTAGCAAAACAACTATTTGAAAAAAGCCCTTTCAAAGAAATAAGAAGTGCAAAATTATCTTGGAAAAAAACCATTTGTAAATTACCTTACCAAAACAACTCTTTGAAAAAATCTCTTTCAAAGAAATAAGAAGGAAAAATACATTTTTTTTGCAAAAATACTTTGGAATAAACACTTTTTAAATACAACCCTTGAAAAGAACTTCCTTGGAAAGAAACATTCTTTGCATAAACCACTTTGCAAACATGTCTAAGAAAAGAAATATTTTGAAAAAACTCCTTGCAAATATGCCTTAGAAAAAAAACTCCTTTACAAAAATGCCTTACAAAAAAACTCCTTCAATGTGCATTTTGGAAAAAAAAAAAAAAACATACCTTGTAAAAACCTCCTTTTGCAAAAAATGTCTTCTTTGAAAACCCTTTCAAAATTAGTTTGACAAGAAATATGCGAAGTTAAAACATGCGAAAATAATGAATCAATTTAAGTTTATTTATACGAGTATAGAAAACATAATTATTTTTATTTTTATTTTATTTTATTTTTTTCCGGCTGACGAGTTTTTTTTTTCCGTTTCGTTATTCGGCCGAATAACCTTCGCTGTAATTGACGGCGTCGTTACGAAATAAGGTTATTCGGCCGAATAATTATTCGGCCGAACAATTATTCGGCCGAATATTCTCTAAAACATGGAAAATTCACATTTCTACAAAATTTTCAGGTTTCTCCATTTTCGGAAGGGAAAAACCACCTCTTACACAACAAAATGAATGTCGGACTTGATACCATTAGGTTCATCATTGAATCTACTTTACGTGGGTATAAATTTTGTTGTATATAGATAAGAACTGATATTTTTTAAGTTTTATTTTCGTAACATGTGTCGAGTTAGGATTCATCTCTTTAAAAAAATGGTGAAAAGAAAAATCCATAACTTTAAAAATACACCACCAAAAAAATTGAAAAAAATGTGGGAATCTTAATTGGCATGTCTACTTTAAAAGGGTGTTCATAGATTTTTTTATTTTTAGAGCCGATTGAGAAAAAAGTGGCGCAACAAAAAAGATTTTGAAAATCGACTGAGTTTCCCCATTGATCGACTTTAAAAAAATATAATAATTAGTATATAGATCCATTGGTTACAAACTTATAGTCAGGCACTAGTACATTGTGTGTAGATTGTCGTAGCATTTTCTGTTTTTGCAAAAAAAAAGTCTAACAACGATTTTAGTGGTGCAACAAATCATAGCTATTTTGTAGTCTTTTCATTTTATAAGAACATACTGTCAAACATTTGCGAAATCGACATATCAAATCTAAATAAAAAAAATTGAAAAAATTATGAATAGAAAGCTAACATAATTCTCTAAAGGTTTTTTTTTACTGCAAAGTGAAATTTTAAACAAAAATATTACTTTTGTTTGCCTGAAGTTGAAAAACATGAAAAAACCAGAATTATTTTCTCACGAGACCCCCAAAATAGACACGAGATCCCACTTGCGTTATATCGCAAGTGCGATATATCCCACTTACATTATAACGTAAGTGGGATTTGGATCATGTGGATCATCTTAAATTTTATTTTCTTTCACAATGATCAAAATACAGTCTAAGAATCATGATCTGTAATGGTATATGCACTCCCAATTCCTCTCATTCCTCTAGAAGGATTGAATCCCACCATATCTCTTCCATATTTCAAAGTTGTAGTTGAACTAGGGTTCGATTCATATGGTCTTCTTATTTCACCATCATTTGTGTTTTTGTTTTTTTTCTCCATTTGTTTGAATGATTAGAGTTTCATTTATTGTACTAATTTTTTTGTCTCTATGCATATAATTTTACTTGCAAAGGCGTAGTTAGAGAGATTCAATTGATTTATGAGAGAGGGGATGTGACATCCCCATTTTAAGGCCAGTAAAAATGCAAAGTTTCCAAAACTTTTTAAAGATAAATCTAATATAATTCCCACATCGAAGTTACACCTAACATTATAAACATAACTATGGACTTCATTATCATACTTGGAACAATTCTATATACAAAATAATACCATTGTACTTTATATCAGACATTAACAAATTACTTGGATTATTCAATAACCAATCCAAAAACCCAGGATACCTCAAATGGATTTGTTCATAACATCTGTAGGGAACTCTTATGATAATTTGAATCTTCCTGAATTTAGAACAATAATTACCTTCATATCCACGAACACCATGTAACAAAGAAAAATCTCTTCACCAAGAATCATTTGATAAGGTACCATTATACATCTTTATAACAACCAGGCCATCAGTATCATAATACAAGACACATGAAACAAAATACAAGATACATAAAGAATAATACAAGATGCATAAAAGATAGAGACATCAACAACAATATACATGGTTCACCCGACTCTTCAGGCTACGTCCACCAGAACTATTATTGTATCATTTATTAAAATATCCCAATAAGGATTACAAAGTACAACACACTTGTTGTCATCTTTTCTTTCCACTTTCTTGTCCCGCTCTCCAAGAAGGCACAACAAGATCTCCGGCGGTACAACTAGCATAGAATTACCATTCTATAGTTGATTGTCCCTAAACATTCCAAGTAGAATATACGATAATGTAATGCACTACAATTTCTTCCAATTTATGACGACACTTCCTAGACATGTAAATCCATCCCTAAGATCTATACCATCGACTAGATAAGTGTCAAGATAACATATAAACAACCTCATTACAATCTCATACTGATTTATTCATACCGGAACGAGTTTTCCAACACTACCATCTCTATTTATCAACGCTAAATGCTTATACAAGGGTCTTTGTTCTATGGTTCCAACATTCATACGTTATTGAATTATTATCCTATTAGCACATAAACAGAAGATCACCATCTTTATTTAGCAATTTATTCATGAAGTCATTACCTACTAATGGTAAGCTTAATGGTGCCTCACAAGCCTTAACATCTCTATGATCGTTATTTACACGGTATGATTATCCCAAAATTATCCTTGACAACAATAATTTGACAAAACTTACATTTACATGACTATCTATAAATTATCCTTTAAAAAAAATCTTTTAACAAAAATATTCATTTACATAGGAACAACAATCCATTACATACACTAAATTTTTACAATGAAAGGCACCTATTTTGTACAGGATACTATCAATAGATAGACAGTGTAGGCGTTACCAATGTCAAGGGATTTCTATGAGATTTACACGATTGGAACTACTAACACATATGCATGTCATTAGAACCACCACTCTTCTTCGGGGAACAGATCTTTTAGGATTAACTAACAGACGGTTTTGAGATTTAGCCCGAAACTAAATCTAAGTGTAACCATAGCATAACAAGTACTTTAAACAAGGATCATGCCTCTGTAGTAATCTACTACCTACCATATAGCATAGTAATGACATTGGTAGAAGTACTATAAGGAAAAAGCAACAATGCGAAGATTAATATCATCACGATTTCAATTTGGTGTATAGATCAGATATCCTATCATTTTTCATCTACCAACAAGGACAAGTAGAGATTATGGTTTCCAATACAGCTAGCCAGTATTCACAACTTAATGACCCAATATGAAACATACTCATCACAATTGAGTATCTAGGAAAGGAAAACCCGAGAGATCCATTCCAAAATAATGGCTTGTATCCAGTAACAATGCACACGTAGATAATTATACAAGGAAGATTTATTCATCTCCTATACCAGGATCTAGATAGCAGTAGGCTAAAGCAAATATATATATATCACCATGCCTTGATACAAAAGGTTAAACACGTATGTCCAAAGCAGAAAGACAAACCCCTAGGATATGGTCTCTTGTTGGTTAGGAAGAGATCTGTCAGACATGGGAAAACAAAAATAATAACCCAAGGGGACGAACTCGTCGATCGATATGCAGAATACCCCAGTATTACAGGAATATATCTAGAATGCATAAGAAAACAGGTGTATAACAACACCGTGCCCGATTTGATAATAAGCAAAGTAATAAAATCGAGCACATCCACCATTTTATTAAAAGGGTGATCGATCTAGGTTAAAATCATAATAGAAAAACAGCGGATCTATGCATGCATATAAAAACAAACGCGGTTCAGTAATGATCCGGGATCCGCTTCTCACTTGAACTATTCCTTCCACACACAACATAAATCAGACTGAGATTACCACAGAAATAAAAGGAAACGGGAGGCCAAGCAATGACCAGGGATCGGCTCCCCATTTGAGCGGTCCATCCCCATGCAATATAAATCAAACTACCTCTTCAACAAGGAAGAAGAAGAAGATAATCATATGAAAAATAAATAAGGATCAAATTCCCATTTCCAGGACCTTCCATAATACATATCTAGCTACCATTGAAATCAGCATATGTAGTTTATGTTATATCTATAGAAATTCATCAGAGGAAAAATTGCTGCGATAATCATAAATGGGACGTTCTACCAGCGGATGCATCACCATATAAAACAATCAATACGGGGCTATGCAACTTCATAGGCAGAATTTTGTCAGTGGATTCGGTTCAGATCAATAAACATAATAAAAATCACTACTGGACTGCGCAAACTCCATAGATAGACGGTTCTAACCAAAGGGCGCTAAAATCAAGCAATAGAAATAAATAAAACAGAGCCGAGCTAATCAAGAATCACCTTCTCCGGAATTCCCATCGAAGCCTCCAATTCTCCTCAGCCAAGATACCGATCAATCTTTTCCCGTCAATGCGTAGCTATCCCCTTCAGATGCGCAGAGATCTGCCTTCATGAAAAATCCGCGCTACACAACATGATGAATCCTCTTCAGATGCGCAGAGATCTGCCTTCATGAAAAATCCGCGCTACACAACATGATGAATCCTCTTCAGATGCGCAGAGATCTGCCTTCATGAAAAATCCGCGCTACACAACATGATGAATCCTCTTCAGATGCGCAGAGATCTGCCTTCATGAAAAATCCGCGCTACACAACATGATGAATCCTCTTCAGATGCGCAGAGATCTGCCTTCATGAAAAATCCGCGCTACACAACATGATGAATCCCCTTTTTCGAGTTGGAAAAATCCTTAAGTAACCACGGGTCATTCCCACATACCCTGCAGTGCAATTTTCTCTTCCAGAGATCAAAATCATTGCCCCAGCTAGAGTGCCAGATGGGCGATACAATCCTTAGTCTCAAGGCAAGTGGCGGTCTTTCACGAGTTCCCTATTCCACTAAGGCGACCAGCTTGCTGAAATTACTGCCTAAAATCCTCCAACGGATCCTAGCTACGTGCCCCTCTCACCTCCAATATCTTCGTAAGAGTGGAGTGAATCTTTTTAGGTCCACACTATCTAACTATTATTTAGATATGGTGGTGTAATGTAATTAGGGAACGTGGCCTTCAAGTAGGCATAACCACGTGTATACTCCACTTATGATACTTTTCAAAATTCCTATCAATAAATGGTGATGCTCTAATATCTTATAATTATGTATAGGAATAGATTTCTTGGTCGCAAAATTCGCTTCTCTAAACTTCAGTAGTTAAGTAGTTTTAAAGGTATAACTACTTCATATAATATGGTCTACTCATTCTGTAGCACCATAATCATATCATTTTGGCATTAATCTATGATATCTTACTTTCTACATTAAGGAGACTATTATACATGGTATTTTTTTAAAAAGTTGAAACCTTAGACTTGTTTCTATTTCCTTGGCATTTTATGCCAATGGTTAAGATGATTATACGAATTGGGATTAATCCTACCAGGGTCATTATAATTAGTAGATAGCGAATAATAACCTAGTTAATTGCTTGCGGTAATCCTTCAAAGACAAACCTTTTGCACTATCATATTTTAAGACGATATGTGAGGTTATGGTCATGGAGCCCATGGATTCCTGTCCATTTTCTTTTTCTCTCCCTTAATGGATTTATTTGTTGCATCGCATTAGTCTTGCCTAGACCTTCAACCGTTAGTTTAAAATCAACCATTTATCTATTTGAGCATAAGTAACAAAACCAACAAGGCCTACTGGTGGGGCCTTGGCCTTGAGCTCCTCACCAGGGCCTCATACATAGTTCACAATATACATTTACAATTCTAATAGGGATACAAGGAGGGATATTACAGGGGACCATATACAAACTTTGTTTGTTCTCTAGATGTGAATACTAGAGATGATTTGAAACATTAATTTTCTTGTCTTATATTCGTTCTTATTTGAGATGTTATCCTTCTGTATAAGGCACTGTGGATCTCTTCTACAACTAATGTCACATGTACAATTTGTGCACTAAATTGATTTCTTGTTTCGATATCTTCTCCTCTAATTTTTTTTCTTCCTTTGATGTCTTCTATCATACCCTTCTCCATATAACTCTGTCGTTGCTTATCCAACCACACCATGTCACCCATCCATGCACCCACTATTTCAACTAAAGTTATTAAAATGGAGGCTAATATCTCTTATTATAGATCATAAAAATAAACAACCAACTTCCTCTCTTCTACCATTACCTTTTCTCCCTTCAAACCTATTTGCCCCTATCCTACAAAGATATAAAATTAGACATTTGAAAAAAACTATTCTCTATCTTTATCTCGTTACTCACGTGATCTCTTTATGAAAATATATTTGATGACTACAAATATGGTAATTCAATTACAAATAAACTCCATGGAGATAAAATAACACATTTTGGTAATGATGTTTTGTAATAAATATTTATAATGAACATTACTAATTTATAATACATATCCTAAGGTATTTTGAGTTCTTTTCTTCGATGAAACTTTATTTTGATTAATTATGTATTCTACACAAGCATACGATAATTAACATGAAGGAGAAGAACATTCCTCGAATTACTCTTTATCTAGTATAATTTTATATGAGGATGTTGATTGTTTGGTAAACCATTGGAAGATAAAAGGGGCTCCATAAATTTATATAATATAAATACCATTAATAGCAAAGGAGAAATTGTGACACAAAATCCCAGAGGGTTAGCTCAAGTGGTTGAGTGTTGTAATCGCAAGCAAAAGAAATCCCTAGGTGGCTATGCAGGGCCTCACTTGATGTCCAGGCTCAAATGGTGCAAACATGATTATCACTCCCCTAAGGAAAGACATAGAGTGAAAATGTTGTAATTATCACTCCCTAGTAGGCTTGCAAGGAGTGACAAAGTTGTAATTGTCCCTCCCTAATCAAGGAGAAAGGGGTGAAAATCCTTATACATTGGAAAAAATGAAGGTCCAAATGATGGGATTTCGACATACTAATTAAGGATTTGTAGAATTCAATGTGCCCTTGTCTCCCTCATCCTTGGTCCAAGGAAATCCCCAATCATTTATTCATTCATATATAAAGGATTAATAGTCCAAGGAAATCCCCAATCATTTATTCATTCATATAAAAAGGATTAATAGAGTTAAAAAATGTAGCTGCGATGTATTGCAAGTGTGATATATCTTACTTTCGATATATCAAACTTGCGATATATCGCAAGTGTGATTTGTAATGCAAAAAAAAAAAATATAAAATAGAGTGACCACTACACCTCATTTTCATTCATATATATCTTAAAGGATTAATAGAGTTAAAAAACGTACTTGCGATATATCGCAAGTGCAATTTGTAATGCAAAAAAAATAATATATATATATATTTAATAGAGTGGCAGTGGCCTCATTTTCATTCATATATATTTAGGATTAATAGAGTTAAATAATGCACTTGCGATATATCGCAAGTGCGATTTGCAATGTAAAAAAAAAAAAAAAAAAAACACAGTGCCCGTGGCCTCATTTTCAAATTCATATATATTTAGGATTAAAAAACACATTTTCATTAATAGAGTTACAAACCGCACTTGCGATATATCGCATATGCGATTTGTAATGCAAAAAATAAATAAATATAAAACACAGTGCCTGCGGCCTCATTTTCCCAATCTACACAGTGAAGGACCAGCGATATCGGGAAGGCGAAAAAAACGCACCTGTCGATTTGCGTTTGAGAGAAGGAGGAGGCAAGCCACTTCACAATTCGGATAAAATGGAAGGTGGGTGGCAATATTTACTAGTTTGTTAATTCCTTTTGAATTTTTCGTTATTTTGTTTGTTAATTTACTAGTTTTTGTTTTTTTTTAAACCAATTTAATAAAATTTGTTACATGTATTAAAAAACAAATAATGAAATTGATTAATTAAATTTTGAAATTGAACTGTTTTGTTCTTAACAGAGAGCACAAACCCAGACACAAACCCCAACCCAAACCAAAATCCAGACACAAACACCAACCCAAACCAAAATCCAGACACAAACCCAAACCTAAACCAAAATCTAGACACAAACCCACACACGGAGGAGGAACATGACCGTAATTCTGAGATTCTGGCTCGTTTGGGTTCATTGAGGCGCCTTAGCTCACTCTTCAGGGGGGGGGACCACTTAAGACAATCTTTAGCTGAGGCATTAGACTCCATAACAAATACAATTTCCAATTCCCAGGAAGCACTGTACAACATTAGCTCGTACAGATATTCCCAAAGGCAATACTATTCCACTGGGTTGAGCTAGAAAGATGTCAAAAAATTAAAGATAACCAAAGACCAATTGTTTTCCTTATTCCGGGACCCCAACATTGGATTGGTTCCACCCACCAGTCGACCACACATTTCCATAGACTAGTGGGTGGAACCAAATATTAAAGGAAATTGAATGGATCACTGGTACATGGTCTTCGATGAAGACCCTCATGGAATATAGACATCCCATTTTATTTCCTTAGGAAGCTGTATGCAGAATTTATCCTGGGGAAACATGTGAACTATTTTGACATTTAAGAGTTCCAGGGTGTAGGTCATGGGATGCCCCAAGATAGGGAAGGGGCTAGGACCGATCCGAACCGTGTGCGACGCCCTCCACGCACACCAAACCCCCCTCGGTTATATCCTCCAGTGGGTCCAGTTCTTGATATTACGCAGGAGTCCTTATTAGATTTGGATGATACATTGCTTCAACATGGGATTGCCTTCCAAGGAAATGTAGGCCAAGGGGTTGGAACTACCGAGGCTGGCCCATCTAGGGTTGGACCATCTCACGGTCAGGATCCACCTTTTAGGTCCCTAGACCAAACTAGAGCTACACATCACACCGATGACGCGGAGTCTTTAGAGCATCAGGTTATTCCACACCCTTGCACATCATGTCGAAGCATATGCTATGGGCCTACTTCAGAGTTTTGGGGCGATGGATTACTCCGATATGTAAGTAACATTCATTCTTTACATAGTATATATATTTTGTTTTATATCACAGTTTTCAATTGTTTCGTAATTTATTTCTATTTAAATAATTATCTGACAATTTACGTGAACAAATATACAGTTGGTGTCCAATGACACCCCAGATTCACGTAATTCGGCTGTTGATGCTGATGCCATTGATGCAGCGGTCAATGCTGCATATGATTTTGGTGCTTCACCATTAGCTGTAAGAACTTTATTTTTAATTTGTCATCGAGTAATTTACATATTTATAATGTAGAGACTGCAACATTCAATATGTCTTAAACTCGATACAATATGTTTTATGTAGGGTGGGCACGGTGAGTTTGTGGAATCCCCGGTCAGTCCCTCCCATGTAGAGGAAGATTCCCAGACTCAAGTATTCTTTTCATTATATGCTTTTAATTATATGGTTTTAATGATTTGAAACATGTATGCGTTTAATTATTTAAAGAAATTTTCTAATTGCATCTTTATGTTTTGTTACATAGCATGGTTATGGTCAGGTTTTTTTTTGACTGTCTAGTAAGGTCAATGTTTAGTATTCCACCCACCGGTGACCCTTTTCCTCCCCCCCAGGTATGTGTACATGTCTCGCTTTCTTTGAAAAAGCCATTTTCCGTCCATGTAGTATATATATGTAGTCTTGTTAGATATTTGTATTTGTTGACATTGACATATATGTTACTTTATGCAGGCATCTAGTGATGCAGTGGTGCTTGAAGAGCACCAAATCGACGTTGTTGGTGACCCACCTCTCCCCCCCCCCCCCAGGTACGTGTGTACATGTCTCTCTTTCTTTGAAAAGGTCATTGTACGTCCATACATATTATATATAGTCTCATTTTCTTTGTATTTGTTGACATTGGTCCGTATGTCACTTTATGCAGGCATCTAGTGATGCAATGGTTCCTGAAGAGCACCCAACCGAGGTTGTTGGTGACCCACCTCTGCCCCCCCCCAGGTACATGTATGTCTCGCTTTCTTTGAAAGAGTCATTGTCCATCCATGTAGTATATATGTCTTGTTTTTTTTGTATTTGCTGACATTGACATGTATGTTACTTTATGCATGCATCTACTGAGCTAGTGGTGCCTGAAGAGCACCCAATTGGGGCCACTGATGACCCTGCACACCCCCCCACCCAAGTACATGCAATTTCAGTGCCGAGGACTTACACACTCATGGTAAGTAAAAATGTTATATTTGCTTGGAATTTGAACAAATGTACATAGAGTTGTATTTATTTTTATAGCTTGGTAAACTAACATACAAATTTTGGTTTGTGTGCAGTCTCAGATATTGAGAATGCTTCCTCCTACAAATCGTTGGGGAATGCCATCGAGCAGCCACAAAAGAAAGATAGACTTCTCATTAGCCACTGACATTGGCAGTGAAAAGGGGGATAAATAGAAATCATGTATAGGGTGGGTACATATAGAATCCATGTATAGGGGGAATACATACATGTACCGTTTTGTTTGTATGTACACAAAGATGTACAGTATGATCCACAATTTTGTATTATGGCCATGTCATGCCATTTTTGAAAACATTATACATGTACATTTATAATATAAAGCAACATTCAGATTTACCTATATATGGTTGACTTGATATGGGATGGATACATGTGTATTATATGCCTTGTAGATATATATGCTTGAATATGTTTTTAGGTTTATGGCTTTGTGTTTGTTGGAGAAGAGTTGGCATTGCAAATAATGAATGTAATGTGTTCGGTATAGAAAGGAAGGCTCTAGATGCCTTACTGTATGATGATGTGAATGTTGTTTCTTATAGTGACAAGCCCAATCTAGAAGTTTAATTTCTAATGAACAAACAAGTGACTTTTTCATAGCCCCTTCCTCTCCTAAACCTTCTTCACCTCTTAAAATTGTTTATATTTACAATCATACTACAACTAACATATCCTTACTATTGATGATACATTCCTAGTCCCACTCAACTCTAGCACTCATTTTTACTCACAACTATTAAATCAAATACCAAGTAGCCACTCTAGTCCTTAGAAATGGAATCCAAAATAACCTCATCTCTTAGACCTTTTTTAATCACTTACAACTTCCTACTACCCCATAGGATTCACCTTATCAACTAGGTTGGGTCCAATAATACAACCATTGTCTTCTAATAAACAAATATATTATGGCGTATCACTTCAAATTTTCATTCATTTTTTTGCTAGATTAAGGTGGATCGCTATTCTATTGCAACACATGAAAATATAAGTATTTGGGCTTATGCTTTCATATCATGTATACCCTTGTGTTGAAGGGTTTTGTTCATGGTTATAGTATGATGATATTATAGAGCCTAGTCATTGTATTTTGCATACAAACCCTTCACTTACTTCTACTCTTGACACCCATTCTCCACCCACCTATACCACATAGTTGTGAACACATATAGGTGGATCACACACCTTGAAGCATAAATACAAAAATTAAAAACTATAGTTCACACTATAAGTGGATTAAGCACACTCCAGGACTCCATCATTTTCTTAAAGTGTAGAAAACTTGGTGAATCTTACCAATTTTTAAATTTCCAACCATAAAATGTTGAACAATATTTTTTAAAATATTCAAATTCATAAGTATTTTATATAGTTCATGGACAATTTTGACCATGCTTATAGTAAAATAATTTTATCCTATGGAATTTGGTTATCATTTTAGATAAAAATTGAAATTGGAACATCGTTTGGAAAATAAACATCTAAAATTAGCCCATGGGTTAAATTTCACCCCTAAGGTTTTTCCTACGTCATATATAGAACAAAAACACATTCCTTGTAGTCATTGTCTTCCCCTTGGACACATTCATTTATACCACGAGGCATGGAATACACATTGGCACTTTATCTAACTTAGCTTCGTAGTGTGTATTATCCCTAGTTCTATGTCTACAACCTCATGTTTCACATTTGGTTTAACCACAGATAATCATGGATGGTATACATAACCTACATCGTTGGATGAAAGCGAGGATGTTTTATAGCTAAATTGATAGGAAATGATAAGGAACATGAACATAGTCTACAAGCCCAATGTAGACTAGGGTTTTGCTCAGTTTCCATCAATGCAATCTCGCATTGTTGGTTCAACTCTGCAAAACACTCCACCGAGCTAGTGTTGGAAGCGGTCCCACGTCGGCATTTCCCATACACACTACCAGGATCCAACGACATGCAATCTTGCCGCTCCATTTGTTATTTCGCTCCCGGATCGAAAGTCACCAAGTGTCCCTGAACGACATTTTCATGCGACTTGCAACTCGAAATATCTCGACGATCGGAGGTCGGATCGATGAACCGTCGATTCCGTTGCTATCCTAGCATGCGATTACCTCTAGGTAGCCTCTCCTCCATGTTTCCATGGCCCAGTGACTTCATTATGCATTCATTTCGTAAACTAGGGTTTTGCTCAGTTTCTATCAATGCAATCTCACATTGTTGGGTCAACTCCGCAAAACATGTTGCAGCATTAAGAAAACACTATGTGTCTAGAGATCACAGGCTATATTATTCTTGTACCAACGTATAATCCAACAAGAATATGCCTAAACTACACTTACAAATTACAAACCAACTAGGGTTTCATGAACTAGACACCGCATAATAAAACTAGGGTTCACAAATTGAGACATGGAACTAAAAACTAGGGTTTTATGAACTCTCTAGGTTTAGATCATGTACCTAGGCTATGTACATACATGAAACAAAATGAATAGGATATGCATGTATACATGAAACAAAATGCCATATACCTAGGCTATGCACATACATGAAACAAAAAGGCCATATACCTAGGCTATGCACATACATGAAACAAAATGAATAGGGTTGAATAATTTCACATGAATGCATGCCTAATATGTAGAAACACATGTACATGAATTATATGCACATACATGAAACAAAATGCCGTATACCTAGGCTATGCACATACATTCAAAGCAAAATGCCATATAACTAGGCTATGCACATACAAGAAACAAAATGAATAGGGTTGAACATGGATCACAAGTGGAATTTCACATGCATGCATGACTAAGATGTAGAAACACATGTACATGAATTATATGCACATACATGAAACAAAATGCCATATAACTAGGCTATGCACATACATGAAACAAAATGAATAGGGTTGAACATGGATTACAAGTGGAATTTCACATGCATGCATGACTAAGATGTAGAAACACATGTACATGAATTATATGCACATACATGAAACAAAATGCCATATAACTAGGCTATGCACATACATGAAACAAAATGCCATATAACTAGGCTATGCACATACATGAAACAAAATGAATAGGGTTGAACATGGATCACAAGTGGAATTTCACATGCATGCATGACTAAGATGTAGAAACACATGTACATGAATTATATGCACATACCTGAAACAAAATTCCATATACCTAGGCTATGCACATACATGAAACAAAATGAATAGGGTTGAACATGGATCACAAGTGGAATTTCACATGCATGCATGACTAAGATGTAGAAACACATGTACATGAATTATATGCACATACATGAAACAAAATTCCATATACCTAGGCTATGCACATATACCTAGGCTATGTACATACATGAAACAAAATGAGGTATTGAAAGAAGTTAGAAGAGAACTATCATACTTGTTGATAATTGCTAGTTTTAAGGTTTATTGGTCATATGTAAAAATTGGCATAAATATTCATAAACTTGATATACAAGAGAACTTTTGGCATATGAAGATGATGAATATAAACTTGACTCAAGAGCATGTTATTTTCTGATTTCTATTTGGTGGTGTCTAAAGACATCGGTTGTTCTTGGCGCCTCCAATGTGCCATAAATAGTGTTTGTATCCTAGGCATAAGAAAGGCTAAACATTAGTGCTCTCATAAGAAAATAAGGAAAATGTGCAAACGTTATTTATAGATAACTCACCTGAGGTTGTAGGATTGTGTTTATAACTTGTCCAGTAAATTATGTCTGTGAATGGTATCTGACATTCACAAATTAGTACATTGGGAATAAACTGAAGGCTAAATAATTGAAATTGTGCTTCAGCACACACTTTAAGGATTAAATTTAACGCACTTGACAATCTAGCCACACTGGACAATCTAGTAACACTTGACAATGCACTCACTCGAGTAGGCCATCTGGATCATCTTTGTTGCCGATGGTGTCCATCAATCTCTCATGCTCTAAATGAGGTAGCAAGTATTGTACATGTGACCTATTTTTTTTTGAAATTGTGCGCAGCTTGATGTTTATACCAACTACCAGGTTGGTGAAGTGGTATACAATAGCTCCTGGTTTATAATCTTGATATACATACCCACGCTTCCTTTTTTGTTGTGCTGCTAGTGTCAGGTACTCCCCTTTTATAACCATCGAGCTAGTTGGGTATTCAATATTTTCATCATCTGTAACAGGTTCAAGAAGGGTTTGTTTCCCCTCTAAGCAACGTGCCAACCAATAGTCAGAACCCCATTCATTATTTTTTGGGGCAACCAATGCATATATCTGACCTATGAAAGGAAATCGAAAAAGGTTAAAAATACATAAATATTAAAAATGGTCTTGCATGTAACATAAATAAAATTTCTTTCAATGTAAGGGCTTGTAGTGATTTAGGTACTACTAATTTATTTTTTTGTACCTGCTTGTATGAGATCTGATATGTGATCATAGTCTATAGAAATATATTTCTGATCATCTTCCAAATGGTCTATTTCATTAACCCCCTTGAATTCAGTGCCAAGTGTCACTCGATCCCATGTATCAACTGTATCTGTATACTCACAATCATCCCATTCATCTATTCTACAGGAACTGCAAAAGCAAGACTTCAATCTTGTCCAAATTTGTAGGGCCGAGTTGTCTGAGCTTCTAATTGAATGAAAACCTCGAGTTCCATGCACTTTGTTCACCCGATGTGTTTGGGATTGGTCCACATCTGTCACCTCCCAGAATATTATCCACACTAGGTGTTTCCTTGTTGCTTTTTCTCCCATCACAGGTGCACACCATTCGACTATAGATGAAGCGTCTCGAAGGCGAGCACCTATAAATTTCATCTCTTCCCTTCGAAGGGAAGTTTTTATGCATGCACCAGCACCATCATGCTCTCCTTTTCCATGACCTGTTTGAAAGTAGTTCCATGTATGTGGCACCTTGTATTTTATGTGCAACAAACACAACCATTGAAATACACGTGCATTCTTGAACTGTCTAGCACAACCATCTGACCAAATCAAATGACGATAAAATGGTATATCCATAGCTATCACATGATCATAGAACAACTGAAAGCAATGTTGCATGTAATGAATGTCATGGGTCTGGTCATCACTGATGTAAAAGTGACTCTCTTTCAATATCACACATTTCTCTTCATTGCTATCTGGCCCATGTTGATAACTGATATGGACCATTATGCTCACCTGCTCTGATTGATAGTATTGACTTTGTATTTAATTTTGTGGTTGGAGGGTGTAATTTTCCGCAAAGTCAACCACTAATAGTATTTTTCGGAGAGGGAAGGTGTCCCGGCATATTCTAAATTGCTCATCTTGCCACCGTGCCATATCGACATGCTGAATGTACTATTGGATCTTTCCACATAACTCTGGAATAAAATCACATACTTGCACCTAGTGGAAAAAAATAAACCATGTTATAAAACAACAGAAAAATATTTACATGAATATTAAAATATACATCAATATTTAAAAAAATGTTATAAAACAACATATAAACAATGTACACTCAGTTAAATGAACATTTTTCGTGTAGATTGTCACCTGTGAAGTCACCAATTTAATCTTCTTGCTTTCTTTCCCATCACGTAGTTGATATGTCTCATATTGAAAGTTTTGCTTCTCGACAATTGCATTACCGAATGCTTGATCTTCACTCTCATGGATGAAATCAGACCATAAAGATAGCCCACCACAATTGTTGCAAGAACCCTCTACACATTGTTTTAAGTAATGTGTCTGCCCATCTTGCCTCGGACACATTATGCTATGGATGAAATCTCTAGATGACATTGGCGGTACTATACTTGAGCATTCCTGCACATGGTTAGGATGCAAAAAACGACGTATATGTGCAAATGTATGATAATTTAGATCAAACTCTATGTGGTGTCTACAACAACAAGTGTTTTGGATTCTATTGATTCTAGCATACCAAGGCTTGCATTTTTCAAAAGATCTTTGCCCGAGCCTTATCTCTACATGGGAAACTTTAAACATCTCGAACAGTTGAGTTTGTGTCATGTCAAGGTAATTTTTAACATGCCCTTCATTGTTCATAGAATGCCTACAGTGTTTTAACACATCCTTTGTGTTAGAAGAAGGCCTAGTGTTATCATGCCAAAAAGTGTGCACTAGTCCCTTCACTGCTTCAACCAACTTCATGTCTTTGCGAGGCAACCTACCGCTAAATTCCCATAATGTATCCATTTGTCCCTCTACATCAAGGTTGTCTCTTCTTACTGAATATTTTTTAAGTGTTTTTGGATGTAAAGAGACAATTTCTGATGTGCATTTAAGTAAACGACGTTGTCTTGTGGATCTACATACAATTGATTCAGCTAATACACGGCGAGCCACATTACAGTCTTTTGAACGAGTTTTTTTACCAATTGATGTGAATGCAGTAGCAAGAGATTTAACAATGTGATTACTTGATTTGGTATTCTTCAATGTTCTTATGCCTAGCTTTTTTCTAACATTTGCCATACTTTTAGATTTAATCAAAGCTAAAAACAATTGACATTTACTGGCTTCAGATTTTGGTTCAAAATATTGTTTCATTATTTGAGAACAATGACGAATGATTGTGCGTTTAGCCACCTTACCTTCCATGGAAATCAATTCGCTCTCATCCACTTGTATGCGTTTAGGAGTTCTCTTTCATTTTGATGCGATATTTCTTGTCGTTTGAAATGCTGGAGAGACGTTTACATCCACTACAGGATGACAACTTCGATTAGGAGATTGAACCAACTGGCATGGTTGTTGCAGAGTCTCATCAGGAACATAATGATTGAGCTCTATAGAGGGTTGTCTGGTTAATAATGGACCAAAATTTTCATCTTGGTTATAACCAGCTTGCATTAAAGTGCCAATATCTTCCTCAGCCTCTTCATCAGGTATTTGTTGAGCGGGAATGGGAAGTATTTTCTCATCCAATGAATGCCGACGATTTCTTGAATGTTCCCTCTTATTTTCTTTTTTAATTTTAGCTTCTTCGGGTGTAAGCATCTTCCTCGCTGACTTCCGAACTCTATTACGTGTATTCCCCATTGAAATCCACCCAAAATTGTACAAAACCTATGGATCTATGTAATAAATGATTAAATTGCAGGTTGAACAGTACTCTTTGCGCAGGTTTCAGAAGAATTATGTCTTTTCCTGTACAGTAAAAATGGCCCACAGCCTGCAACCCAAGATTATTTATTAAACAAATATCGCATATGCGATATAACGCATCTCTGTTTTAATGCATCTTCG
Source organism: Larix kaempferi (assembly GCA_027924585.1). NCBI lineage: Eukaryota > Viridiplantae > Streptophyta > Pinopsida > Pinales > Pinaceae > Larix > Larix kaempferi. The sequence continues at coordinate 15,373,388 of BSBM01000547.1, read as the reverse complement.
TTATATCGCATATGCAATATGAACTATATGATTTTTACACTTTCTACAAATGGCCAGTTTGTTAAAAACGTGATCACTAAATCGCATATGTGATATATCGCATATGCGTTATATTGTGTAATATCCATAGTTGGATATTCTCAATTAGTTAGGGTTGAATCCATGTTTTCAGAAAATAACCCACAAATCCGTAGATGTAAAATGATATGTAAATTGATAAGATAAGATGATGTCTTTACAAGATAGACTTTCCCGTATTTATAATTGTTTAAAGGGTGTCTAACGCAACTCTTCATAAAGAGTTACACCATTTCACTAATTAATTATACTATTATATTATTCTCGTTTGTTGTTATTATTATTATATATATATATGTTGATGTTTATTTTATTATTATTTTATTAATAACATATCGCATATGCGATTTAGTGCATATCAACTATTGAAACCTCATTTAACCATGAACCATGAAAACATCATTTAATCCCTAGAAGATTGGATTTACCCTTGGACCATGGTACAGTGTCTTCAGAACTATGTTTTGTCTAGAAATATTCGTAATGGTTCCTATATGACCATGGTCAACGCCTCGAGAACAATCTTCAATGCATAAAATAATCTGATGGCACATATATCCCATATTAAGGCTAAATATCCCCTTTAAAGGGCATGTGTAGTGGTTTAAGACTTGTTTCTGTTACACTTTTGTCCCATTACCATGGTTAAGACCCTGAGACCCATCCTTAGTGCATAAAACCTCATAATGACACCCATATCCCACTAAAGGCCAAATATTCCATCTATAGTGCATGTGTGTTGATTTAGAGACTCATTGGACCATCTTTTCTTCCATGACTATGGTTAATGTCCAGAGATCCATCCCTACCATCCAAAACCCTATAATGTCACCCTTATATCCTTATAATACAATTTAGACTCCCAATATTCCATCCAGATGATCTATGGGGTGGCTCATGCCCCAACATTACATTGATTAAAAGCTAAAAGAGGTGTGGGGGGAGTCAAAGGAGGGAGAGGAAGTTGTAGAGGGAATCATGGGAGGGAGGGATGTGTAGGGGAGAGATATGGGGGGGATGAAGGGAGGAGAAATATAAAGGGAAGGGAGGGATTTGTCTCTGGACATTGATATGAGGGGGAACCAAAGAGAGGAGAAATATAAAGGGAAGGGATTGGTGGGAGGGGAATAAATATAAGTGGGAGGGCGGGATGGGGGGGGGGAGAGATATAGGGGAATAAATATGAGTGGGAGAGAAGAGGGTTATATATAAAAGGGAGGGATGATTGGGTGCAAGAAAGATATAGGATAATGGATGGAGGAAAGATATATAACATAATGGATGGAGGGACAAATGGGGGGGGGAACATTAAGGAGTGAGAGGGAGGAGAGGGATGGATGGAGTGGTGGTATAGATAGAGGTATAGAGTGAGTGAATGAGAGAGACAAATGGGGGGTGGTTAAAGAGTGAGAGTGAGAGAGAGAGAGAGAGAGAGAGAGAGAGAGAGAGAGAGAGAGAGAGAATGATGGATGGAGGGATGGTTAGAGGGTGAGAGAGTGGGATAATAACAATGAGAGAGTAGGGATTTAGGGAAATGAAGGATGGTCAAGGATGGTTACACTGAGGGATAGATATGAGGGATTGTGTGTGTGTGTGTGTGTGTGTGTGAGAGAGAGAGAGAGAGAGAGAGAGAGAGAGAGATCATGGATATTAAGAAAAGGAGAGAAATATGGAGAGATGAATGAGGGATGAAGGATTGAAGGTGGAGAGAGGAGGTAGGGGGAGACAGTGAGGGATGGAGTGAGTGATAGGATGGAACACATGGATGGAGGGAGGGAGGGGGGAATAGAGAAAGAGTTTTGGCAGGAGGGAGGGGCAACAAAGGAATTTTTTTAGAGGGTGTGTGGATGTGTGTGAGAGAGAAGGGGGTGGAGAAAGAGAGAAGGAATTATGGGGGGAGAGAGAAGGGGGTGGAGAGAGGAGGTAGGGGGAGAAAGTGAGGTATGGAGTGAGTGAGAGGATCAATCATCAAGATTTCTAGTTAAATTATTTGTTGAAAACTTTCTAGTTAAATTATTTGTTGTTTTTGAATCAATAGTGTAATGTGATTAAACTATTAAAGATCATATAGAAACAAATCACATTAAAATGTCATGTGTACACCCACATTTCATCCCAAATTCAAAATATTTGTTACAATACCAACCTTCCTAACATTTTAACTCATCAAAACTATGGTGATTTATGAATGTTTCTCTTAAAAGTTTCGAGCACAGAAATATAATTCTAAAGAAAACCAAGTGACTCCTTACCTTTTTAAAGGTTTGATAGATCAAAATTTGTCTCAATGGATGCTAATAACAACCATAATCATCATCAACTCAAGTAGAGCATTATTAAGTTATATAATAAATTTGTCATTAAATAAAAAACCCTACTTGAAGTCATTTAACTACACTAATATCAAAGAAAGTTTGATTAACAAAATAAGTGCAAAGATATGTTGGTTCTCATCAATAACATCAATCAATAGATGCATAGTGAACTATAGGTCGAAGCCACAAACTTCAACTATCTTAGTGTAGTAAGGTGAAGTTCTATACTAGGAGACTACACAATAGTGAAGATGGAATTGTCGAGATATATTTGAATCGATTTTTCTTCGGTGCCTATTAAATCTCATACCTAGGATAGGATACAAGGAAAATTATTAAAACGGCGAGGATGAAATCCCTAACCCTTGAAAATGGATTGAAAACCAAATTATACTCACCACGATATCCCAATTACTTCATCAATAACAATCCACCATTTGGCTTCTTAGATGTCCCATTCACTTTGATGTGAGTTTATACTTTATACCGTACTACCCCATACTACCTAATATATCAAATATAACTTAGTTGAAAATAGAGATGTATTGTTTCCGAACCCATTTGTCATGTTAAACAATGTTATATTAACCATGATGGGATGCTATCTTACATTTCAAAAGAATAATATTTATGCCACTCTTTTATCTAATAATCTTTATTCTCTATTTACTCTTTTGTACTAAACCAAAATGCATATTCGTTATATCACATATGCGATATGAATCGCATATGCGTTATAACGCATATACGATATGAACAAGTCTAAACCGCATATCCGTTATAACGCATATGCGTTAATTTAAAATTTAAAAACTCGGCGGGAACAAGGCTTGGGATGATGTTTGGAAATAGCTTTGGACTGCCGAACCTATTGGCTAGAACAAAAAAACCAGGGCCATTGCCTATATTTTTGAACTCTATCAATATGCTCAGTTTCAATGGCATGTTTTGCTATGAAAAACTCAATATTTTTTTATGAAAATATAGAATATTGTAGAGTACGATCTGATGATTCTGAATATGTAATTTTTTCATAAAAAATGTATGTTTTATTTATTTATTATTAATTTTCTAAATGACACACGCCAGTTTTCGAAAATACATACATCGATTCATTTTTATATAACTTTTTATTGCCTTCACCATTTCCCAAGAAAACTATGTGGTGCACTAGAGGAGACTGAGCTCTACAATCTCATATATAGAAAACAATGATTTCATTAAATTTCCCCTCTAAAGTGTTGCACCCGCACATAATGTTTTAATTTCAAGGTATTTTGACTTCAATAATTAATAATAAAAAAAATTTCATGAAATTTTTTGAAAAACTAGTGTTGCACTAGGACCATATGTCCTTTATATGTCTGCAATATTTTATTCAAAATGGACATCATTTACCTCAATAAGTGCTGCACCCGCACAAACATATATGTTATGATGTGCTGAAAATTTGAAAACCCAATTTAACGGAAACTAATTTTATAATCATTTACACAATTTTTTTATAGATAAATGTTATATTTATGAAAGCTGATTCAATTACCTATCTTTTGTCTTTTTACTTTATCTTCAAATCCATTATGGAAGTACCCTTAATTGTCACCTAAAGTCAGAGGTTCTAGGTTTTTTCAGTATTATGTGGCATCTAAAGTGTCTTTAAAGGAGTCCATGATTGTGCATCAGCCCTATACTTTCTACTATCAACCATTAAACACTATACCAACTATCTTAAGACGTGGAGACAAACAGTTTCAACTTAGCTATTGATTTCCCACCCATGCAAAATAAACAAATTCCTTAATGGGTGAAAGGATACCTACCTGAAAGTGTAGTAGTGATCCCGAAATGAGGAGGCTCCATAAGTTGTTGAGATCTTTTGAAAAATATTCACACAGTAAATCGGGAGAATGGCGTTTCAACAAGTTGTAAAATGTAAAAAAACAAAAAAAATCCCCCCCCTTTTAAACCAATGGAATAACCCTAACCAATAAATGCACATTTATGTTTGCCGACAGACCCTCCTTTTTTTATGGCGATGCTTTAAAGTGGAGTTCAAAAATTGATTTCCGAAAATACATGTTTTGATTTCCAAATACTAATTTAACGCCGTCCATGTTTCAGATGTTTAATGGATTTTACACCGAGTCAGTTTCGTAGAAAAATGAATTTGATGTCAGTTCAGCTTCAGATGTAAAAACAATCCCATGTCAATTTATGTTTCGGATGTATAATGGATTTTACACCAGGTCATTTTCAAATGTAAAATAAATTTAACACCGGGTCGGTTTCAGAGCAAGCTCCTATTACGTATTGGTAAAAAAATCAGTTTAGGAGCGATCTATTCGACAGACCATCGGTGAGAAATTCCATTTTGCATAAACCATTTCAGAGAGAAATTCATTTTTCACCCGATTCACATAAACTTATTCCTGCTCCGATCGTTTTGGTGACAAATCGAAATTTGTTCGGACCGTTTCAACAACAAATCAAATTGCACTCCGAACGTTTCAGCGACAAATCAAATTTTGCTTCGAAATAGGAAAATACAAAAAAATATTCTACGTGTGGAACTTTTCTACAAAACAAAATTTTATTTTTGAAATCTAAAGAAGGTAAAGACTAAGAACGCAATCACAAATCAAAAATTAAAGAAGGGGCCCTATAATTTCATGCAAATTTTTGGGAAGTAGGTTGCAACTACAACAATTGGAGACTAGCTAGTGAACATAGATCTCTAAGAAAGGAACACAAAACTCGTAATCAGGGTAATAATCACTTCTACTAATTATTGATTTCTAATTGTAGTAGTCATGCTTTAATATTTCTGTTAATGATTTAAAAGTATTTATTTCAGTTAAGAATAAGATCCTCTTGGATCATAATGATTATTAACTTCAGGGAAAGGGTATCCTGGTTTATATTTCACAATCACTCTCTCGAGGCCATAGCATGGGGTTTATTTACATGCCCTATCTTTTGGCTTCCACTAAATAAGACACCACATGATGGTAACAATATCAAGTAGAGGTATTCATGTGTTCCTCATTCCTATACTACTAGCATTTATTTAATGCTTTTAGCGTACTTTGACGTTTGAGTCTTTTTAATATATGGCCCTCTTTTGTATTCAAATATTTGCCATATATTCTTCTATTCATAATGTACTTTTGTGTGAGTAATGAATATTTTATTTGATTTATTATACTCATAGATGGAGAAGAACCTTCTAGAATATCATCAAGAGAGAGGTAATATTAGCATTATGTTTAAACTCTATAGTTGCAACATTGTATTGTCTTATTTAATGAAAATTAAATATATTTTAACATTTTATTTAAATTGTTTTATTAATTTTTTAATGAAATTGTCTAATTATATTTGTTGTGTACTATATATTATGCAGACATTGGCATGTTTGATAGGGAGGTGCCTCCTGATTCAGTTCAAGGTGATGATGATATGCAGGAGCTTGAGGTTCGTACATCACCTAGATCCATCCTACGACGTATGCTAGATCAGAGGTTTTGACAGGATGTGGCAAATATGTTGTCCACACTGTTGGATCAATGAGGAGCCACTCTTGTACAAGTTGCATATATCATGTGATACCTTGATCTCACAGAGATTATGCCTCATGATATGTGATTGTTGATGTAGTATGTAGTTGGAACATCCATGCTTTTATATTCTTAGAGGCCAGAGGATCAGTATAGGTCATCTGATGAGGATGGAGGTCCTCGTCCTCATCCACATCCTCCTCCTCCTCACCATGGTGTCTTGGGATATTCGTCATCTCATGATCCACCTCCTCCACCTCACCATGACGCAAGAGCATCGTAGTCTAATGATCCACCTTCTCCTCCTCACCATGATGTGGTAGCATCTCCATCTCATGATCCACATCATTTTCCTTCTCCTCACCATGATCACAACCAACCATTATTTACTCCACACCTATTCGACCCACCACCATCTCATATCCATCCACTCATCCTACCAGCCACTCCACCATCTCCTATTCCAGTCACCTAAGTTGTAGATATGATGGTTGCAACGGGTGATATTTGTCTTGATGGAGGTATCTATACTGTTCTCTAGTCTGCTTTTTCTTTTGATAGAGATACTAATTCCTTTACTGGTTGTAAAAATATCTTATAGCAGTTATTGGACTAGAGATATTGCATATTTGGCATGTATTATGAGTTTGATATTATTGTTTGTATATATATATATATATATGCACTGCATTTTTCATGTTGATACTTATTTATATATGTTGATGGTGATGTGTATGTTATATGGTGTTAGTTATATGTGTGCGCGATGGTTATGTTAGAATATAATGCAACTTGAGTTTTGTTAGATGTTATTATTAGATTTGTGTGTTAGATGGTGTTTAAATTTGTTAAATGTATATGTTAGACAATGGTAGATAAGATAATGTTTACATGTGTATGTTAGGCGATGTTTGATATGTATGTTAGATTATGTTAGCTATTTTTGTTTGTTTGTTTGTAAGATGGTGCTTATGTTTGATATGTGATGATAGATGCGTATGATGTTATATGATGTTTGTCATACTTGTATGATGGTTATGTTAGATGTTGTTTATTTTTACTAAGTTTTCATGATGATGATGATGATAGTATGTCACATGATGTTAGGTGATGGTGGTGGTGGCCATTGATTTCATGATCACATTATAATATTTTTTATTGTTATGTATGGACTTACCTTTTTATGAACTCAATGGGTTGTCAAATTATTTTATGATATTAATCTTCATGTGTATGTTGTATATCGTTTATGTCGATGAGTATGATTCATGTGTGTGATGCAATTTTATCTATTTATTATGTATTTATATCGAAGCCATTTATATGTTCTATAATTATAATTACAAATTGTGCACAATCATAGTTGTAATTGAAAGTTATAATCTTGACTATAATTACAATGTACAATAATTATTACAATTTCACAACTGCAAATTACAATAACAATAACAACTACAATTACAATTACAATTACAATTACAATAAGAAATTACTTATTAGATTTACAAGGTACAAATTACAAATTGGACAATTATTTACAAAATTGCAAGATTTCAAAATAATTTACAAAATTGAAAAATTGCATTCATTTTAATCATCTTAACAAATGGGGTGGTCAACTATAAAATATTTAATTCATCAGCCAACAATTAAAAGTCTCTTACGACATATCATGCATTATATGTAAGCCTTAGATTTTCTTGATACTAATATTTGTAATGTGCTATACAAATAACTTGCAATTAATTCTAGAATTGAAGTTGTAGTTACTCTATAAATAATAATTGCATCTATATAACATAACTGTAAACTCAATGATTATTATGAACACCGTAAACAATGAGAAAACACATTATATATTGAGTGAAAAGAACACATGTACACCAAGTTGAATATACGCACACAATGGTATGATTATGTGTATTGATAAAGATAAAATGATCTTGTAAAGGTTAATATAACCACATAAAAGTAAAGTGTATAAATTCAATTCGAAATTGAATGTGGACATGTCACAATTAAATAGAAAAATGAAATGATCACACAAGACAAATGAAATGAATAGAAATTAAAGACAAAGAATTAAGCTAACAAGAAAAATAAAATAACAAACTATTAACTAAGTATCACCCTTACTCTATGGATTAGGCCTTATTTCCTTAGAATAGGCTACAACTAACACTATCTCCCCAAAACAATAATTTAACCACTCCCTACTTTTACAACATCACACACAATAAGTAAAAGTAAAACCCATTTGTATTAGTAAAATAACTTGCACAATCTTAGACTAAGTATTTTATTTCCAAAGAATATCTATCAACACCCCCTTCTTAGTGATGATAATGCTCTTTTATACACAAACTAACTATATAACATAAATAACAAGCATCATAAATGTAGACCATCACCCCCTTCTTATTGATGATAATGCTCTTTTATACACAAACTAACTATATAACATAAATAACAAGCATCATAAATGTAGACCACATTGAGAACCGAAAGAGTTTCAAGTCTTTACAACAATATTAACAATTAGACATTCAAAATAAAAATAGAAAAATAATTCCCAGAGTCTTAACTCATACAACCTTATAAATACAATGGAAATTTCATATAGAAATTTTTCTTTATCCCCATGAACAAGTTAGATCTTTACAAACTAATTATATAGAAACACATATAAACATTACATTGAAAAAACTATTTTTTTTACCTTGATGTCAATCCTTCCCCTTCATAGGTTTGGTCATGTACTTATCATTGATCTTGTAATTATTTTTAAATTTCTTATTTGTTTAGTAAATTAAATCCTTGGTATTTTTCTAGAACAATGTTCATGGCACATGGATATGAGTACATCTTTGTCCCCTACTGAATCGTCCTCACTATTTCCAATAGCTTCAGATTTTGATTTTTCCTTCAACATCCAGTTGGGATCCTTCATTTCTAAAGGGTCTATCATGTCCCTAGGTTGCTCCTCCTCTACAATTTGGGTTCCCTCCAAAGGGGAGGGGATCAATTTTTCAATGTATAGTGACATAATCCTTTTCTTGTTTTACATTGGGGCATATTATTTAAAACCTAGGTGAAAAATATCCGCTACAACCTCAAATTCCACCAAGTATGTTGATGGATGTTCCACAATAATTTAGTGAGTGGCCTAACAAAGTTTTGGTGTACCTTTTAATTTGAGATTTTCATTTAGGGAAAATCACTATTATGTCTTCGAAACAAGATGTACGCTATAAATAAATATTATCATAACCATGGTTAATGTAACAAAAAATGCACAATGCCTACATTTCTAGACAATGCACACTTCAATTTCAAGGGGATCTTGACCTATTCTCTTTATTAAACTATATTATGTAAAATTAGTCACAGTAGATCTAATGAACAAGTAAATCAATCACAATAGATGAAACTCAGAAAATATGGTGTAAACTGTGCAAAAGCTTGCATCGGTGCTCTATATCCCAATAAGGGTGAAAATACAATACAATCCTGTCACAATGAGTGAGCAATTCGAATTAACTAAGGAGGTCATTTGAATTAACTGAATGGCATAGCTTGGCTCCAACTAGGAGTCCTCATCATCATCAGTGGTGGTCATCAATGCATAAGTAACTATAAGACAGGTGTGAAACTGAGTCTAACTGAGTGTAATAAGTGTAACTGATGGTAAGTGGCACTAATCTAGGGATGGAGGCTCAGTGGAGGGTGCATGAGGAGTTAACTGCACTCAGAATAGGTAGTCATGTCTCATTGGAGCTCAATCGGAGTGATAACAGCAGTGAGGAGTCAGTCTAGCCTCAAATCAAGGAAAGACTAGTGGCCAATTGAAGTAAACTGGACTGGTAGGTGAGAAAGGAACCCTTCTTCAGTGGAAGGTGAGAAATGGGCACATGACAGGATATGAGGGCTAAAAATGAGTGGAAAGTATCTCCTGAGTGCTGGGAGACTAGGGACTAGGTGTTGGAGGTACCATACTGATGATTGGGCAGCATGCAGATGCATGCAGTGCATGCAGAATGCATGCAAAGTACATAAGTGAATGATGAGATATCCTAACACCCCCCCCTCAAGCTATGCTATGATGTAAAAAATAAAATGTAGGGCCCTGGTTACTGAGACCAAAGGTCACCCCAATAAAATAATCCAAAAAATGTTGAAAATAAGCTAAGTGAGGAAAGAGGGAAAACCCAGTGGGAAGAAAGCCCCCCCCTCAAGCTAAACATAAAAATGGATCTAATATTTCTCCACCATGATGGAACTCACCCCCAACAGTGAACGAAGGTAAGATAACTTCTTTTCAGTGAAGCTCTTGGTGAAGATGTCTACAATTTGCTCATCGGTAGGGAAATATTGTAGAATGATGGTGCGATCATGCACCAACTCTCGAATGTAGTGCATATGAATCTCAATGTGTTTGGTCATTTGTCGCTGAACTCAATTGGTGGAGATCTTAATAGCACTTTGATTGTCGTAAAATAGGACAATCGAAGTAGTGCTACCAAAATCAAACTCGAAAAGAATACCCTGCAACCAAACTGTCTGAATGCAGGCATTGACTGCCCCTCGATACTCTGCCTCTACTGAAGAAAGTGCAATGGATGCCTGATTTTTGCTTGACCAGCAAATAGGCCCATGTCCAATCATGAAAACAGATCCAAAAGTGGACTTATGATCTATGCTATAACCTTCCCAATCTGAATCAGCAAAACCAATGAAATCTAGCTCATAATCTGCAGCATAATGTATGCCAAAATGTTTCGTACCTTGCACATAATGCAAGATCTTCTTGGTTTCTGGTCAATGAAGCTCATGGGGCTGCTACATATACCTTGATACAACACTCATGACATAATATATATCAGGCCTTGAGTGTGTCAAGTAGAGAAGTGAACCAATCAACTGTCGATACATAGTGCAATCTGCAAGCGATGTAGTATTTCCCTCTTCAAGACTGATTCCTGAGAGGAATGGGAATGGAGTAGCCTTACATTATGCCATATTAAACTTTCTAAGCATGTATTTATCATATTTTTACTGAGATAATGTTATCCAATCAAAAATTTGAGCTATCTCCAAGCCCAAAAATTGCTTAAGCAAGCCCAAATCGCTCATATCAAAAGCTAGATTTAAAGCCGTTTTCAGCTTGTTAATTGTAAGGAGAGTGCTACCAGTAATGAGAAGATCATAAAGATATAAAACAAAAACCAAAAAATTACCTTTAACTTGCTGTAGGTACACATTAGGATCAGATTTGCATCTTTTGAAATTCTGAGAAAGAAGGAAGGAGTCCATCTTTGCGTACCAAGCTCCCGGGGCCTGTTTCAATCCATACAAAGATTTCTTCAGTCTGCAAACTAGTGATGGATATGATATGTATCCTTCTGGTTGTTTCATATATACTTATTCATCAAGGTATCCATGTAGAACAATACTCTTCACATCCATGTGATGCACTTCCCAGTGCTTGGATGGGGAAATGGCCAAAACTAGGCAGATGGAATCCATCTTTGCAACCGGTGCAAAAGTCTCAGTGTAGTCCACACCTTGGACTTGGGAGAAACCTTTTTCCACCAACCTAGCTTTGTATTTTCTGATAGATCCATCAAAAACAACTTTCGTGTGGTATATCCACTTGCATTGAACTAATTTTCTTCCAGGTGGAAGAGAAACTAGCTCCCATGTATTGTTCTTTTGAAGAGAACTGCACTCTTCATCCATGGCGGTTTTCCATCGTGGATCTTGGTGGGAATGATAGTATGATTTGGGATCTGAACCAATAATCAAATAACATTTCTCAGATAATAATGGATCAGAAAAAGAAAGATCCATACCTTCTCTTTGATAGTCTACTCTTGTTCTCCTTGGATCAGCAGGATTTCCAATGTTTGGAGCAGTAGAATGTAGAGTGTTTTGGGCCCACTTTGGTAATTGAGGAGGATCATTATGGTCCGATTCCAAACCTGATATGTCATGGCCATTAAATTTTAATAAAATATCAGATCCAATGCTTTCTTCATATTCTCTCGAATCTTCATCTTGTGGAGGTTGCCGATCGACAGTGTTTTCCTTGACTAGTTTTAGATCTGGCAGCGGTTCTTCAAACTTCACACTTCGCTCTATGAATACCTTTTTGGATATGATATTCATGAGTTTATATGCTTTTGATTCTTCCCCATATCCTATCAGGATACATTCAATACTTTGTGGATCCAAATCCTTTCTCTTATAAGAAGGAATTCTAGCCCATGCAGTGGAGCCAAATACCCTCAAATTGGACACATCCGGTTTGCAACCAAATAATGCTTTGAAAGGAGTTTTACCTTTCACGGATAAATGTGGAACTCGGTTCTGAATATATGTAGCAACATTAATGGCTTCAGCCCAAATATTTGCAGCTAGCATTATGTTATGTGGTTAAGTTAAGGCCGACCTAGTAAAGGTTATTAGGCAAGTCAAGTCAAGTATAAATAGAGTGCGGGAGGCACTCTATTTGATCATTCTATTCTCTCTCACACTCTTTAGAGAGTGGCACACATGTGGGGGAGGAGAAGCTACTGCTAGGAGATGTCTATCTCTTATGCTTGGGTTGTATCATTGCTCTATCTATCTTTGAGGAAGTTATTGGGGTTTTTCACCTTTATGGTTTTCCCCAAGTAAACTCCGTGTCTCTTGTGTGCTTTCATTATTGTGTCCATGATTGATATGATTTAGATATGATATGATGTACATTTTATTCTCTTAGTTAATATCCTAGATCAGATTGAAGTAAATTCTGAAAAACTAACATGGTATCAGAGCTAGCCTAAAAGAAGGCATGGTATGGCATGTATGACACTTGTTGCGCTTGCGATGCTAGGGCTTGATATAGAAAAAACCAATCATCATATCACTTTCGCTATAAATAAATTTTGGCGAGGTTTCAAGGTCCTAAAATCGTACAAGACGAATCCAAGATCGCCATGTACCTTGTGTCCAAAGGAAAACCTCTAATTCGTTGTACTTTGTGATTTATGATCTGTACAATATAGGGTTTCTGCCTCTTCCAGATCTCAGTCATAAACAGGCGACCTTGGAAAAAAGGTCATAACTTTGGAAAGGAAGCTCCAAATTAAATTTCATAAAATGTGACAGGTAGTACACGGACTTTACTTTATCAGGTAATGTTTTCAGAGTCTGAAACTGAACCAGTGACACGTGGCACACCGTACAAGTTCGCTGTCCTGTTTTATCCCATAAATAGGTCACGTTGCGACACTTGGCATAACTCTCTCTCAAAGAATCCATTTGAGGTAATACCTTTGGGGTTGGAAATATGATAGGTCTGGCTATCACAGGAAAATGTTTCAGACCCTATGGATCAAAAAGTTAGGAGTTACATAAAAAACAATCAGGTACATATTTCTTTCAAAACAGAATTATTTTTGAGCACCTTCATTCATGGCTTCCGGAATTTAGGGTTTCAGAGAAAGTTGGAATTTTTGTAATCGGAGACCACGGATAGATTCTACTCATCAAAATTGAAATTTAGAGACCACGATCAGATTTTTTGGTTGGGCAGAAGGCCGAGCTTGATCAAACCCCAGTTCAGGACTTTGATCGGAAAGATGGAAAATTAGGGCTTCTGCAAAAATTAGAATGTTGGAAATCTATGACCACGGCTAGAAGCTCCTCAGAAAAATCAAATCTTAGAGATTTGAATCAAATATTTTGGTTGGGTGAAGCTATGGGAAACTCAAACCCTAATTCAGGGTCCTCCCTAGTGAATCCGGAAATCTAAAAGGCAATTTCGAGGGGTGAAACTTTGCAGTTTTCAAATTCTGAGTATACCAGCTTGACCAGCTCAGAAAGGCGTATCTTTCTATCCTTTCAGAAGTTTGAAATTCAAAGTTTGAATTTTTAGGGTTTCTTTGACAAACCCTAATCCAGCTCTAGATCCAATTTCTGCAAATCAAGTAGATTGGGTTAATCCTAGAAGAGAATGGATTGGTCACCTGCATAAGTAAAGAAGTTCTTGTTTCAGAGGGAGATGAGGCTAAGGCCTTACATAAGAAGATTACAAGCAATCTCGACAGGTATGGCTTACAGTTATGGTTCGAATTCTATTCATGGTTAAGTTTATGATATGTTTGTCATCATATCATTACGGTTAGTACAATCTTGATTAATTAATAGACTTGTCATATCACCTTAATAGAAGATATTCATTGATTAAGGTTCTGACACTTATGATTGTACTAATGCATTGTGATGTTGTATGAGGTTTATGTTGTTCGCTAACATAAAAGGTACACCAAGAAAGACAAATCATGTTCTACTTCAAGAACATATGATCATGGTGACATGAAGACAAAGATTCATCCATTGTCATGGATCACATAGAAGATCTACTTACGAGGTATGTATAACTTGGTTCTACAATGGTTAACTTATGAGACATGCATGTTACTAGCACAAGTCATTGAAGAGAACCATAAGACATCATGCGGGTATGTTAGACATAACTAGATAACATAGTAATCCAGGTATGTTTTTCCTATATCAAGTTAGAATCTTACCTTGTGTTAGGATCCCTTATATAAGTATACTTGGTATGATTGCTTATGTTTATTCATAAAGTTAGAAATGTAAGTAATCAAGGGTTTATGCATATTATGTCTCTTATCTTGATTGATGATTTAACTAACCATAAGAGTCCTATGATCAAATAAGAATATGCATGAGTAAAAGAAGACTTCCCTGGAACTTTAAATACTAATGTTTATTATCTGTGTTTGAAATGATCATGACTATACATGTTTAAGATTATTATGTTTTGATAGTATTAAGATTATACTAATGAATGTGTGATTATGTATTACACCTCAAGGATAATACAATGATGATACTAATAAGCATGCATAGTGATTAAGGATGGATATAAGTTCAAGGACAGGTAATCCAAGAAGCAAAGATCAAGAGGGAGCACACTCTAGTTGTTTCTGCAAGGATGTAGATATTCAGAGGGAGTTGACCACTTCTCACAATCCACATCAGAATGGAGTTGAAGAAAAGAAGCAAAGACTGAGAGGGAGTCAACCCAACAAACAAACAAAGATAAGTATTTGAATTATCATTCCTTGCATATTTTATTGTTTAAATAATACTGTTCAATAATGTATATACTGATGTTCCTAGAATTAGGTTGTGTATTATGCATATTAGAATAGTTGCATTAATGAACAAGATACTACTAATATACATGGTTAAGTGGCCTATGGCATTGTACAACATTCCATTGCTACTTATCTAGAATGAAACCTCTTTGCTGACATGTTGGGAGTTTTGCACACTCTTAACAATGTTTTAGTAGAGATTGGAAGGCATCTAGAAAGTTACGGGATATGGATAAATGTTGTATTGAAGCATTGGCTAAGATAATTGCATGACTGTATGACATATTTATTTATGTGTAAGAATTTGTTCTGAAATCTATGAGATGTTTTCTAATCATGCAATTTAACTTGTTGTGTAGGAAATATCATATACCATCACCTACAAAAGAAGGACTACAACATTTGTTCAACAACAAAAGTATCTATTGAAAATATTGAAGATATTGAAGTTCCTAGGATCTGGGATGAAGTAATGGAATAATGCCATGATCCGTCGATCATGAAGAATGATGTTTGGGATGTAGTCCCAAGACCTGAAGGGAAGTTTGTTGTGACTTCCATGTGGATCTATAAGATCAAGCATGCTGCAGATGGTAGCATAGAGAAATATAAAGCAAGTGATGAAATGGAAGATACACCAGATGGATTTCAAGACAACTTTCTTGAATGGTGTAGTTGAATAAGAAGTGTATGTGGAGCATCCACTTGGTTCTGAGACACATGACAGGGAGTCATATATGTATAGAACTTGGCATGGTAGGATAGACAACTTTCTATCCAATTTGGGATTTACCAAGAGTAAAGCAGATTCCAACCTTTACTATAAGGTTGAGGAAGGCAATCCAATGATACTACTTTTGTATGTGGATGACCTGTTTATTATAGGTAAAGATAGATTGATTGTCGACACGCAGCAAAAGCTTGTTTCCAGGTTCAAGATGAAGAACTTGGGGATGATGCACTATTTGTTTTTGGCATGGAGGTGTGGCAGAGTGTAGATGGATTCTTCCTTGGACAAGGGAAGTATGTAGTAGAGATCCTGAAGAGGTTTGAGATGATGGACTGCAAGGCCATGGTCACACCTATGGCATCGAACCTGAAGCTTCTGTGTGATGCTTCATCTGATCCAGTTGATGTCACTATGTATCGTCAGATGATTGGGTCCTTGATGCACTTGACGAACACACGACCAGATATTTGCTTTGCGGTGAACACATTGAGCCAGTCCCTGATGGATCCGAAAGTGTATTCTGAGGTACCTGAAGGGTACAGTTGATTATGGGCTCAGGTATGATGCAAATCAAAAGTTTAACCTGCAAGGCTATGTTGATTCAGATTGGGCAGGTAGTGCTGCAGATATGAAGAGCACTTCTGGGTGCTGCTTCAGTATGGGATCAGGTGTGATCTCTTGGTTTAGTAGGAAGCAGTCCTGTGTAGCACTGAGTATAGCCGAGGTAGAGTATGTTGTAGCCTGTTCGGCTAGTTGTGAGGTAGTATGGCTTCGGAAGCTACTGTCTGAGTTATTTGATCTCCCGTTGGAGGCTACTGGTATCTTTTGTGACAACCAGAGTTGTGTGAAGCTGTTTGAGAACCTGGTGTTTCATGACAGGTCGAAGTGCATTGAGATCAAATATCACTATATCAGGGATATGGTGCAGAGAGGAGCAGTGAAGCTCCTGTACGTTGCGATGGACGAGCAGATTGTAGATTTGCTAACGAAACCACTATCCAGTGTGAAGTTCGAGTACTTCAGAGAGAGGCTTGGTGTTCTTTAGATTGAAGACACTTCAAGGAATAAGTGATGGACATATTTGCTGGAAGCCATTCCAAGCATGGCGAGAGGAGGATCCTTCCCATGGCTGTGGATGTAAGCGCTGGATGATGAGCATCAGGATGATGCTCCAGTTACTGCTCTATATATGCATCATGTTGGATGCTTTTTATGATCAGTTGGACCATGTAAATGTATATGCATCATGTTGGATGCTTGGACCATGTAACTGTATATGTATTAGGTGGATACATTGTATGATCAGGTGGATCATGTATCTGTGTATGTATTGGGTGGATACATTGTATGATCAAGTGGATCATGTATGATGATATGTATCAGGTAGATACTTGGTATGCATCAAGTGGATGCATTGTATGATCAGGATGATCATAGATGACGAGCTTCAGGATGTTTCTCTAGATGACATGCATCGGGACAATGCAGTGACGATGATCAGGATGATCATGTGTGATGAGTATCAGGATGATACTCTAGATGATATGCATTAGGATGATGCTATGATGATGATCGGGATGATCATATGTGATGAGTTTCGAAGACACAGATGCACCTGAGATTTTCGGAAATGGTTGTAGATGTGTTCTCCCATGGTCGCGATGTAATTGCTGGGCTTTTTCGACATGGTGGCAGATGTGTTCTCCCATGGTCTTGATGTAATTGCCAGGGCCATTCGAGCATGGTTGTAGATGTGTTCTCCCATGGCTGCGATATAAGTGCTGGGGCCATTCGAGCATGGTTGTAGATGTGTTCTCCCATGGATGTGATATAAGTGCTGGGCCATTTGAGCATGGTTGTAGATGTGTTCTCCCATGGCTGCAATATAAGTGTTATGCCATTCTCGCATGGTTGTAGATGTGTTCTCCCATGGCGTAGATGTAAGTGCTGTGTGATGTGCATCTAGGTTGTGCTTCGTGAATGATGATCATGAGTATCAGGATGATACTCTGTGGCCGTGGACAGGTTGTGGAGTAGCATATAAAAGGTCCTGCGAGATCCGATAGGTTGAGCTGTGTGCTCGTAATCAGTCCTGGGATGCTCTTTCGAGGTTTTGTTGACTCATGTAATAAGTCCTGAGGATTCCACAGTATGGCCAGTGATGATGAAGACCTATAGATGGTGGGCCTACATCCAGTATGAAAAAGGACTGGCTCTGTAGAACTTCCCATGATGAATAGATTCATAGATTGATTGAGATAGCATCAACAGTGACGATGACGATGATTCGAGGATGATGATTCACTGATGATGATCCAAAGAAGAAGACTTGTGCTAGCAGATCTGTGATGAGAAATACCTTCCTAGTTAAGAGGGAGTGTTGATGTATATGTAACTTCAGAATGTATTTCATATATGTATTCCTATAGAGATGTTATTATTCCTCTATATGGAAGTGTTTGTATTCCTATAGAGATGTTATTATTCCTCTATATGGAAGTGTCGTCATTTCTATTGTAAGTGTCATAACGTATACTTGATGGGTTATTAGACCACCTTGATGGGGTCGGCCCTGTATAAGTCATGTGGGTCGAAGGGTTATTAGACCACCCTAATGGGGGTCGGCCATGTGGGTCAAAGGGTTATTAGACCACCCTATTGGGGGTTGGCCCAGTCAACATTATGTTATGTGGTTAAGTTAAGGCCGACCTAGTAAAGGTTATTAGGAAAGTCAAGTCAAGTATCAATAGAGTGCAAGAGGCACTCTATTTGATCATTCTATTCTCTCTCACACTCTTTGGAGAGTGGCGCACTTGTGGAGGAGGAGAAGCTGCTGCTAGGAGATGTCTATCTCTTATGCTTGGGTTGTATCATTGCTCTATCTATCTCTGAGGAAGTTATTGGGGTTTTTCACCTTTATGGTTTTCCCCAATTAAACTCTGTGTCTCTTGTGTGCTTGCATTATTGTATCCATGATTGATATGCTATAGATATGATATGTTGTACATGTTATTCTCTCAGTTAAGATCCTAGATCAGATTGAAGTAAATTCTGAAAAACTAACAAATTCCGCTTTCGGCACAAAGTTGTAGCAACTTAGTCTTGATATATTCCCCGTCATTATCAGATCTAAGAGCTTTGATCTTGCTCTCAGTGGAGGTCTCAACAGAAGCCTTAAAATCCTTGAATTTTCCGAGCACTTCTTACTTGTTTTTGAGAAAAAATACCCAAGTAAAGCGGGAAAAGTCGTCGATGAATGTCAAAACATACCTTGAACCATTCATGGACATATTTGGAAGTGGACCACTGATATTAGAATGTATGAGCCCAAAAATGGTAGAAGCTCTGCTAGCTTTGCCGTGGTCGAACCTGTGCTCAGGGTGCTTCCCAACAATGCAACCGGGGCAAATTCCCTTTGAGGAACGGAGTTGCGGAAGTCCATCAACCATGGATTTATGTTGTAACAATAGAAAATACTTGTAATTAAGGTGTATAAACCTTTCATTCCAAATCCTACTAACCTCGTTTCCATGAGTGAGGAGAGCAGTGGGATTTTCAAGCGGCACAGAGTGAGAAAACTCATAGTATTTTGCAGTGTGGTTTGCCTTTCTGACTACAATAAGTCTTCCACTTTTGATATCAGAATATTCAACATT
The DNA here is from genome assembly GCA_027924585.1 of Larix kaempferi. Taxonomy (NCBI): domain Eukaryota; kingdom Viridiplantae; phylum Streptophyta; class Pinopsida; order Pinales; family Pinaceae; genus Larix; species Larix kaempferi. The sequence goes on along the minus strand of BSBM01000547.1, from coordinate 15,353,879 downwards.
GTTAGGGCTGAATTTAACTTGCTTCGGTTCACCGGAGTGTGTCATTTGATACACAGAAAGTATATTTGAAGCCAAGGAAGGCACATAGAGAACAATCTGGAAACTTCCATGCTCTACATGGATGGTACCTTTACCCTTTGATGAAATTTTTGAGTCATCTCCTAAATGGATGGGGATGGAGCTGCTTGGATCAAATGAAGAAAAGTAGTCAATGTTTGTATCCATATGATTCGAGGCACCAGAGTCTATCAGTAGAGTGGTGGGTTTCGAAACAGTTTCCATGAGTGCTTGACCTCTTTCATGATCATCATTTCTATCCTTCTTCCATGCATCGTCGGGAAGACATATGTTATTCTTTTCCAAAATGAGGGCCATTTGATCTATTTTTTTCTTCATGCATGAACTTTTAGGATGAAATCCATGGTTTCCATATGAACATTTAGATTTTTCCTTTCCCTCTTTACTCTTCTGCTTGTTCCTCGAACCGGATGGTGCTTTCGGTTGCTTTCCTTTATCTCTTTGCTTGGTAGGCTCGAATTTGGGCTTCTCTTTCCTTTGCTTTCCTTCCCATTTGTTAAATTTTGAGCATTAATTCACAATACTCTTGGATCTTTACTGAGAGAATAACATATACAGTATATCAATGCATAACAATCACAATAATCATGACAAGCATCACAAGAATCAAAAGCATGAGAGACAAGAGACACAGAGTTTTCGTGGGGAAAACCCTAAGATGAAAAACCCCACAACTTCCTCAGAGATAGAGAAAGCAATGGCTCAACCAAAGTACAAACAAAATACAATTGAGATAGTCTCCTAGAGCAGATGATCCTCCTCCTCACTAGTGCACCACTTTCTGAGTGAGAGAAGTGTGTCTTTCCGAATGATCCAAATAGAGATCTCCCGATCTCTATTTATACTTAACCTGTTTTCCCAGTGACCTTATGGGGCCGACTTGTCTATCTAGATACATCCACAATATAATATATATCTTAGGTCTGACCCCACACATGCTGGTCTAATAACCCATCGGCAAGTACACACACTTGCGACACTTGTCAATCCACATGAAGACACTTCCTTATAGAGGAATAACACATCTCTTATAAGGGTACAATATATATATATATATATATATATGAAATACATTCCAAAGTTACATATACATCAACACTCCCTCTTAACTAGGAAGGTGTTTCTTGACACAGTTATGCTAGACAAATCTTCTTCTCAGGATCATCGTCATCATCATCGTCACTGCTGATGCTATCTCAACCAATATCTGACTCTACTCGTCATAGGAATTTCTACAGAGCTAGTCCTTTTTCATAATGGATGTAGGCCCACCACCTGCAGGTCTTCATCATCTGTGTGAACGGTCTGATAGAGGTGGCCTCTCAGGACTAATTTTATGTGCGGATGCAATACCGGAAAGAGTATCCCAGGAACATTTATGTGCCTAATCACGACCGGCAAGATCTCCCAAAACTGATTACATGCATCTCCTCCATAATACCTTTAAAGAGCATCCCAGGAACATTTATGTGCCGCAGCATGACCGACAAGATCTATAAAGAGCATCCTAGGACTTATTACGAGCATACAGCTCAACCTCTCGGATCTCCAGGACTGATTACATGTGGATAGACAAAACCTTTAAAGAGCATCCCAGGAACATTTATGTGCCGCAGCATGACCGACAAGATCTCTAAAGAGCATCCCAGGACTAATTACGAGCACACAGCTCAACCTCTCGGATCTCTAGGATTGATTACATGTCTCCGTAGTAATACCTCATCCCAGGACTGATTACGAGCACACAGCTCAACCTATCAGATATCCGAGGACTGATTACATACTACATAGCAATACCGGAAAGAGTACCCCAGGAAAATTTATGTGTTGTAGCACGACCAGAAAGATCTCCCAGGACTGATTACATGCTATTTGCACAACCTGCCACATATCATCTCTGACCTCCAAGTATCAACCTGATACTCATGATCCAATGGATCATCATTACATGAGGCATCATCCTGATGGCCATGATCATACTGATCATCATCACTTGTACCATCCTGGTACATATCATCTGGAGCAACATCCTGGCACTTTTTTCATGATCAACCTGATCATACAATGCATCCACCTGATGCACACCAAGTATCTACCTAATACATATCATCATACATGATCCACCTGATCATACAGTGTATCCACCTGATACAAATACAAATACATGATACATATCAACATAAATGATCTACCTGATCATACAATGTATCCACCTGATACAGATACATGGTCCAACCATCCAACATGATGCATCTACAAATACATACAAATGATCCAATCGATCATATCCATCATCCAACATGATGCATACATACATATAAATGATCCAACTGATCATATCCAGCATCAACACGATGCGTACATACATACAAATATAAATGATCCAACTGATCATATCCAGCATCCAACATGATGCATATACAGAGCAGTAACTGGAGCATCGTCCTGATGCTCATCATCCAACGCTTACATCCATAGCCATGTGAAGGATCCTCCTTCCAACATGCTTGGAATGGCTTCAGCACATGTGACCATCACTTCTTCCTCGAAGTGTCGTCGATCTGAAGAAAACCAAGCCTCTCCCTGAAGTACTCAAACTTCACCCAGGCTAGTGGCTTCATCAACACATCCGCAATCTGCTCGTCCGTCGCAACATACAGGATCTTCACGGCTCCTCTCTGCACCATATTCTTGATATAGTGAAATTTGATCTTTATGTGTTTCGACCTGTCATGAAACACTGGGTTCTCAGACAGCTTCACACAACTCTAGTTATCGCAGAATATACCAGTAGCATCCAATGGGAGATCAAATAACTCAGACAGTAGCTTCCGTAGCCATACTGCCTCACAACTAGCTGAACAAGTTGCAACATACTCTGCCTCAGCTATGCTCAGTGCTACGCAGGACTGCTTCTTGCTGAACCAAGAGATCACACCTGATCCCATACTAAAGTAGCACCCAGATGTGCTCTTCCTATCTGCAGTACTGCCAGCCCAATCTGAATCAACATAACCCTGCAGGTTAAACTTTTGATTCGCTTCATACTTGAGCCCATAATCCACTATACCGTTCAGGTACCTCAGAACATGCTTTACAACAACCAGGTGAACACTCCTAGGATCTGTCAGGAACTGGCTCAATGTGTTCACTGCAAAGCAAATATCTAGTCTCGTGTTCGTCAGGTACATCAAGGATGCAATCATCTGACGATACATAGAGACATCAACTGGCTCAGATGAAGCATCACATAGAAGCTTTAGATTCGATGCCATGGGTGTGGCCATGGCCTTGCAATCCATCATCCCGAATCTCTTCGGGATATCTACTGTGTACTTCCCTTGACCAAGGAAGATCCCACCTGAATTCTGCCACACCTCCATACCTAGGAAACAATGCATCATTCCCAAATCTTTCATATCAAACTCAGCAGCAAGCTTCCTCTTAGTATCTTCAATCAATCTTTCATCTCCTGTTACAAATAAGTCATCCACATACAGAAGTAGAACCACAGGATTCCCTTCCTCAACCTTGTAGTAAATATTGGAATCCACTTTACTCTTGGTAAAGCCCAAGCTAGATAGGAAATTGTCCATCCTACAATGCCAAGTTCTGGGTGCTTTCTTCAAGCCATACAAGGCTTTCTTCAATCTGCACACATATGACTCCCTGTCATGTATTTCAAAACCAAGTGGCTGCTCCACATATACTTCCTCTTCAACTACACCATTCAAGAAAGCAGTCTTGACATCCATCTGGTGTATTTTCCATTTCATTGCTGCAGCTAGGGCAAGTACTGTTCTGATGGAAGTATACCTGGCTACAGGTGCAAAAGTGTCTTCATAATCTATTCCCTCTTTCTTAGAGAAGCCATGAGCTACGAATCTTGCCTTGTATTTCTCTATACTGCCATCTGCAGCATGCTTGATTTTGTAGATCCATTTGAAAGTCACAATAGACTTCTCTTTAGGTATTGGGACAACATCCCAAACATCATTCTTCATTATTGATTGGTATTCCTCAACCATGGCATCCTTCCATTCTTTCTTTTCCACAGCTTCATAACTGGAAGGTTCTTTGTTCATAATGTCACAGAGTAAAGCAACATAGATGGTATGTGATCTGGTTCTTTTCTTTGCTCTGTGTTCTTCTTCTGGAATGCCAAATCTTTCTGCATCTTGAATGAGCTCTCTATCCCATGCAGGTTTCCTCTTGTGAGAGTTATCCTCACGGGGTGGATCTACAGGTTCTTTCGGATCTTCAAACTCATGAACAACTTCTGGAATTGCTTCAGTCATGGTAGTGTCTTGAAATCTAGTTTCCTTGGGTTCTTCATAAACTTTGATAGGTGCCTTCCTTGATTTGATGAATGCTGAGTTTTCATTAAATGTTACATCCCTGCTAACATCAATCTTCTTGAACCCTATAAAGTATATTCTATAAGCCTTCGAGCTTTCACTATAACCCACAAAGATACCCTTCTTTCCTGAAGGATCTAGTTTGGTCCTCTTTTCCTTTGGGACATGAGTGTATACTGGACAACCAAATATTTCGAGATGGCTGACTTCAGGTTTCTTACCAGAAAAGACTTCTTCTGGTGTCTTGTTTTCCAATATCTTGTGGGGTGTTCTGTTCTGAACATATATAGTTGTTCTAGCTGCTTCTGCCCATAGATGCATAGGTAGATCCTGGTCGTGCAACATTGCCCTTGCTGCTTCCATGATTGTTCTGTTCTTCCTTTTTGCAACTCCATTCTGTTGAGGATTATAAGGAGCAGTCAACTCCCTCTTAATCCCTAAATCACTGCAAAGCTTCTTGAAGTCACCTAAGGTGAATTCTCCACCATTTTTTATTTTTTTGTAAGTTTGATTCTCCATCAAGGTTTTGAATTCCTTGAACTTATCAAACACCTCATCTTTGTTTTTCAAGAAGTATACCCAAGTCTTCCTGGAGAAGTCATCAATAAACGAGACATAGTAAACATACCCACTTAGAGAACTGGATGACATAGGACCACATACATCTGAGTGGATGATTTTCAGGATATCTTTTGCCTTGCTTTCACTGCTTGGAAAAGCCTTCTTAATATTCTTACCTTTTGCACATCCTTTGAAAACACCTTCATGTTTGGTCTTGATTTCAGGAAGACCCTCTATAACCTTGCTTGCAATTGGAAGTGCCCTATAGTGCATATGAGCAAGTCTTCAATGCCAAAGTTCACTTGGCTCCATGGATTCATGCACCATGGCATGTTCAGGTTGTCCTTTTAATTTATACAAACCTCCCTCTTGCTCTCCAATCACAACTGCATCATCTATGGTCTTTCCCTTTGGCCACATTAGGACTTGGCCATCCACAAATGCAACCCTCATACCTTTTGTATCCAATGCAGAGATGGAGAGTAACTTCTTCTTGAGCCCATGTACATAAAGGACTTCTTTCATCTTCAAAGATTTTCCAGAATCTAGGTTGTAGGAGGCTTCACCACTTCCTTTGATGGGATATTGATAATCATCCCCAAGTTTCACTTTATGGGGTGATTCATGTTCAGACAGATTTACAAAAGATTCTTTAAACCCAATCATGTGTTTGGAAGCCCCACTGTCAATTAACCAATCATTACAACCATGGGAGATAGTACCTGTGAGAGCAAAGATTAGAACATACTCTTCTTCACTTGATGAGTCATCATTACTATCATCACTTTCTTCCCTAGCCTTCTTCTTTGGAGGTTCATCATCTTTGGCAGCATGAGCATGGTACCTTCTTTTGTTACCCTTCTTCTTCTTGCTGGAGTTGTTGTTGTTGTGGTTGTTCCTTTTGTTCTTGGGACATTCTGAAGCAAAGTGACCCTTCTCATTACAAGTGAAACACCTTAGATATTTCTTGTCTTTGTTAAAATGATGAGAATATTTCTTCTTGTGATGGGATGGCTCCCTCTTGAACTTGCCCTTCTTAGTGTGAGCTGTGAGAGCTTGATCTTCATTTCCCATCTTCTCTTCTCTTGCCACAAGCCTTGCTTCTTCTTGAGAACATTCCTCCCATAATCTACTGAAGGAGATTAGCTTCTTTCTGGCACAGATCCCTTGGATAAAAGAGTCCCATGACCTAGGTAGGCCATTCAAAGTAGTCATAAAAATTTCACCATTCTCCACCATTTCATCTACAGCTTCAAGTTGTTCCTTGATCTGAGAGACCTTGGAGAAATAGGATTGAATGGTTTCTCCATTTGACATCTTGACCCCTTTCAATTGATTCCGCAGGGTCATCTTCCGATTTATGTTCTTTCCTTCAAATAGCTTGGTCAAAGAGTTAAACATAGCCTTGGGTGTCTTTAGAGAAGACACATGGGGTATGAGATGGTCTTTGATAGAATCAACAATGATTCTCTTTTCCTTCACCAAGTTCTTCTTATGCAATACCTTAGCCTCTTCATCCTCTGGGATAGGGATGTTTTCTTTTATATATGAGTCCAACTCATTCTCTTCCAGGATTAACCCAATCCTATACTTCCAAGCTCGGAATTTATTAGCCCCTTCAAGCTTATCCTCAAGCTTGGTGTGGTGAGACATCTTAAAGAATACTTCAAATGGAAATAGAAAAGATTTAGGTCTTACCACTTGAAATGCTGAAAACTAGATCTGGTCCTGGATTAGGGTTTGTCGAAAAAACCCTAAAAATTCAAAATGTGAATTTCAACTTTCTGAAAGGATAGAAAGATGCACCTTGATGAGATGATCAGCCTGGTGTATTCAGAATTTGAGATCAGCAAATTTTTACCCTTTAGATTTTCCTTTTTGGCCTTCCGGGTTCACTAGGGAGAGCCCTGAATTAGGGTTTGATTTTCCCGGAGATCTACCCAGCCAAAAATATCGATCCAAAGCTCTAAACTTTGATTTTTGTAAGGAGCTTCCAGCTATGTCTTCAGATTTTAGAAATTCCTATTTTTGTGGAAACCCTAATTTTTAGGGCCAAATCTGAAAATGCTCAGAATTGAATTCTGATTGGACAAATAGATTCCCCTTGATGAGTAGAGTCAATCTACTATATTGATTTTCCAAAAAATGTGGAGAGAAACCCAATAAACAAGAAACTCAAGTTTCCGTCACTGCAAAATGTCTTCTTCTCAGGTTAGCTCTGATACCATGTTAAATTTTGAGCATTAATTCACAATACTCTTGGATCTTTACTGAGAGAATAACATATAAAGTATATCAATGCATAACAATCACAATAAGCATGACAAGCATCACAAGAATCAAAAGCATGAGAGACAAGAGACATAGAGTTTCCATGGGGAAAACCCTAAGATGAAAAACCCCACAACTTCCTCAGAGATAGAGAGAGAAATGACTCAACCAAAGTACAACCAAAATACACTTGAGACAGTCTCCTAGAGCAGATGATCCTCCTCCTCACTAGTGCGCCACTTTCTAAGTGAGATAAGTGTGTCTTTCCGAATGATCCAAATAGAGATCTTCCGATCTCTATTTATACTTAACCTATTTTCCCAGTGACCTTATGGGGCCGACTTGTCTATCTAGATACATCCACAATATAACATATATTTTAGGGCCAACCCCACACATGGTGGTCTAATAACCCATCGGCAAGTACACACACTTGCGACACTTGTCAATCCACATGACGACACTTCCTTATAGAGGAATAACACATCTCTTATAAGGGTACAATATATATATATATATATATATATATATATATATGAAATACATAGATGAAATACATTCCGAAGTTACATAAACATCAACACCATTCAAATTATTGGATCCTTGAGCAAAGAGGGCTGAAGCTTTGGAGTTTATGGACCCCATTCAGGGTAGGCATCTTACAATTCAGGGTAGTTAGCCGACCATAATTGAAAGTAGAGACAAATACCGAGTAGTCTTTCCCAAGGTTTGTGAGAATGGAGAGGATCAACTTCTTATCCTCTTTCACAACACCACTGTTCTTCAACTGCAATGAAAAGTGCTTGAATCTTGTGAAAAACTCATTGATGGTCTCGAAATTCTCAGGACTAAGGGAAATCAATTCATTTTCCAATTGAAAATCCCTAAGCTCGTCCTGCTTTCCAAAGAGATTGTCAAGTTGCTCCCATACTACTTTTGGAGTGTTCAATCCGCTGAGATGGAAATGAAGATCCTTGGAAATAGAGCGGTAAAGGAGACCATAAGCTTCATCAAGCTTATTGTAGTGTTTGGTTCTTTCCGACAATGTGCTTGGCTCCAATTCGAGGCCAACAGTGACTCTATAGAACCCTTTTGAGCGCAATATAATCTCCATATCATCTTTCCATTCAAAATAATTGAAAGGAGTAAGAACTGGCTTGGAAGAAGAGTATTCCATCACAAATAGCGAGTGCACTTGATGTAGAAGAACTTGTCAAACACAAGAGAGCGAATTCAATTGATGGAGATGATTAACCTGCAAATCACAATCAAAACAAGAACAGTAAGGTCGAACAATCCACCCTTTTAGAGTTGCATCACACCTGGGATTGGAGATCAAGCAAGTTGAATAGGTCCAATGTATCAAATCCAGGAATTATGTGGAAAACTCAAGCTTCTGGAGTGGATTGGAGTGTATTTTTCTGCTTTGCATGCACATGAGCGAATGCACATGAGATATTTCATGCCAAAACTTTAGTAATTTTGAGAAAATTCACTCAAATATTCTTGTAGAACACCTGTAGAAAAGAGATATTGTCCCTGCAATGGCTCTAATACCATGTAAAATTAGTCACAACAAATCTAATGAACAAGTGACTCAATCACAATAAATGAAACTCAGAAAATATGGTGTAAACTATGCAAAAGCTTGCATCAGTGCTCTATATCCCAATAAGGGTGAAAATACAATACAATCCTGTCACAATGAGTGAGCAATTTGAATTAACCAAGGATGTCATTCGAATTAACTAAATGGCATAGCTTGGCTCCAAATAGGAGTCCTCCTCATCATCAGTGGTGGTCATCAATGCATAAATAACTGTCAGACAGGTGTCAAACTGAGTCTAACTGAGTGTAATAAGTGTAACTAATGGTAAGTGGCACTAATATAGGGATGGAGGCTCAGTGGAGGGCACATGAGGAGTTAACTGCACTAAGAATAGGTAGTCATGTCTCATCGAAGGTCAATCAGAGTGATAACAGCAATGAGGAGTCAGTCTAGCCTCAAATCAAGGAAATATTGGTGGCTAACTGAAGTAAACTGGACTGGTAGGTGAGAAAGGCGCCCTTCTTCAGCGGAAGATGAGAACTGGGCTCATGATAGGCTAGGAGGGCTAAATCTGAGTGGAAAGTAGCTCCCGAGTGCTGGGAGACTAGGGAATAGGTGTTAGAGGTACTATACTGATGACTAGGAAACATGTAGATGCATGCATGCAAAGTACATAAGTGAATGATGAGATATCCTAACATATTAAACTATCAACATAAATGCAAAGTCTTGTTTTTAAACAATTTAGTTCTCTGAAAAACTTATTACCAAGAAATTTAGGGACCAAATATGACTTAACCCCTACTCCTTAATATTCTTAAATATTTATTCACATCCTCCTATAACTTACATATACTTTCCTTACATTTCTCCTCTTCCTATAGATCCAATTGTTTCGATTCCTTAACTATTAACGAAATTGTCCCCATTCATTGAAATTCTCGTACATTTTATTTCACATGCAATCAAATGACTCTCAGATGTTCTCAAGGTATTAGTTTCAACTATCATTATTTATAATGGTCAACATAGGTGGTTGAGGGACACTTGGGACACAAATCATGATTAAATAATATCACTAGCAAAATTGGGGGTATGAAGTACTATTTAACATTAACTCAATCTTGCATGTTTTTCTCAATATGATGGTTTTTTTATTTGTGCACCAAACTTCCATTTGCATATTATTGTTCATGTCCAAAATGTTGATATGGGCATAGTGAATTTTAATATTATTATTCATGTCCAAACTGTTAATATGGAAGTGGTTCATTTCTATTAGTTTTTCTAGTTCTAGGGTGGGTTCCATGCACCATGAGTAGGGAGACTCCTACTATGATATTGAACCACTCTCTCTACTTATAGAGCTTTGAAGGTAGGCCCAGACATCGTGTTTGTCGAGTAATGTGAACAAAGAGAGGAATCCATAGCGTCAACAACAAAATGACAAATCCCCTCAACAACCTTCAATATCTCTAAGGAAGAGAAGGCTCCAAGCCATATAAAGGAAATTATGGGTGGAAATATGTGGTATATCCCCTAGTTGGAGTGATTTTTGAGAATCATGATACCATGCCTAAATAATGTCATCAATATTGTGTTCTTCCTAGAGACACTATCACAAACTTAACTTCAACAATAAATGTATTTGGATTTATGTTGAAATATCAAAGTTTAACTCAAAGTATTTCCTCATAGTTGCTAAAGCATATTTCTGAAACAACAAATCTGCTCTCTCTCTCTCTCTCTCTCTCTCTCTCTCTCTCTCTCTCTCTATATATATATATATATATATATATATATAACCACTATGATGAAATATCAAATTACCACAAAAATCCATTCAAGAAAAATGTCCGTCATTTTTACATAATTGATAAATACAAAGTAATTAATATTGTTAAATTTTTAAATAATTTCCAAATAAAGTTATTAATTATATTAAATTTAATTTTTGAAAAGGAGCAATTATTCTTTTTCCATTGTATAGGGTAGATAATAGCAGGTAAGGTGTTTGAAGTTGGGTTGAAATTGAATAAATTCACAATTGAATGTCAACAATGTTAAAAATCAAACTGATATATTTTATGTACAAATCCTAAACCCTAGACACCCTAAAACCAAAACCCTACTATGCCATTGTCTAGAGTAGGGTAGATTTGTATATACCTGGGTTCTATAAGTGGTTCCATTTGATTCAACAACCTAGCTAATGAAATTCCATATCATATAAATGACAATTATCATTAAATACTATGGCCATCATCAATGATTTTCTCATCATTGGGAGTCAGAATAACATCCCATTTATTTTACACACAATAATGGTTGCAACCAACAGTTCCTCCCGCCACTCATTATCAATCATGATCTCAAAATTTGAGATTTCAAAATATGGAATAATATCTACTTCGAGTTTCCAAAATAAGGAATACAATCTTACAATAATGCTTTTAAATTTACACGGTGTACCATAGAAACAAACTGCCTTGGTGCATCCCAAGTAAATGGACACAATATTGGTGCTTCTAAACCACATACTTACCGTGGTGGAGCATCCACACAAAATCTTCTAAAATAAACTATCCGCTATAATTGATAGCAGATAGTTATCCATGTTGTTTTCAATATTGTTGACACTAGTGTGCTTAGTCATTAGGGGAGTTTTCAGGTCTAAAATGGGCCTCCTGAGAGAAATCATACAATAAGAGTTATAATAATAAAATAAGAGTTCTATATTTTAGAGGGGAAAAATAAAAACTATTTTTTCTTATTGTATTTTTGACATATCTCCTTAATGGTTTACCCAAATTTCAAGTTTGGGCACTCGTTGGATGCAGATTTTAATTGCTCATCCAACCCATACCCACACAACATACTTCTGAGGCTCCCATGACATGAAAAATAAAAATTTCAATAAAAAATGTATTTTTTACATTTGTTTTATTGAAATTTTCATTTTTTCATGTCGTGGGAGCCTCAGAAGTATGCGGTGTGTGTATGGGATGGATGAACAGTTAAAATCCACATTCAACGAGTTCTGAAACTTGAAATTTGGGTAAACCATTAAGGAGATATGTCAAAAATATGATAAGAAAAAGTAGTTTTTTGTTTTTCCCTCCAATTTGTTTTACAAATTTTACCCTTATGGTTGACATCATCATCCTGAATCCTATTGGTTCTTATAAAGTGAATTTTTTGGATACATTTTTTGATTTGAGGCCTATTTTTTACCTCAAAATGTTGGAGCATTTTCCAACCACACATCATTTATTTGATCCTTACAGCTTAATTATCCACTTATCCTAAGTATTTTGACTCCATCATGTGCTTACATCACCAGTTTTAGTCAACTGGGCCTCCTCCTACATTCTAGGATCCAACTGGGCCATCATCTAAGGCTCCTCCTACATTCTAGGATCCAACCGGGCCACCTCCTACATTCTAGGAGCCAACTGGACCATCATCTAAGCCGCCTCCTACATTCTAGGATCCAACTGGGCCACCTATTGAGCCTCCACCACCATTCATGGGTTGATTTGCATGACTTATGTGCATTATTCAGACAACTGGTGAAACTAGGGCGCCTTACTACACTGTTTGACCTGATTTGGTGTTATTCTCACCTAACATTCAGTTCAACTGCAGACATATGGCACCCTCCCCTATTTTTGGGCAATCAGTTAAGTTCTACATTGAGTTAGACTCAGCTAGTCAGTTTACGAGTCAATTAGAGTCAATTATTGATTAGTTAAGTGGTTAAGTGATGTGTCGAGTGGTGTTAATTGCCTAGTAAGCCACTCTCATGCATTCAATTCGAATTACCACCTTGGAATTCGAATTGCTTGGCTTATTGTAGCCATTGTTACACATTGTAATCTATCTTCTAAGTTTATGACATTATTCTACTGCTGCTTACCTTCTGCAAAGTGTTTCCATACATTTTATTGCATGCATCTCTAGTAACTATTTTGTTTGTTCCATAGATCTATTGTGCTTGAGATTTCACATGGTATCAGAGCTCATGGAAGGAACAAGACAACTCTTCGGCAGAGATGTCATATGAATATTGAGAAGCTATTGCTAAAAAATAATTGTAGCAATTTTCTGTAGTTGCAGCTATTACTCAAAATTTTCCAATTTTGTACCAAAAGCCGAGAGTTTCCACATAATTCCTGGATATTGTGCATCTGACTCTTCAATATTGCTTAATAGTTTATGTCAGGTGTGATGCAAATTGAAAAGTGCAGGTTGTCGACCTAAATGGTTCTTTTTTGTTTGTGGTTGCAGGTTTCTCACTTCATCCTATTGCATTCGCTATTACAGAGATGGACACTTCTTCACAAAATCTTCTTACTCCATTCAACTATGATGAGTGGAAACCAAAGATGATAGCATGGTTGAAGAGACAATGTCTTTTTGATATGTGTATTGGTGTTTTGAGATATTTTGCTTCCGATGAAGAGGGGAATGATTGGATAAATGATTGTGACAGAGCATTTGGAGCAATGTGTATTGCTATGTATCCTAGTATGCGCTACCTGAGTAAAACTGCGGAAAATCCAAGTGATCTGTGGGCCCAACTGGATAGAGAATTTGGAAAGTAGAAGGAAGAGGATCATGCTATCCATTTGGATAACAAGCCTAGTGATACCTCCTTATGTGTTCTCTCTAATTATGTCTCGGCCTCAACCATATCTCATGATGAAGTTGTTCAAGATGAAGAAGAAACTGCAGATTCAACACTCATGTTCTCAATGTCTTCTATTTCGAATTCTGAGCAAGATAAGCCATCTCATACTCTAGAATGTGAAGAGGTCCTTAAATCTTCTCTTTCACATGAGTTTGTTGGTGTGAATAATGATGATGTATTGAATTTTTTGGAGGTTAAATCAATTTTTGGAGGTGATGCGTTCGCCCTCCTTGATCACATGCTTCTTATGTACTTCTGTTCAATCATTGGCACATGTTCTCAGAGTTTCATTGGAGATGGAGGACACTACCATTCGCTTGAGTTCAAGTATCATGCTAATTTTGGTGATTTTGGTTTTGATCTCACCCATGTTGGTTCAAAGGAGATCACAAGAAACCATCTATAAATTCTTGTATTTGTTCTCACCATGTCCGGTCTGAAGAGCAAGTTCAAAAAGCCTCCATGGGCTAGAATTTCGATAGAGAAGAGAAGATATTTGGATCCACAGAGTATCGAGTGCATCCTCATTGGATATGATAAATAATAAAAAGGATACAAACTCATGTATATCATATCCTAAAATATATTCATTGAGCGAAGTGTCAAATTTGAAGAACCGCTTCAAGATCTAAAACTAGTCGAGGAAGAAACTACTGAATTGCCTCCTCTCCAAGAAGAAGATTCAGAAGAAGATGATGAAATTTTGTGCTATGATATTTATGATATTTTATCAGACATTAATGAACATGAAATATCAGTTTCGGATTCAGATCCAAATTATCCCCCTCAGTTTCCAAAGTGGGAAGAAAATACTCTTAATTCTGCTAGTTCTAACATTGGAAATCCTGTTGATCCAAGAAGAAATCGAGCATAATTTCAAAGAGTAGGTGTGGCTCTTTCCTATTCTGATACTTTACTGTCTGAAAATTGTTTTTTGATTATAGGTTCCTATCCTAAATCATACTATCATTCCCATCGATATCCGAGATGGAAAACCGCCATGGATGAAGAGTACAATTCTCTTCAGAAAAAAATGCTACATGGGAGCTAGTTTCTCTTCCACTTGGGAGGAAATTAGTTCAATGAAAATGGGTATGCCAAACCAAGATTGATGTAGATGGATCAAACTGCAAATACAAATCTATGTTGGTGGAAAAAGGATTCTCCCAAGTTCACGATGTGGAATACACAAAAACCTTTGCACCGGTTGCAAAAATGGACTTTATCCACCTAGTTTTAGCAATTTCCACATATAAGCACTGGGAAGTGCACCACATGGATGTGAAGAGTGAATTTCTTCATGGATATCTGAAAGAGGAGATTTACATGAATCATCCTAAAGGATACATATCAGATCCGACATTAGTGTGCAGACTGAAGAAATCATTGTATGGTTTAAAACAAGCCCCAAGAGCTTGGTATGCAAAGATGGATTCCTTCCTTCTGTCAAAAAAATTTGCAAGGTGAAAATCAGATCCAAATGTGTACCTACAGAAGCATGAAGGTAATTTTATGATCATTTTCCTTTATTTTGATGACCTTTTTATTACAGGAAGCACTCTTGCTTCGATCGACAATATAAAAACTGCACTACATCTAGCATTTGTCATGAGTGATTTATGCCCACTGAAACAATTTCTTGGCTTAGAGATCACTCAGAATTTTGATGGGATCACCATATATCAGTCAAAATATATGTAGACCTGCTAAACAAGTTTAATATGGAATATTGTAAAGCGGCACCATTACTATTCCTCTCAGGAATCAGTCTTGAGGATGGTGATTCTACACCGTTGGTGGATTCTACACTTTATCTACAGGTGATTGGTAGTCTTATATACTTGACACACTCTAGGACTGATATTTCTTATGATGTGAGTGTTGTGTAAAGGTATATTTAGCATTCCCATGAGCTTCACTGGAAGGCAGCCAAAATAATCTTGCACTATGTGCAAGGTACTAGACATTTTGGCATTCACTATGCTACGGATTCTGGTCTAGATTTGGTTGGATTCACTATTTCAGATTGGGTACGTGATAGCATTGATCGAAATTCCACTTCCGGATATGTTTTCATGATTAAAATAGGGATTATTTGTTGGTCAAGCAAAAAGTAGGAATCCATTTCCTTATCTTCAGCAAAGGCAGAGTATCGAGGAGCAGTCAATGCTTGCATTCAGGCAGTTTGGTTGCAGGGTATTCTATTAGAGTTTGATATTGGTAGCACCATCTCGACTGTCATATTTTGTGACAATCAAAGTGCTATCAAGATCTCGACCGCTCCGGTTCAGAGACATAGGACCAAGCATATCGAGATCCACATGCACTACATCTGAGAGCTTGTGCATGACAAAACCATTGTACCGTAATATTGCCCTACAGAAAAGAAAATTGCAGACATCTTCACCAAGAGCTTCACTGAGAAGAAGTTCTATTACCTCCGTTCACTACTGGGGGTGAGTTCTACTATTGTGAGCACATATTAGATTTCTCAGTATTCAGTTTGAGGGGGGGTTTTATTTCCCATTGGGTTTTTCCCTCTTTCCTCACTTAGAGTTTTCTAGCATTTTTGGATTATTTCTATACTAGGTGACCTATGGCCTTTGTTGCTAGGGCCTTTTTATTATTTTTATATACCTCTATGATATTAGCTTAAGAGGCGGCGTTAGAGCATTTTCCAACCACACATCATTTATTTGAGCCTTACAACTTAATTATCCACTTATCCTAAGTATTTTGACTCCATCATGTGCTTACATCATCAATTTCAGTCAACTAGGCCTCCTCCTACATTCTAGGAACCAACTGGGACATCATTTGAGCCGCCTCTTACATTCTAGCATCCAACTGGGCCACCTACTAAGCCTCTGCCACCATTCAGGGGTTGATTTGCATGACTTATGCACGTTATTCAACCAACTGGTGAAACTAGGGCACCTGACTACACTGTTTGACCTGGTTTGGTGTTATTCTCACCTAACATTTAGTTCAACTACAGACATATGGCGCCCTCCCCTATTTTTGGGCAATTAGTTGAGTTATGCATTGATTTAGACTCAGCTAGTCAGTTCCAGAGTCAGTTAGAGTCAATTATTGATTAGTTAAGTGGTTAACTGATGTGCTGAGTGGTGTTAACTTCCTAGTAAGCCACTCTCATGCATTCAATTCGAATTGCTTGGCTTATTGTATTCATTGTAATATATCTTCTGAGTTTATGAGATTATTCTACTGCTGCAAACCTTCTGCATAGTGTTTCCATACATTTTATTGCATGCATCTCTAGTAAATGTTGTGTTTGTTCTTGTTGATGCCTCGGTTGTGCAAGTGATGGAATGGTGTCCAAGGCAAACAACAGGGGATGAAAACTCAGCCAAAGGCTTCAGATAATCCTACGCAAGTATTACCCTATCCTCGAGCTATTTGGTGTGGTTAACACCCACAGATATTCGGCCTCCGCTGACACTCTTTGAGTCGGTGAGTTTTGATCCAAAATGATCGGTCTTCCTATGAAGGAAAACAAGATATTGTATGTCTACAAAACGACAGATCTACCTAGAAGGAAATCTAAGCTAAGTTAAAACTATTCTAAGAAGGTGGCTTGTGTATGTGCAGGTCAACTTGATGTAGAAATAGATAAGTGCATTTATCAACTTAACATAAATGTTAAAAGGTCAATTACTTATCTGTCCAAGTTACTATTAATCAATTAAAATTAATCAGCAGCAGATTGAGGGTGACATGCATTCAAGATCAACCTATAACTGATATGTTAATTGAAAAATTAACATCAATTAAACTTTACTGTGAAACCATTTGCAGAAATAAATAATGTTTTAATTAAATAAACTCTTTCAAAACATCATGAACACACACATCATTAGCAAAGATAAACCAGAACTATAGATCACTGTGTTTAATAAATTGCAAAAGATTTGACAGCATTGATAAGCAATCGCGAGTTAAAATCAACATTCATAAAAGAAACTTGATCAATAGACAAAAGAAGATCTGAAAATAACTTTACTATATAACGAAAAGTCTGTAAGAAATTACAAGCTTAGCATAAACATAGTGTCTCCAGTCTCTTCTCCCGATTTTTCCTCTTGGCAGCAGCGTCTCCTATTCTCTATCTTCAAACAATTGAAAGTCAGAAAATTACAGAGCTCTGAAAGAGAAATCTTTTCCATCTCTGTCGAGCGCTTCCCCCGTCTTAAACGGTGGATACCCTGCTGTTTTTATAGGCTATCCATTCTTTCTAGAACATAACACATCCTCCCTTTGAAGCGAGCCCCTCCGATGTTAAAGAATCTGTTTGCATTTAATTTCATTCCTCGCGACCTAAGTTATGCTCAGAATCCGGTGTAACCTCCTCTATCGCTGGTGTACAGTTTCCAGTTTACGTAAAACCATTCCAACACATCTTGATTGTTAAACCTGCACATAAATATAAATATATTAGATAACAATATCAAGTAAAAAAGAGAACGGTAGTTCAAGACGAAAACAAAACAAAGTAATTATTTCGAACAGTAAAATAACAAGAGATTAAATATTTTCCCCTCTTCATAGATCTGGAACAACAAACTAATCCTCCATGCTCCCAGCAAACTCGCATTGTTCAACCGATCATGACATCTTTCTACTAATTTGTAGGAATTCTGGTAGTCTATCTCTGTGATGTGTGTTCTATAATTTGTGTAGTTAATGCTTGATATGACGGTAACAATTCATGGAGTTTATCTTATTGTGGCAGCTTTATTCTCTGCAACGATATTTCTGGTGATACACCTTCTGAGCCTTCCGAGAGTTCCGATTTTTCTGTGAAACCAACTTGATTTCTTAATGTTGACAATGTGGCATTAAATTGAATTCACATCCTTGAAACCTTCTTTAATAACTGCGTAACAACTTCATTGAGAGCCGAGCGCTGTGAAATTGGTTTTAAAAAACTTGGCGTGCTATGCACAACCACTTATCAATGGTATATGATTATTGTAGTGAAGTGGTGAATTAATAGTTTGTTGACGAAGTGCCTAGATGAAATGATAATCAAATGGAACAATGGAATTTTAATAACTTTGATAACTCGATGTGGGTTAGAGAATTGATATCCAATCTTCCGTGATATATCGCTTCCATTAACCACTTCCCTTTTTCTTTAAAATTGGTCCAATTCTAAATGATGAATAAGTAGTTCTGACCTGCCAAAACAATATGGACGTGAGAAACAAAATAAATAATTTTGTAGAAGTGTCAACCAAATACCATTAATTATGAACACAAATTTTAACGTAATGTTATAAGAAGATTACCCAAAAGAAAATTATTGGAAGCAACCGTAATTTTGGATAACTCCATAAGATATTTCAATTAGTGCCCATAATTCAATGGAATATAAATGCAAATTTTAAATAAAATCTATTGAATAATTCATAGATCTGGAACAACAAACTAATCCTCCATGCTCCCAGCAAACTCGCATTGAATCCCATTACAGAGGTTGAAACTTCCGGACGATAAGACTGCGTTCTGGTGTGTTCAACCGATCATGACATCTTTCTACTAATTTGTAGGAATTCTGGTAGTCTATCTCTGTGATGTGGGCTCCATAATTTGTGTAGTTAATGCTTGATATGACGGGTAACAATTCATGGAGTTTATCTTATTGTGGCAGCTTTATTCTCTGCAACGATATTTCTGGTGATACACTTTCTGAGCCTTCGGAGAGTTCCGATTTTTCTGTGAAACCAACTTGATTTCTTAATGTTGACAATGTGGCATTAAATTGAATTCACATCCTTGAAACCTTCTTTAATAACTGCGTAACAACTTCATTGAGAGCCGAGCGCTGTGAAATTGGTTTTAAAAAACTTGGCGTGCTATGCACAACCACTTATCAATGGTATATGATTATTGTAGTGACGTGGTGAATTAATAGTTTGTTGACGAAGTGCCTAGATGAAATGATAATCAAATGGAACAATGGAATTTTAATAACTTGATAACTCGATGTGGGTTAGAGAATTGATATCCAATCTTCCGTGATATATCGCTTCCATTAACCACTTCCCTTTTTCTTTAAAATTGGTCCAATTGTAAATGATGAATAAGTAGTTCTGACCTGCCAAAACAATATGGACGTGAGAAACAAAATAAATAATTTCGTAGAAGTGTCAACCAAATACCATTAATTATGAACACAAATTTTAACGTAATGTTATAAGAGGATTACCCAAAAGAAAATTGTTGGAAGCAACCGTAATTTTGGATAACTCCATAAGATGTTTCAATTAGTGCCCATAATTCAATGGAATATAAATGCAAATTTTAAATGAAATCTATTATGATAATCATTATACGGATCATGAAATTTATAGATTTGCATGATTGGAAAATACCTTAAGATGTCGTCCTACCCAAAATCCCCCCCCTCCCCCAAAAAAAATGTCTATTAAGCTCATAAATAAATGGTTAAGTTAATATAATTTCAAAAATCTACTTTTATAAAATAATAAAAATTCTCATGATTTAAAAAAAATATATGAATTTTTAAAAATATTAATGACATTTTATAATATTAGGAATGAAAATAAAGTCATTAAATCATTTTCTCATTTGTAGTGAATTCAATAAAATCATATTTTAAAAAAGAAAATGACTAAATTCACATACAAATAAGAAAATGCAAAATTATTTTAATAAAAATAGGGATTTACGAAAATATCATGTTTTGTTCACCTTAAAAACCATTAGCTTATTTCAAATATTTAAGATGTATATTTTAAAAGACTTAACGGGATTGTATAAACTTGAATTTGAATTATCTATGAATAAGCCTTAATAGGATTTTTTAAATTTGTCAAAATATAAAAATGTGAAAATACAAATTTTAATTGAAAGTTTTAAGGCTTGAAAGGAAATTGATAAGTCAATCAAAACCAGAGCCAATGGCTTGCTCTCATTCATTAATGTGAATTCTTTCATGACAGAGAAGAAATTCTTAAAAATAAGCATTTACTTATTTTATTTAAATCCGCCAAAATGTCCACTTATTGATTGATACATTAAGAACTGGAAATTTAATGAACATTGTCGAAAGGTCAAGATAATTCAACCAAGCCAAACCAAAGCAAGTGTTCATCCCAGAAAACCTCGAATACGAGCATGCAACCACCATTAAACCACAAAGAATCCAAAAAGAGCCAACGACATAAACATGAACCAAATTGTCAACCCCAAATATCATAAAATGAAAGGCATGTCAAAAATCAAGGGGCATAAAGAGTGAAGAATCAGAGAAAGAATACCGTGAAATCACTAATCAAATCAAGTAAAATAAAATGAGATAAAATAAAAAGACAAGTAATTACAAAAATTCTAATGGGAGGTAAGTATTCACAAAATTTACATGGGGGCCCCTTTATTTCGGAAAATCAAGGGGAAGTTGTTGGGATGCCAACAAATGGCGACATGCTGGGCGAAGCAATTATCTATGCCTTGAAAAGATAGCGTTGTACATGTATAAGGAGATGAAAGATGAGGCTTTGAACAAGAAGAAAGCTTTCTCTAAAACATGTGTACCACATTAAGAATTCAACCTTTTAAAGATTTACCCAGCTGCAATTGATATTTTAATAATGCCCTTCTAACTATCATATTGAATGCAAAGATAAATACTAATCAACAAAATATGTTTTTCATTGAAACACGTTCTAAATGAACAATTTGTGATGACAAGAAGATGTTATCTTAATGTTTTGCCTCTAATACCGCAGACATGGCCCTACTGCCAGCAAGCGTCTATAGCCTCGACAGGGTTACCTTTTAACCCAAAAAGTTGCTTTTATCCCATCCACTAGTTAAATATGCGAATCTTATCAATCCTTGTTAGAGATTTGCATCCTTGGAAAGAAGCTGGAAACCATTGTCTTGACTTGGTGATCAGATTGTGATAGTGTCATTCACACCACCTTATAGATAATGAGTGGGCTGGCTTGTGATGAGACCCCCTGTCTTGCAACCATTTTTATGGCTACAAGCCAGTATCCTGGCTTGGTGACCAGATATTGATAAAGTCATTCCATAAGAATGTATGATCATGAATAGGTCCACTTATAATAAGACCTCCTGTTTCCAACTTACTCCTGGAGATGTTAAAGAAGAGGATTGGGCTACGTTATGTTAATCTCATAAGAGATTACTTAGTGGATGGGGAAGCGACTAATCTCCTTAAGAGAGAAGGATGGCATTAAGAGGTTTTAGATGATAAAAATGCAAGCCCCACTCATTTGCTCCTAAAGAAGGATCCCATTAGAACATAATGCAAAAATTAGTTAAAATAGCTTTACGTATTGATTTGTGGTAATTAGAAAGATAATCAATGCAGCTAAGTTTATATCTAAAGGTAAAACTTGGAAAGTGTTCCACCATGGGAAAAGGGATAGCCTCTTCTTGAAAATCACCTTGAAAAGATTCCTTCACATACAAGACTTCAAAAGATGTAGGCTTGGAATGACTAACTTGCCCCAGAGTATTATTAACTAAAGGTCAACAATCTCCTATCAATCAAATTTTAGAAAAGATTGATAAATAAAACATGATTCAAAATAAACAATTGTAGAATAATTGGACTCAATTTTTCGATGATTAACATTTTCAACCTTTCGCCCTAATGCAACTGATTATCAAACTAAGAAATCCAAACCTAATAAAACAATTTGAAAATGAAACGAAAAGTGATCTAATCTAAATAAAATTAAAGCATTTACAAGGCTTTATGATTATGACTAACATCTCATGTGGAATAACATGTGTTTAAATATTCGATTGATTGTATTATTCACCACATGATATGTTGAGCCAATTGAAGCCCTTTTATAAAAAAAAAACTAAATCAAAATGTAAAATAGTTGTAAAAATAGGCCTTAACAAATTGTTTTATGTGAACAAAAGTGGGACTTGTTGTCGTGTTTGTAGAATCGAAGGAATTTGTTATTGTAAAGAGAGTAATTATATCAATTCATAAATTGTAAATGTATTGAATGATTAATTGAATTGATTATAATAAAACTCTCAAAATAAATTTAATCCCCTTCAGTTGAAGGATTACGATCAACATTGTTATTTGTCACATAAAGTTATTTAGTAGGCTTGGCCTTTCTTTATTAAAGACTATGAATTGTGTGGAATTTGCGACAACAAAATATGTTAAAACCCCTTCTTTCAAGTGCATATCCGGAAAAGATCAAAATTCGTGTGTAATGAAGATGTTCTAATTTTAATTATTTTGTCTTCTTTCAAAATATCCTTGCTCTTAAAACATGAAAAGGAATTAATTCAAAACATTTCATGACATGATCATTATAATTTTAAAACTAAAGAGATAATTCAAACATGAATGCCTTGAACCAATAAAATAATAAGCGAGAGCATGAATAAAGTGAAAGAGGATAAAAATACTTCCCTGAATTCATTTGAAGAAGCGTCGTTCCCAACTTCGACTTGGCTTTTCATCGCAAATATTTTATTGAAGAAAACCAAAACAGTAATCTAATTATTAAAGAAATAAACAAAACTAATCTATTCTACACCTACTCCTATACTAGTCTAAAAAGTAAACAAAAACTAAGTATAATCGAATTTCCAATGGAGCCAATCAAGTAACTTTAAACTTGCAAGAAAAAACAAATGATACATCAGCAATAAAAATATTAAGAATGGAGATTCGAAAATTGGGAAAATCAATCTAAGGTTCTTATTTACAAAGACACGAAAATGACATGGAAAATGGTTGAAGAATGATTGTTCCAACCCCATATAGATTGGATCATAGAAGGTAGGTTGGAAATTATTAGAATTATGATTCAAAAGAACTTCATCAAAATTGAGAGTGGAGGGTATTTCCTTTTTTAAAATATCATCGTTATTGCATTGAAATAAAATGACAGGATTCAAACCTTGTACATGTTTGGTTTCATTTTCTTGATTTTTATTTAAATGTTCATTCTCATCAAGTGTGTGAGGTTTGTTTAATTTCAAATTATTTGATCGAAAATAACTTTTCATTTAAAATATGCTCTTTAGAAATAGTGTATTTCAAACAAATATTTTGAAATTCATTTTTGATTTCAGCCAATTCATCTTCTAAAGACTTATCGTTCTCATTTTGTTCATAACAATCAGAATCGAAGGATGAAGAAAAAGAATTTTCATATTTTGCAAAATGAGTAGAATCAACATGTTCAAAATCTGAAGTGTAATTAGCATCTTCAAATCTTTCTACTCTAAGATCCATCGTTTGATAAAATGAAGAAGAATGGATATCACTTATAAAGGAAGGACTTTTAAAATGATTAGAAATAGATGAAAAATCCTCTTCATAATTCTTGAAATCTTCATTTTCATTACTAATTGGGTCATTATGATCAAATTGAGAAAAAGGAAAATGTTCAAAATTTGATTGAATGAATTGTTCATTACACAGATTGGAAGTATCGGGATTAAGATTTTCTTCAACAATTTCAGATTGAGATTCCAAACAATGAAGGGAAGATGTGAAACACTCATCGTACTCACATTCATTTGAAGGAGAAAAATAATGATTGGAATTTGGAACTAATTTTCTTTTTGTATCTAAGGAATTACAACTCTGTTTCTCACACAAAAGGACATTATTGATGGAAGAGCCCTAATTTGGTGCTTGATGTTATGGCCTTAAATCATTTAGTGATTCCCTAGCAATTAGAGGCTCTATAACTTGGTTGGGAGACAAAATCACCCCTACTGAGCTATCCACCATTTTTTTTTTCCCCTGAAAATACATGTTTCCTATGAATCAAGGGCATTCTAAACACTACTTTCCTTTGTCTCACTAGTTTTTTTTCCTTAAAATGCTAAAACATACAAAAAAATCAAATTTTGGTTGGTTTTGGCAACCACCCTCTTGGTTTCAACTACTTTTTCTCGATGGCAACTATCTCCTTTAACTATAAAAACAAGGGAGATGAGCCATAAAGGGGTGTAATGCCCTCGATCCCCTCGGTGCCCTTTAGAGGTGATGGTGGAGCTCCTTAGAAACAACCTGCTAAATTTGTTTCTTCCAAACTATGCACTTCCGCACAACCACAATAACTTCAGTCTGCAATCTGCAATCTGCAAGCCGCAATCTGCAAGTCGGGAGTCGTAAATCGACACCCCAACGTGCCACTTCAATAATTACACCTACGAATTCCACAATCCTTGATGCGACATTCAGAAAGTCAGAACACCCAATTCTCTACTTCGGTGAATCACATCTTTGAATTTCGTACTCCACAATCCGCGATGCAGGAGTCGCAAGTAAAAATCTCAACTACGGGAAAATTACACCTCCGACTTCCGCATTCCGCAATTCGTGATACGGGAATTCGAAGTTAGAACTCCAAATTCCCAACTATGGGAAGATTACTCCTCCGACTTCCACAATCCGCAATCTGCGATGCGAGAGTCGGAAGTCAGAACCCCCAAATGCATAAATCCATATAATTTACCTCTCCGACTTCCGCAATCCATGATTCGCGATGTCGGAGTCAGAATGCGGAACCCCAAAATGTGCAACTCCAGAGAAATTACCTCCCCTACTTCCACAATCCGCGATACAGGATTCAGAAAGTTGGAACCACAACGTACCACGCCGAGAAAATCATGCCTCCAACTTTCGAAATCCGCAATCCGCACTGCGGGTTCGAAAAGTCAGAGGTCAGCCATATACCCCTGGTACTTCCAACTTCTCAGGCTAATAGATTTCTCATCCTAAGTCTATTTTGGCAAACTTGGTACCATTGGAAAGCTCTCGATGATCTCTATACAACTGCATGATCCTCTGCCACACCCAAGGACTCTGATTTTTCCATTATTCCAATAAAAGTGTTGAACCAAATCTCATCAAGACTCCTTTAACTCTCTCTAAAGAGATTTGATCCACTCTGCCATGTCTCATCCCTTCATCTAACCCACAGGGGGAACATGAACAAAATAGGGGGGTGTCTATGTCTCTCCCAAAGCCCTGACTGAACATTTTGAGCATTCTAGGCCCTTACAACACTTATCCCTATTCATTAATGAACAAATTCAAAAAAACACATAGATGCATATGCATACTCAAATAAACACAGCTGAATGAAACATGAACAATTGAACATCCAGAACACAGAATGAACATGATATAATCACATAGAACACTTATAATTTTAGATGAAATCACTAAGCAACTGGCTATGGAATGCAACGTTCCAACCCAATCATAGGTCTCTTCCCATCCTATATTATTTCAGCACTCAGAGACCACCCACAAGATGGGGCTATGTATCCACTAAGGAGGAACTACTTAGGTCAACTCACAACCTTGGTTTCACAATCATTCAGGGTCATCCAACACACAACTGGTTCTGTTTAGAAAGTGGGGAGACAGGGAAGGGGATTTCTAAGTCAAAGAGATAAACCACAGAGGTACAAGTGTATCCAATTGGCTTCAGATAGTCCAGGACCCCCCATCACCTCCACTCTTAGCCTAAGTAAGGTCCCCTTCTCTA
Organism: Larix kaempferi; assembly: GCA_027924585.1. Lineage (NCBI taxonomy): Eukaryota > Viridiplantae > Streptophyta > Pinopsida > Pinales > Pinaceae > Larix > Larix kaempferi. Next base: position 15,327,800 of record BSBM01000547.1, on the reverse strand, counting down.
TTGCATAGTCCCTCAGGTATCCCTTCCCTCAGTGCTGACCTGAGAAAGTATGGATGGTCCCGAATTCTAAACCAAGGTTAAATGATCCCTCACTAGCTCTATCATGAAGTCTAAACCCCCTAGTCTCTCTCCCACTGCGATATGCCCTAGATATTCTCAGGGTTGCAGCTGAGTGGATCTGTCCCAACGATGCCCTTTTGGGTTCCAAAACCGGGTTTCCCTATGAAATTATGGGAATCTCACACTCACAATTTCACCCATGGTTCATGTCTATGGATCCCCCTATCATATTTCAATTCCCATGCGAATTTTCTTAGCGGCCTTGGCACTCCAAAATGAGGCTCCTATCAAAGTCACGATCTTGATTTTTCTTCCTACTACTAGGCTATGTCCTCCATCCAAAATACTCCTATATCCTCCAAAATCCAATCAGGATGAGTGAAAATTCCATCCCATGATGTAGGGTGACTTATGGGTCAAGCAAACCAATCCCATACCCCGCCTTACGAATTTCAGGGCTTCCCATACTCCATCACTCTCATGGAATAATCTCTTCAACCACTCCCTTACAACAAAATTAAATGACAACTATGACAGTCAAAGGGGGTTCCCAAGGTGACATATGGAAGCCTAGGGTTCAATCCCACAACCCCCTCACCTCTCCCTAGTGGATACACTTATTCCCCTCATTTAGTTGCATCCATATCCATCCCCTTGGTATTTTTATTTGCATTATAATCATCTACCTTGTTTTTACAATTTCCATGGCTTACTAGCACATGGATAACACAATATCAAATACTTTCCTCTTCAAGGATGAGCATTCACTAGCGGGACCTTGGCCTTGAGCTCCATGCTAGGAATAATACATCACATATATAAGACATTTACATTAAAAGCCAATACATCCAAAGGGTAAAAGTGGGGGTATTACAATACCCTCCCCCTTAGAATAACATCGTCCTCGGTGTTCCAATACCTAGGAATACCACCTAGTTTACACATGTCCAAAATTCACAAAATGTGGTAGGTCTGTCCTACATTTATTCTTTTACTTTGAGTTTTCAGGACCAATTCCTTTGGCTTCTACAAGTTGCTCCTGCTGGCTTTGACCTTCCAGCTCCACCTGTGGGAATTGCTCCACAACAATCCCTTCCTTTTCTTTATCTTCTAGTTGATCCACAAGTCTGGAAACGTTATGGCTACAATTATTCTTGTTGTCCTTTCCACTACTAATAGCTTCCAGAATTCCTTTTACCTCATTTTGTAGACAAATAGATTCTTGCAAAACCTTGTGGTTCATCTCATTCTGTTGCTTTTGTAGCTTGAGCATTTCCTCAAGATCTTCTTGGGTCTTGAAAATTATTTGAAGAATATTTTCATCCAAATCAAATAGCTTTTGGTCTGCTGCCATGGTCAATGTACACAACTTCCCACACACTTTTTTTACTAGCAACACATGTCTTGTAACAACTGCAACCAATTGATTTAATTTTCACTTGTGAAATTCATCATTGCAAGTCTTGTTAGGCCAAGCATATCATAAGCATTAAGATCAGTCAATTACTTGCCCAATTGACATGTAAATTTCTTTCTTTATCATGCGACTTCCATAGATTTCATGCTTCTCCAACATACAAATGAACTCATCCATGTTCATCCTTTCATAGGAAATTAACTAATTCAACATTCACACTCTATTCCAAGCAAAATAAGCACAGTCAACTTTCAGCCATAACATGCATTCAACAATTTTATGTTTCTAAAATGAATCAATCAAAAAGGAAAGAGAAGTGTAAGAGTTTCCCCCTCTTAATCTTGTTTCAATCCAAAGCCCCACCACAACTGTGGTTCCATGCTCTTCAAATGTGAATGCTTGACTCGCCTTTTTCTTGTTTGGGCGATGACACTTGGTGTCTAAGGTCTGTCCAAGGATTCTCAACCAGGTAACCCTTCCCCATGATTTTCCTACAGAACCTTTGGCTGCTAGGACCCACACAAGTCCACTAGCACCATTCTATATTGTTACTCATACTAAGCTTCCTAGGACAATCACATGTCCACAAGCACCCTTAGTATTCCCTCAAGGTCCTTACATCCAGCAATACCTACACTCAAACATTGAGTCAATTCACATGTCAAGTTCATTTTCATAGGATTTATCTCTTAACAAGAGTTTAAAAATCATAGACGAATCATATACACATGTATATGCACATTAAATAAGCAAGAAGATGCAAGATAAACCAAATACTTATCTGCATGGGCATCTTCCTTTAGCTCCACATGTATCCCACATTGACTTCAGACAACTATGGCACCCAAAAGACTTTCCCCACCCAACACAAGGATGGTACCTCTTCTCTGCTACACAATCCCTCGAGCGTACCCACCCCTTCCGGTGCTCTTTATGGCATGCATCGAAAGGAAACCAAGTTTATGCAAGCCTCGGATCACCTGTGCATATGTATACAACAAATGTTGCGCCAACACACCGACTACACCACATCATTCAAATAACCAATGCCAAGACATTAATCCGACTGGGGTTATTAGGAATTCCATTAACCAGTATGTTAATCCAGTTCTCCGACTAGGTTTATCAAGCATACAAAAACCAGTATTCTAATCGAGTTCTCTGATTAGGGTTATCAACCATACAAAAACCATCCACACACATATGGATGGTACCACTTATTCACTTTGCTTCTTAGTATGAAACACCAAATGACATGATATAAAATTGTAACATATTTCATAAAAATTCAATCCCTAATATTGAAACACTAGGAATGCGTCCATTCCCTTAGGGTGTAGTCAATGTTTGACAACCATAACACAACACAACACCCGAAAGGTGTGCACCCCTTTCCGATGTGAGTCATGTAGGTCCTAATCACACTCATCTATTCTGAAATAAAAACATGCTCTGGATATTAATTCTAATAATTATACATGCATATTCTCAGCAAGGGTTACAAGATACTTATCGGTTTGTAGATGTATTTTCTCTTCCTTTCATGAGGAATGGGGCTCCTTTCTCTGAGTTAACAGTCCCTCGGGATTGTTACCCCAATCCCTTTCTTTCTTCATAAACAACACATGCCCTATTGGAATAATTTCACCATCTCACCTACGTTGTTTACCAACAAGCAGTTCATATGAGACACTATCAAATTTTGAAATGGCATTTCACCCAAAAACCATTTCCAAAGCATGGGATCCTTCCCATGGATTTTGGATTCCGCAGGCCATAGCACATGGTCTTCCTGCAATGTGTCTTCCTGACACAATTCTCAAATAGTCAAAGAGTCAGCAACATTAGCAATCAAATTCAAATCTGATTTCCATAATTAGTCCATGGCATTAATAATAAAATTCAAATACGAATTTACAATTCTATCTCCTACATAAATTAGATTTATTTAACCATGATGACATCCTCATATTGTTTGTACCTTGTAAGTGGTAGAAATTTGTCCATTATGGATTTAAACTTTCTTCCATAAACTAAAAATCCACCTACAACACGTCCTCTTGACACAATTCTAGAGAACCAAACAACCATTAGTAATTATTACCAAATTTTCAAATCTGAAATTTACAAATGTGTTCTGTACATAAATTAGATTTTTTTTGCAACCATGAGATCCTTCTCATAAACTTAAATCAGAAAATTTACAAATCTTTTTTATACAAAAATCATATTTCACAACAATGAGATCATTTTCACAATATTTGGCTCTTGCGCACGGCGATTCCATCATTTATTATGGACTTACATACAATGCCATTTCCAAGACAATTCTACATGTAATCTGAAATTTTCAATCAACCAAATAGGTTGTGAGTACCCACACATATAATAATTTCGTTGTGGCATCTGCAACAATCACTGAAGTGATCTTGGAATTATAACATACTGTAATTCAAACACTATCAGCTGTTAATATTTCAAATGCAATGAAATACGATCATTTTTAATGCATCATTATCACAATAAAATGCAATATACAACCACATTATTTATGCCATCAAATAAAACTTTAAATAGTCATGATTTCGCAATCATATACTTTCATACAACTATGTCTTCTCAACATAAAATTCTGGTATCCTATCAAACACATCTACCTTATTCATGCAATTCTTTTCCCATAGCATCTGATGAAAAGATCTTAGAATTTTCAATAATTCTACCATTTCATCTATCAACGAACTGTAATGAAGTATACACCACAATCATGCATTCACACAATGCATCTTAAGATATGTACACACTCATATTTATGCATAACCAAAAGATTTATAAAATCTTTCAATGTACATTTACTCAATGCACCCAATGCACTACGAAATTGATCTAAAACATTTTTATGCATATACATGTGTCCTGCCATGGTAAGTTGGGCATCTTAGTCAATGCTTCAACATAATACCCAACCATCTCCCCAATTACTTGGTTAACTATCTGGGTTCCTTTCTTCTTCATCTAAACACAACACTCAAAGCTCCCTCACTTCCTGCGTGTTGAAAAAGAGGTTTCATCCCAGATTAACACCAATAGGGAGTTAATGGTATACTTGTTGAGCACTACAGGATTCACAACCCAACATCCTTATGGTTTCACACATGGCATGCTCTTATTTCTTATGGATGCATTCAAAATTTTAAACAGTCACATGGTATAATGCTCATTTCTTTTACTAGCCTATACTTTACCACACCCCATGGGATTTCATTCTCATAAGTGCACTCAGTATTACATGCATACCATTTTATGATGATTGAAACATGGTAGAAGGGATTCTTACCCATCCTTTCTCAACATTTATACAATCAACATAAATAAATATTACATGCATGGTTTCCATCAACATATCTGATGTTACCTAATCAGTTGGCCTCTTACCAAGTACTACACAGTCCTTCCACCAACCTCTTGATCATGGATTTGGTGCTCCAACCTTTCTTCACAAGGTTGTTGGTCACATGTAATAGCATTATCAACATTTTCAACCACGTTTATGTTGTCTTTGGCCTTACTACCAATACCAACAACATTAATTATTATCAACCACAATAATTATTAAAAGTGGCTCATTGCATATGTAAAACCTCACTACTTTGATCAATATGCAATCTCATATTCATGCACAAGCAAGTTCACATGAACTATGCATTATCTCTTAATATGCCCACTATTGCATATGCATTTAAACATTCCTATGCCATCATTTCAGAATATAAACTCAGAAAATATAAATATATCAGCAAGAGAAGAGTTGAGGAATTTTCCCTTTTCCAATTCCTTATCATAGCATGGAATTTCCTCTTCCACATCATAGCTGATCCAATTTCGTGGCCTCTCTACCGAGCACACAAGCAATCATTAGCTACGATTTTCTCACCAAGCAGCAATTCAATACATATACTTATGTATAACATTCCTACTTGCTACTTTCCAAGCATACAATTCTTATGCTATAAACATAAATAGTTTAAGGTGAGAAATTTCCGTCTTTGTCAACATTGCCCTTTGGAGATTATTCTCCAATTTTAATCTACAACCATCTTGTCATCCCTATGTAGCTTTCCTTGATCACCGCAATAGCTCACATTGCACTAGGTTCACATGCCTTGCTTCTCACATTGCTTTCATAAATTATGGTAAATTCAAACTTGGCCTTTCTTGGACTTCCCTACACTTATGAGCACTACACTTTGTTCAATTCTAACTCCATATGGAGTCCTTCAAGGCATATTGTATTCCCTTGCACCTCATTCAAATGTGATACTTTATTTCCATTCTCATGGAAATATTTTCCACAATTCTGAGCCACACAATTGATTCACACATGGGAATGCCTCATTCCCCTACTAACAGCGTCTGCATGGCCACCATGTCACTATCATGAGCCACATGCCAATTCCACATACTGGGATGTCTTATCCCTATGAGTTGCAACTTTTGGGAGAAGGGAATTGCCTTACCCATTCTCCTTACTTAATCATATCTTTCAACTTCTATGATCATGCAAGAACTTGGCCATAAGGATGATTCACCCAGCGAAATGCTATGCCGCTGTCGATCCTTCTCGGTCTCTATTAGTTTCGCAGCTCTAACAAGACTATAATCTCTTTCTTTGGACCAAGTAGCCCCAGTGATGCAACCTTGGGATATGATACCATCTGTAACATCTTTGGTACCATCATTTCCCTTTAGAGGTGATGGGGGAGCTCCTTAGAAACAACGTGCTAATTTTTTTTCTTCCAAACTATGCACTTTCGCACAGCCGTAATAAATTCGGTCCGCAATCTGCAATCTACAAGCCGTAATCCATAAGTCAGGATTTGAAAATCAACACCCTAACACGCCACTTCAATAATTATACCTCTGACTTCTGCAATCCGCGATATGGGAGTTGGAAAGTTGGAACACCCAATTCTCTGCTTTGCTGAATCACGAATCCGACTTCCGCACTCTGCAATTTGAGATGCGGGAGTTGGAAGTTGGAACTCCAAAATTTCCAGCTCCGGGAAAATTACACCTCCGATTTCCACATTCTGCAATCCGCGATGTGGGAATCGGAAGTAGGAACTCCAAATTATCAACTCCGGGAAGATTACTCATCCAACTTATGCAATCCTCAATCTGTGATGCAGGAGTCGGAAGTCGGAACCCCCAAATGCACAACTCCAGAGAATTTACCTCTCCGACTTCTGTAATCCGCGATCCGAAATGCGAGAGTCAGAAGTTAGAACCCCCAAATGCACAACTCTAGAGAAATTACCTCTTCGACTTCTGCAATACATGATCTGCGATGTGGGATTTGGAAAGTCGGAACCACAACGTAACACACTGAGAAAATCACACCTCTGAATTCCGAAATTTGCAATCCGCACTATGGGTTCGGAAAGTCGGAGGTCGGCCATATACCCCTGTTACTGCCAACTACTCAGGCTGATAACTTTCTCATCCTAAGTCCATTTTTGGAAAACTTGGTACTGTTGGAAATCTCTCGGAGATCCCTATGAAACTACATGATCCTATGCCATACCTGAGGACTCTAATTTTTCCATTCTTCCAATCAAGGTGTTTCCCCAAACCTCATCAAGACTCCTTCACCTCTCTGTAAAGAGCTATGATCCAATTTGCCATGTATCCTCCCTCATCTAACCCACGGAGGGAACATGAACACAACAGGGGGGTTTCTATGTCTCCCCCAAATCCCTGACTGAACATTCTGAGCATTCCGAGCCTTGACAACACTTATCCCTATTCATCAATGAGAAAATTCATAAAAACAAATGGATGCATATTCATACTCAAATAAACACAGCTAAATGAAACATGAACAATTAAAAATCCAGAACACAGAATGAAAATGATTTAAATCAAAGAGAACACTTATCCTTTTAGATGAAATTACCAAACAATTGGATATGGAATGCAATGTTCCAACCTAGCCATAGGTTTCTTCCCATCCTGTATTATTTCAGCACTCAGAGACCACCCCCGAGTTGGGGCTATTTATCCACTAAGGAGGAACTACTTAGGTCTACTCACACCATTAGTTTCATAATCATTCAGGGTCATCCAACACACAACTGGTTCTATCAAGAAAGTGGGAAGACGAGGAAGGGGTTTTCTAAGTCAAAGAGCTCAACCAAAGAGCTAAAGGTATATCCAATTGGATTTAGACAGTCCAGGCACCCCCATCACCTCCACTCTCATCCTAAGTAAGGTCCCCTTCTCTGCTGCATAGTCCCTCGGGTGTCCCGTCCCTCAACGCTGAACTGGGAAAGTATGGCTAGTCCCGAATTCTAAACCAAGTTTAAATGAGCCCTCACTATCTCTACCATGAAGTCTAAACCCCTGGTCTCTCTCCCACTGCGATCCACCCTTGGATATTCTCAGGGTTGCGATCGAGTGGTTTTGTCTTGCTGCTACCCTTTCAGATTCCAAAACTGGGTTTTCTTATGAAATTTTGGGCATCTCACACTCACAATTTCGCCCATGGTTCAGGTCTATGGATCCCCCTATCAGATTTCACTTCCCACACGAATTTTCTGAGCGATCTTGGCACTCCAAAATGTGACTTCTCTCCAAGTTGCTATCTCTGGTTTTATTGCTAATGCTAGGTTGCGTCCTCCATCCAAAATCCTCCTAGATCCTCCACAATCCAATAGGGATGAGGGAAAATGCCCCCCTGTGAGTTAGGGTGACTTGTGGGTCAAGCAAACCGAGCCCATACCTACCTTACGAGTTTTAGGGCTACCCATACTCCATCACTCTCATGGACTGATTTCTTCAACCACTCCCTTACAACATAATTAAATGACAACTAGGATAGTCAAAGGGGGTTCCCAAGGTGACATATGGAAGACTAGGGTTCAATCCCACAACCCCCTCACCTCTCCCTAGTGTATACACATAGCCCCCTAATTTAGTTGCATCCATAGCCATCCCCTTGGTATTTTTATTTGCATTATAATCATCTACATGTTTTTACAATTTCCATGGATTACTAGCACATGGATAACACAATATCAAATACTTGTCTCTTCAAGGATGAGCATTCACTAGCAAGGCCTTGGCCGTGAGCTCCACGCTAGGAATCATACATCACATATATATGACATTTACATTAAAATCCAATACATTCGAAGGGTCAAAGTGAGGGTCTTACAAGGGGGAATTTTTTTCCTAAGAGTTGTTATGTTGGAGGAATTGCTACTCTCTATCCCTTTGTGATCCATGCCCTATGTTTTAAAGTTGTTGTACTAGTTAGTTTTAAACCCTTGGATATTTGGTTGAGATTTTTGGAGAAGACAAACAGGAGACCTAGAGTCAAGGTTTCGAAAGTTCCTAGAATTTAAAGGTATCTTTGTAACCTTTTGTTGTTTTGAATAAAGATTGCAGATCTCCCCATCCCTAACTGTTGTGTTCAGTCTTGTCTCAGATTTTGTTATTGGTTGATGTTCATTTAATTAACTTGTTTATGTTTTGAACTTCAACACTCTATTTATATCCAAATGTGTTTGAGGAAGGTGTTGTGTTGGTTTTACAGGTTCTTGGAATAAGTATCAGGATCAAATCTCAAGGATTCAGGGAAATATAGGACCATCCTTCGTAAAAATGTGCATTAAGTTATTCTTCCTAAACCCTTCATATGTATTTGTTTTCATCTAAATTGATAATCAAGAGTCTGGTTTGTGTGTAACCAAGCCCTATATGTCTATATTATTCAACCCAAGCATATTGGTGATGTCAACCCCAATCATAGGATATAATTCTGCACAATAAGACTGGTGATTCCACTAGGGAGAAGTCATATGGTTTGGGGTTTCCTAAGTCCTTTCTTATAGTTTGTGTGGCTTTTTAGAGTCCATTTACAAGTTAGGATTGGTCTAGGGATTTAGTAGACAAACCGAACCTCTAATTTTTTGAGTTGGACTTGCATTTTTGTAACTTTCAGTACAAAAATTCCGTTCACCTTCATGACAATAGCATTTTGGGTGCAAAAACACCCTTGACCTTCATAATAGTAGCGTTTGGAAGGCTATTGTTCTTTGGTTCACCAACGTTTTTGTCTTGTTGGGTGGTGTTTTCACTCTCATCCTTTTCTGTGGGATTTTTGTTGGATTTTGGAGGGCCTTTTCTTGTCCTAGATTTTGTTAGTACCCCATAGAAGTGTGGTTTCTGCTCAATGATTGTTCTTGGCTTGGTTTTTTGAGTCTTTTTGAATGAGAAGTATTTGGAAAAGTGTAATTGATCTTAGCACTTTTTCACTATTTGTTTGAAAATCATTGAATATAACTGACTGTTAAGGTCTTCTAGTCACTTCTCAGAAGTAGTCCACTTACTTTTTGTCATTATTCTCAGTCTTTTCTTTTGGTTTTCTTGGGTGAAAAGTTTTGGAATGAGTCTTTTTGGTTCATAATTTTTTTTTTTTTTTACTTTGTACTTTTGGATTTCATTTGGGGTGGAATTTTAGGGATTTTTTTGATGTTTAGTGTTCCTGATTGCACTAGTCATGTGCAAGAATCAATGCTTTCCAAACCTTGAGTGTTAGTAGGTCTTTTTTCTAGTTGTAGTCTAAAAGTCATCTTACGTACTTTTCTTCGCTTGGCATACTTGTGTGACTGAAGAGTCTAGTGTTTGTTGCCACTTCCACTTTGTTGATAAAGGTACCATGGGTCTTTTTGCATTGTTTTCGTTGTGTGTTGGTTCTTATATAGGCCTTGTTTCTCATTTGGAAAACAAAAAAAGTTGGTTCAGTTCTTGAGTTAATGTTGTTTGAATACATTGCAAGTATCTTTGAATGATTTGGAGTTGTTTCTTATGTTGAAAAAAAAATATTCTACATGTTTGTTTTGTTTTAGATTAAGTTTTCATTTCAAGTTTTATTTTGAATAATTTTTTTTCAAAAAATGGTCTCGCAATTGGTTTAGTTATTAAGTGTGCATGTCAAATTGAGTTCTTTTATTCATTTTAGGATTCAATTTGAACTTGTTTACCAAAAAAAGTTGCATTTGTTTTTCAAATTCCAAATTTGTGTATCATTATCAAATTGAATTTGTATGTGCACTTTGAAAGGTAATTGCACACTTACATTGTAGACTTGAGTTTGTATTTAGGGTGTCAAATTTAAGTTTCCTTTTGCATTGAATATACCAAAAAATTGCATTGTATATTTGAAAATTTGCATTTGAATTCCAAGTTACATCATATATTCGGAACTGCATGTACTTTGAAAATAAATTGGAAATGAAAAGTACATGATTGTGGTGGTAGATTGATTCATATTTTAGTTAAAGAACATTGTATCTTAATTTGCACATATTTTTCTTCCTTTGAAAAGTTTTTGAAATTGTATTTTAAAAAAGAAATCAGTAATCAAAATAGGGTACTAGGTTTTCTTTTTAACTAGAAACCAACCTAATAGTCTAGGATAGGATCTTGGAGATAGGGAGTCAAAATTTAACTTCTCCAGAATCACATAAAATTGAGAAACTAGGAATTCACTAAAGAGTTTCAAATCCATTAGTAACGTAAGATACTTGTCAAGAAAGAGCCACTAAAACCGACTTCAAGTGGTACGTAAACCTTTTTCAACTATACAAAATACCCTTGCTGCTTGACTAAGGGGGGTTATGTGTGTCTAGGAATTGATCAAGTGTGGAAATTCCTCATGGTGACACCATTTCTCATTAACAGTTTTGGGTCTAGGATTTGTTATACAAGGCCTACATTCCCTTCCCATTCGCAGAAGCTCCATCCAATGACCATCCCGCCCGATTATCAAGCATAAAGTGGTCACCCTAGGTACCTCCTATGTTACTACAAGGGGATATCTTGTGGCACCTATGACATACATTGAGTCTTTCTCCCCTTGGGAGGGTGTTGGTGAAAGGATAATACTTGCACCCTTGCTTATTGGAAGATTGGTGTAATTGTTTCTTAATATTTTATAGTTGGACTTGGGCCCTAATCATCCCAGGATGATCTTAAGAAGACCACCTTACTGGATCTTCATTTAATTGTTCTTTCATCCAAGTAATTTTTTAGTGTGAGAGTTGTTTGCATGTTTGATATTTTTAGGGACTTTTTAGTGTGTGTTGTTTTATCTTTATTTTTTTGTAGATTTTCTTCTTAGTGTCTTTAGTCAGCCATCGTGGCCGATCAACATCTTCACAGGTCCTAAATAATTCAAGGACACTCTCCTGAATAGATAGAAGTACCTACGTTGAAGAATATGAGGTTATACTAATCCACCCCCTCGGAGTGCAAAAGAGGAAAACTAGGAACATCGAATAGAACAACCGACATGAGAAAACACCCCTAGTTCTAGGTCAAGTGAGTCTGAGAGTTATTCATTTTAAGGATACCGAGGATCAGTTACATAACTCTCTTAGAGTTAATTCTACTTAGCCTAAAGATAATTCAAGTCCCATTTCAATTGAGGACCTCTTTGATCCATATAGACTTTTGAACCCACCAAAAAGTCATAGTTTTTCCCAAGTAGTTAGTACCAACGTTCTTAATCCATTTTCTAGGTGGTTTAACATGGAAAACATAGAGCTCGTGTTTACTATAGGGGAGGTAAATACTCCAGTTAGTACTACCCCCATAGGAGGAACTATTTTTAATATGACATGCACAGTAGGATCGGGATCATCCCCACCATCCTCGATGATACTTAGTGGTACTAGTTCGTCATCTTAATTGAGTTCGAACCCTTTCTCTTTTGGATTTCCTTTTTAGGGTTTCAACCTATACCCATTACTATTCCTCCTAGTTCAACTTTGACCACTGCTTTAAGTAGCGGCCCATATGTTCCTTTCTATAACTTCCCACCCTTTAGTGGACCAATGTCCATGCCTAACCCACCATTCACAAGAGTTGTTTAGTAACTCCATCCTACCCCAGTTAAGCTTACATTTCCAATATTTAGGACGTATGAGTTATGGTAACTCCTTTGGACTAAATGTACTGCAAGGTAACTCATTTACACTAGGGGGAACAAATGTTGGATTTCCATGGGGGCATAATGCCACTCCGGGAAATATCCCTTTTCTAGGATGGGAGGTTCCAATATGGTTAAACCTATTATGACAAGTATCTTACAAGGTAGCCATTTGTTAGGAGTAATGGGAGGGATTTTGGAACAACCTTTCCTTACTTTCAAAACTAGTATAGTTAGAACTTTGGACATCCTAATCCACTTTTCACCTATCCTGGAAACTCATACATTTTGGGACAACCATATTCCAACACCAACCAATGGGAATCTAATGCTTCAGGGACCTGGAACACTATGGCTAAGAAAAAGTTTTCATTTCTAGACAATTTGAATTTTCCTGACCTTTCAACGTTAACTAATGATCTAGTTTTACATGACCTGATATGGTCACCCCTACCCACCAAGCTTCCTTTAGACATTCCTAAGTTTGAAGGTAAACCTAAAGAAGACCCAGCTAACCATGTGATGACTTTTCATCTATGGTGTTAATCCAAATCTTTGATGGATGATTCTATTAGATTGCGTCTTTTCCAAAGGAAATTAAATGGGATAGTGGAAAAATGGTACATTGAGTTACTATGAGCATTCTTTCAAACTTTTAATTCAATTGTGGTGGCATTTCTAAATCATTTTCAGTTTCTAGCTCATTATGAAACTAGTACTGAGTTATTAACCTCCTTTCCTCAGGACACGTCCACTCATATCTCTTACCACATTCATAAATGGAAGAGGAGAAGGAGTTTGATCAAAGCTTAGATTCCAAATGAGTTCCTAACTGATTGGTTCATTAAGTCATTGCAACCCTTCGTTGAGGAAGATGTGGCTCTTTATAGGGTTTAGATTGAACATAAGGCTATTATTAAAGCCCAATAATTGGATTTGGTTTATTCCTAATCCAAGATGTTGTATGAAATTCTTCGTACTTCTCCTAAAGAAGAATCTAACCCAACCAATCCCACCTGTACACCCCTGTGATGAACCTGCAATAATTAATTAATGCAAATACACGAGATATCAGAAATAATAGAACTCAGAATCACTTTTATATTGATCATGGGCCACTTCGAGGGGGCAACCTACTTTGAGCAAGCTCCATACAATTAACTTCACGGTGCCTTCATAGGCCTCAACACACACTTATATACTAAGTCTAGGCGCAAATACCATGGGTCAATACTATGTGTCAATACAAACCATGGGCTAAGTCTAAGCGCCAATACTATGCGTCAAAACCATGGGACATATAATATTATGGGACGACTTACAAAGCATATGCGTCCAATACTATGGGTCAATAATATGGGCTAATAAAAACTATGGATCAACAAATACTACGGGACGACTTACAAAGCATATGCGTCCAACAACAATATACTATCAAAGTAAAGACATGGGTTTCTAACATCCCCTCTGCCTTAGGAAAAGCTTTGTCCTCAAAGCTTTAGATGTGGAAATTGATGCAGAATCTGAAGGAGTGGGTCCCCTGTAGCATCCTCGGGTTGCATTTCGAGCCACTGGTGCCTTTGGAGTTTCAGGGAGGATTGCATGGAAGGATGTAGACGAAGAAGAACCATATCAATGGTGTGAAAAGTGCGCTCAGAACGGTGTTGATCGGCTTGTTGTTTCAGTCGAATTCTTGCCATGTGAAAATTGTCCTGCAGAATGAGAAGAAGCTGATCACGGTTTCAAAGAATTGAGTCAATTGCCTGAACTGGGGAGCTGCTGAAGGTGTATGGAAGAAGAACTGGTGGTGCCTATCCAGAGACTGCTTCATATGGTTTCCTTTGATATGTGGTACTATAACACTGGAGCGCTTCTAGGAAATCCATAGAAATAGTTGTCCAAATCTGTGGAGGGATGGGCAAGTATTTGAGCAGTCCCGAAAGGAGGGTCGTTTCACCCTTGTTGACCTAGAAAGTATCACAGTCAACCACCATCCGTTGAATTGTCCTTTTGAGTCCTTGCCAAAAGAAGTTACATTGTTCCTGGTCATACGTTTTGAGGAACCCAGAGTGCCCTACTGATGAAGAAGCATGGAGTTCATAGAAGAGATATCCCCGTTGAACATATTGCAACCAATTTGGAACAAGTAGAGAAATAGTTGTAAGAGAAACTGGGTCATCAAATGTGCGAGGAGGAGCATCTTCCACCATATTGTCCTTACCCTTCTGGTAAGTGGTCGCATAGTCATAACCCATGAGTTGGATAACCCATTTCAAGTGTGTTGGGGAGGAGACCCGTTCTTCCAAGAAAGTTTCCAGACTCTAGAGATCAGTCTTGATGCAGAAATAATTCCCCAATAGGGATGGGTGCCACTTCTGTATTGTATGCAAAATAGTCATCATTTCCTGCTGAGAGGTAGATGCGGCTAAATTATTACCGGAAAGGTCTCTTGAAGGAAACAAGCTCATTGGTTCAGCAAAGACACCTGCATATCTATCCAAGGAAGTAGTGGAGACTGTTGATGGGTGCATCTGAATGGAATGGAGCTGAGCGATGACACCATGTGAATTCTTCTTAAGTATTTTTTCCAGGTGATGTGAACCGATGATGCAGAGAGACCCTGGTTGTAAGCCCATAAATTTGTGTTGTGCCCCATTAATTGAAAACTGCATCCAAAGTTCAGCAAAATCCCATAAGATGGGGCCAAGTGTGCGTAACCATTGAACGCCCAAAACCACATCACATCCGCCTAAGGACAAGGCAAACATGTGAGAGCGCAGGTTATAATATTCCATAGAGATACGCACATTGTGACACTTCCCCTTGCAAGGTAAGGTGCCCCCATTGGCAACCATGACTTCAAAGTTGGAGCAAGGATGGACAAAACAATCAGCCTGTTTGGCAATCCGAGGATCAATGAAGTTATGAGTGCTACTAGAATCAATGAGTATGGTAAGAGGGAGATTCTTAAAGTATCCCCTGAATCGCATTGTTTGTGGGGTGGTGACGTCGATTACAGCATGAAGAGAGATCTCAGGTGGGTTGTCCTGAGATGGGGTGTCAACAGGCGGGTGTTGAATGTCGACCTGATCATCTACTGTATCTGGAGCTTCTTCATCAAGTTCTGAGGCAAGCGGAGAATCCACATCCAAGAGCTTTTGTTGAACACATCTATGTCCCCGAGTGAATTTCTCATCACAATTATAACAAAGTCCTTTTTCTCGGTATTCTTGCATCTCTGTTTTAGACAATTGCTTGATAGGAGTTGGTTGAGGAGCAGGCGTGATGGGAGATCGTTGGGAACTCATATTTCTGAAGGAAACAAAGGTGGTTTTGGAGCGTTGTTGAGCTGCGATCTTGTCCTCGGCTAGCTTAGCCAACCCTAGGACTTCCATCATTGTGTTGGGACAAAACATTTTGACCTCTGAGCGGATTTCATCCTTGAGACCATTGATAAAACAACTCCTGTAGAATTCATCGGACAATCCTTCTGTGTGATTGGCTAGTTTCTCAAATTTCATCTGATATTCTCTCACTGTGCCAGTTTGGTGAAGTTTAGTGAGTGCTCCTGTGAAGTCATCAAAAGAACTAGGACCAAATCGTGACAAAAGGAGTTGGCGAAAATCTATCCAGTTTGGCTCGGGATGAGCTTTGATGTAACAACGGTACCATTGAAGGGCTTCCTGTTCCAAATGAAAGGATGCAAGTGGAACTTTCTGAACATCAAAAGTATTATGCAGACTGAAATATTGTTCTGCTCGGTATATCCATCCAATCGGATTAGTACCATTGAAGCGAGGAAAATCAAGCTTCGGCCCATGAAAATTGCTGGAAGAAGAGAACCCGGTGGCTGCAAAAGATTCTGGCTGTCGGTTATTGTTCATGGTTGAATGTTGAAGATGGAGGCTGAGAAATTTTTCATCCAGATCTTGGAGTTTGGTTTGGATGGCTGCAAGTGCTTCCTCCATGGTGTTTGCTCCTGTGCAAGTGACGACCATAACCAGTAATTTTTTTTTTTTTTTTTGGGGGGGGGGAATGGATAGAAAAACTCAAACACAAGCTTATTTAGTAAGGGGAAATTTGGATTTGGGAAAAAATCGGAGGGGTAATTGGGGTTTGACTAGGTTTTCGACACTTTTTGAGGGACAGGGAAGCAAAAAATGGGGATTTCAGAAGTAGGAACTCTATGGTAAAATTTGAAGGCAATCGGGTGAAAATTGAAGAAGTTATGGGAAACCCTAAAAATAGACAAATGTGGGATTTCTAGTCTTGGGAAGTGGAATTTGGGATAGGGTCTTCAGGAATGAAATATGCAGAATGGGATTATAGGGATGTTAGTGAAGTTTCAGGGAAAACAGAGTTGAAACAAGGGATATATGGCCAAAAAACAGTTTTTTTTTTTCCAGAAATGGATCGACAACAGCGGCGCAGAAGGGATCCGCAACAAATGGATCTACAACGGCGTGGAAGGGATCGAAAACAGCTAGATCTGAAATGACAACTGGATCTGGAACAACTTTCAGAATAGATCTAAAACGGCTGGATCTGGAGCGGAAGTGATCGGCAATAGTTCAACTGAAAATAGATATGGACCCCAGGTATTTACGGCTTCCTAACAGTTCAGGTGTTTCACTCAGCCACCAATGCTGTCTGACGGCTTGCGTATTGGGGCAGTACTCCTCACTCCACAGCTCAGGTAAAACTGA
Source organism: Larix kaempferi (assembly GCA_027924585.1). Lineage (NCBI taxonomy): Eukaryota > Viridiplantae > Streptophyta > Pinopsida > Pinales > Pinaceae > Larix > Larix kaempferi. Next base: position 15,310,621 of record BSBM01000547.1, on the reverse strand, counting down.
TAACCGCTTTGCCACAAACGACAGCTCTTGGTTTACCTCACGGGTGGGAACTAGTCAATTAGGTAGGGGTCGTTGCCCTTTTCGCTGGCAGGTCCTCTCAATGGGCCAGCTACTTTGGGGTTCCTGTGGTACTCCTCACAATGAGTTTTAGGGCTTATGCCCAAGTACTTCCCACAGTTAAGCGGATAGGGATTATTCCCAAATCAGAAGTTGCAACAGATGTGAAAATTTTTTTGGTAGAAATTCCACCCAACGAGCCCAAGAAAGTGCTCTGATACCAGATGTGATGAACCTGCAATAATTAATTAATGCAAATACACGAGATATCAGAAATAATAGAACTCAGAATCACTTTTATATTGATCACAGGCCACTTCGAGGGGGCAACCTCCTTTGAGCAAGCTCAATACAATTAACTTCACGGTGCCTTCATAGGCCTCAACACACACTTATATACTAAGTCTAGGCGCCAATACCATGGGTCAATACTATGTGTCAATACAAACCATGGGCTAAGTCTAAGTGCCAATACTATGAGTCAAAACCATGGGACATATAATATTATGGGACGACTTACAAAGCATATGCGTCTAATACTATGGGTCAATAATATGGGCTAATATAAATTATGGATCAACAAATACTACGGGACGACTTACAAAGCATATGCGTCCAACAACAATATACTAACAAAGTAAAGACATGGGTTCCTAACAACCCCATGCTAATGGTATGATTGGTGTAGTTGAGAACAATCCAGTTGTCTCGGGTAATAATTTTTCTAGTTAAAATTCACTGGAAACTGGTTAGAATAACACCCAAAACCTTAAACCCAACCCTCCTTCTCATGTTATGTTAGTACAAAAATCTCAAGGAAACCAATATTCTGGAGGGAAGAAAAATAAGATTAATAAAAATGGGAATAAGAGGAATAATAATGCAAATAATAAGAACAACACCACTAATGCTGGTGAGGCAAATAATGAAAAAGGTAAAACCAAATTTCCTTTCTTGTTATGCAAGGAAGATCACTTAACCTATAAATTCCCTAAAATGGAAATGGATCAGAATTTGTTAGCACAACAGAAGGGCACAAGCCAACTTGTCAGGTTGACCAATCTGTTTCCTCAGCAACATCAACATATGGTTGTTGCTTCCAACCAACACCCTGTAGCCTCCCATGGGGGAAACTAGGGTGCCTCGTCTCAAGGGGGATATTCAGGCTTAGGTGAAGTTTTCATGTGTGAACATGATGTTCATCTCCAGACTAGCGATAAGAATTATGAATCTAATTCATCTAGACCCAAAGGTAAGGAAACCCTTAATGTTGATAATGACAATTATTTACACATAGAGAAGCCTGCCAATTATACTATGCCTAGAATACTAAAGGATGTTCTAAAAAAAGCTGCGCATAATCCTAATGCACGTGTTGAATATAATTATAGTACAGTTTATGATTTGGCCCAAGCTCTGTGTGCAATGTATACACTTGAGGTAATCTATATTTTTCCAACTCAAAGGAATACCTTACTTTCAACTTTAGGAGCTCTAGATCCTATCGACATTCAAGTGATTTCTTCCGATTTTGAGAATTGGAATCCTTGTTTACCCCATCATGCCACTTTTTCAGATCCAATTTGTATGTCAATACTATTTAGGGGGGAAATTTGACGTTTATCCCGACATCAGAAGTCAAAAACCATTTTTTAACGTCAGATAGACACCATTTTCATGGATTTTTTAGGAAAAAAGAAAACGAGTGTGACTTAAGTGACATCTAGTATTTAACGTCTCTTAAGCGACTTTTTTGGGAATCACTTAAGCGACGTTTATAGGTGTCTCTTAAGGGACACTCCAAGACATCACTTAAGATATGTTTAATATTAGATACCATTTTTTTTTCCTTGTTGTCACTTAAGCGACATGACAACGGAAGTATTTTACCTTTTTGGGATCAATTGGGAAAAATTGTAAACATATTTGGATAGAACATGTATTTAGGTTTTCTAGTTAAATTTGACAAGAACAATTCATTGAAGGACTTTGGAGGGAGGAGAACTCTGCTTATAGGTATAGTTTTTTGTTGATCAACGATACCCACTTTTGAATTAATTTTTTTGATTGGGTTAACGATTTGATCTCTATATTTCTTCTATTAGTGGATTGATAATGTATTTTATTGAAACATAACACAATATTAGAAAATATCATTCCCCGATATGCTACCAGAGATGAACTAATCCATTCTATGCAGGAAACTATTGATTCTGTATATGATGATAGAAGCAACAATGTTCTAGAAAATGGTTAGAATCAACCCTTCAGTGTTGAATCTATAATCGGCGATGGGAAAAATTATTGCCATTGTATGAAATGCAGAGGAATGAAAAGAAGAAGAATTGTTAGGGAAACATCTAGGAAACATTTCTCAGAGTATGGGAACTCGAAAGGGGAAACCAATATCATCCCCTGGTAAGTTATAAAAAAATTGTTTTTTCTCATTTTACAATACTCTTATTATTTATTCATATTTCAATACTAATTGGTTATATTTTTTGACAACTACCACATAGACAATACCACCAACACTTGCAAATACACTTGCTACAATTCACAGTACTAGAGATGCTGAGGGTGGTGACATTGAGTTTGATACATTAATGGAGGAAAATGACCACAATATTATTGAGAATGAAGGGATAAATAGGTTGATCCATGACACAGTTGTTTCCATGGATGAGAATGTACCTATAGATGAGGCGTATGAAAACATTTATGATGTACTTCTTATCGATAAGGAAAAAAAATCCTTATACAAAGACTCAATGACAAGTCTTCTCTCATGTTTGTTGTTGCTAATCAACTTGAAGTTCATGAATGTTATTTCAAACAAAGCAATGACACAATTGTTAAGGTATGCAAGATTTTGATTTTTGTATTTGCAATTGCTTGTTTTTTTATATATTTATGTCATTTATTAGTTAATAATTATGATTTTTCCACTAATTCATATATATTTTTAGATTTTTAGGTGACACTCTTCTACCAACGTCAAATACTTTACCTCGCACATACAGAGAAATGTGTGTCATTTTGAAATATCTAGGAATTGAGTATAACATAATTGATGCATGTCCCAATTATCATATCATATATTACAGACAACATGCATCAAAGAGAGAGTGCCCTGAATGTGGAATTAATAGATATCATACTAATCAGGTAACAAATAAGGTGCCCCTCAAAGTTCTTCACCATATCCCAATAATTCCATGTTTTCAACGACTGTTCAAGTGTAAAAACATTGTAAAATTTATGGATTACCATGCATGACACAGGAGTGAAGATGGTGTCATGCAAATGCCTGGAGATGGTTTTGCATTCAGAGACATTGATGAAATATGGGAAATTTTAAAAGAAGAACCTTGTAATGTTAGAATTTGATTGGAAGTTGATGGTGTCAACCCATTTGGAGAGATCATAACCATTTACTCAGTTTGACCAGTCTTTGTTATAAATAATAACCTTCCTCCATGGATGACTTAAAAGGGAGCATGTCAAGTTTGTTACAAAAACAAGATCACAGAGCAATAACAATAAACAAGATGCAAATATAAAACACATAAACACAATACAAGAGAGACACTTATATACATGGTTCACCCAATCTATGCTACATCCACAGAGAAATTTCCAGTCCTTTTATTATACCATCCAACAAATGAAGGGATACAACCTACAACACATCCGCTGGAACTTCCTCTTCACTCTCTCTCAGTCTCCCTTACACAATTAGAGTTATCTTTAATATACTACAATACATTACACAACCGTATTACAATGTATTGTTAGGATATTCCTATACTCCATCCTAGTCCCACCAGTATTTTGATCATTTACATTTTCAGTCATGCATGCACCTTTTAGGGTTTGCATGCATTCTAGGGTTTGCATGCATCCCAATCATCAGTCCAGCACCTAGCCCTCAGTTAGCCAGCCCCCAGGAGCTTCTCACTATTCAGTTTTAGCCCTCCAGTTTCTTAATGCGCCCTTCTTCCTTGATTTTAGGGAGCAACTCGCCCTCATTCACCTACTAGTCCAGTTGTCACTCAGTTACACTCAGTTATAGTCAGTTACACTTAGTTACACTCAGTTACAGTCAGTTACATTCAGTTACATTCAGTTACACTCAGTTACACTCAGTTACATTGAGTTACACTCAGTTACACCTACCAGAGTTAGTTTTACTGATGGTTGATAGTTACTTGAGCATTGATGACTCCACTGATGATGATGAAGACTTCCGGTTGTGCTCTGATGATCATGAGGACACCTAGTTGTGCTCCGATGACACTCCAGTGATGTTTTGATCACTCCATGAAGGCTAATTCGAATTGCCACCTTAGGCATTCGAATTCCTCATGCATTGTATTATTTATATGTCCATTTGTGATTAATAATCTAGTGTGTGTGAAGTATTATTGCTTCTATCCGAGTTCTACTGTACCATATTATTCTGTTGCTCATTATACTGTATTGTTCACTCTTCTTCTATTTTCCTGCTTAATCATAATTACTCTTGTGAGGCATACATCATCTCTTAGATCTGCTGTGAGGATTTTCACATGGTATCAGAGCATGTTGAGAGTATTGTTTGTCTCCATTCTTGAGAGTTTTTTGCAGGTTATTACCAAGATTTCGAGTACAGCAGTTGCATCAGTTTCTGCATTTTTGCAGCAGTAGCAGTTGCAGTTATTCTATATTGTTTTTGCAGGTCTTCTACAACTTCAATGTATCCTGAATTAGAAGAAATCACTCCTCTTTCTCTATTCAACTATGATGAATGGAAACAAAAAATAATAGCATATTTAAAGAGCCATGATCTCTTTGATTTCTATTTTGAAAGAGAGTTCGAATCCTCTACAAAGAAGATTAAATGGTTGAACAAAGGTGACATGCACATTGGAAGAATGATGCTTGCTATGACTGATTACATATTGTACCCGACCATCATTGATATTGAAACTCCAAAAGAGTTATGGGCTCATCTGGATGAAAGATTCGGCAAAAAGAATGATGGATTTGGTCCAAATCCCTTCAAAAGCAAGCAAGGTGATGCATTCGCTCCACTTGATGGTCTCTCAGATCATGATGCATTCGCTCCTCCTGATGGTATCTTAGATCATGTTGCATTCGCTCCCCTTGATGATCTCTTAGGTCATGAACCAGTATCATCTCATATTGAAGTTGTTGACAAAGAACTTGTAAATTCTCCACTCATGCTCAAACTTTCTTCTCTCTTTCTGTGCCAGCTCACACTCTAGATATTGCAGAAGGTCCTAAATCCTCTCTTGCACTAGAGTGTGTTGGTTTGCATCGTGATCACATGATTATTTCAGAGGTCAAATCAGCTAATGGAGGTAATGCATTCGCTCCTCTTCAGCAAACATCTCTTTTATACTACTATATGATCAGAAATTCATGCTTTCAGAAGGTCATTGAAGAATATGGCCATTGCCATTCGCTTGGGATAATTTCTCATGCATCTACTGGTTTTGATCTCACCTCTCATGGTTCAAAGGAGATCTCAAGAAGCCATGATTCAAGTCTTGTATCTAATTTGGGTTCTAAGCAATTACTGCTTGGGAAAATTTCTCATGCATATGATAGTTTTGATCTCACCCCTGCTGGTTCAAAGGAGATCTCAAGAAACTGTTTTGAAAGTCTTAAATCTGATTTTGATTTCAAGCAAACATGTAATAGTTCTTTTTGGCATAATCTCACCCATGGTGGTTCGAAGGAGAAGACAAAGGACTATATGCACATTCAAAAATTTGATCCTACCTCAGCTGATTCGAATCACAGGTTTACGGATCATTCTAATACTGTTGGATTTGTTCTCATCACATTCGATCTGAAGAGCAAGTACAAGCACATGCTTTTTGAGCATGATCCACTTCTTCCCAAGAAGAAGATACCTCCAGACATATGACCAAGCATCACACATGCTTGAGTTTGGAGATTTTATTTTTTTATGTGTGCCTTACAGTCTATTTTTTGAGGAGGGGGTATGTTTCCCATGAAATATTCCCACTTCCTTGGTTTATTGATTGTTATTATTCATTGTATTGGGTGACCTTTGGTCTTAGTTACCAGGGCCCAGGATGGATTAAGGGGGGGTGTTAGGATATTCCTATACTCCATCCTAGTCCCACCAGTATTTTGATCATTTACATTTTCAGTCATGCATGCACCTTTTAGGGTTTGGATGCATTCTAGGGTTTGCATGCATTTTGCATGCATCCCAATCATCAGTCCATCACCTAGCCCTCAGTTAGCCAGCCCCCAGGAGCTTCTCAATATTCAGTTTTAGCCCTCCAGTTGCTTAATGCGCTCTTCTTCCTTGATTTTAGGGAGAAACTCGCCCTCCTTCACCTACCAGTCCAGTTGTCACTCAGTTACAGTCAGTTACAGTCAGTTACACTGAGTTACAGTCAGTTACACTCAGTTACATTCAGTTACATTCAGTTACACTCAGTTACACTCAGTTACATTGAGTTACACTCAGTTACATTGAGTTACACTCAGTTACATTGAGTTACACTCAGTTACATTGAGTTACACTCAGTTACATTGAGTTACACTCAGTTACACCTACTAGAGTTAGTTTAACTGATGGTTGACAGTTACTTGAGCATTGATGACTCCACTGATGATGATGAAGACTTCCAGTTGCGCTCCGATGATCATGAGGACACCTAGTTGTGCTCCGATGACACTCCAGTGATCCTTTGATCACTCCATGAAGGCTAATTCGAATTGCCACCTTAGGCATTCGAATTCCTCATGCATTGTATTATTTATATGTCCATTTGTGATTAATAATCTAGTGTGTGTGAAGTATTATTGCTTCTATCTGAGTTCTACTGTACCATATTATTCTGTTGCTCATTATGCTGTATTGTTCACTCTTCTTCTATTTTCCTGCTTAATCATAATTACTCTTGTGAGGCATACATCATCTCTTAGATCTGCTGTGAGGATTTTCACATGTATTTCTTATAAAGTGTAATTACCATGGGAAAATACCACAGGATACCCAATACCATGGGCCCACAAAATGTTGGCCAACAAAAAACCCAACAAATTTCCTTTCGGGGCTTTGCCACCTAACCCGCTTTCTTAGGGGCGCTACCCCTGAACCCCCGCTAGCCCTTGGACCCCCCAGCTGAGGGGGATGGTTCCCCCTAGACCCTCGTGGGGGGGTGATTCCCCCACACACCCCCCCCCCATTGGGATGAGTGTACATTCCACCTGCACACCATATAAAACTAGGGTACAAAAACGGCTGAAACAACAACATCTCTAAATCAGGAAGATCAGGATCCACAACAAACAATGTTGACATTAATTGTTCCAAGTACTTATTTTTAAGAATGTTAACATAATATAAGCAATCATATTTTTGTATTATTGCATGTACGCGAACTTATTAACCTTGTATTCTACTTTTGAAATGACTACTAGGTAAGCACCAAGTTAAAGATATGGATGTATATCTTGAGCCTCTTGTTATCAATCAAATTGGCACTTCTTTGTCCGTGATGACACTAAAATGTCACTCACACAAAAAGACACTATGGATTGAAGAGCCCTAATTTTCTATAGATGGTTGTAGCCTTGATCATTCATTATTTCTCCAATTTATTCTATTTTCATGATACACCTTTAGGACCTAACCGTGACTTCCTAACTGACATATCGCGGGTCACCCGTTGGTAGTCCACTTACCACCTACGGTTTTCCCTAGAATGTTGCACCCGCTACTTGTCTGTAGCTTACTTGAGGGTCACCCACAAGTTTCTAAGCCTACACTCACAGATTCCTCTTAAAATAATGAAAAATAAAAACTAAATTCGAAATTCAAGGTAGTTAAGGGAGTTTCTTTAACTTCCATGCCATCCCCAATAGTTTGTCTCTCAAATCTATCTCCCTAGCCTTGGTATAAATACAAGGGGAGGGCCATGAGAGAGTGAGTGAACTCTTAATGTATTGAAATGCTAGAGGAATTTATATTGAAGGAGAGGAGCAAGAGTCTAGAACTTGGTTTCATTAGTGTTGCTAGAGAATCAGGTATATCTACTTGTTATCATTCATATGATCAATAAAAGAAAATTTTCTTTCCCATAAAAAATTGTGTCTAATGTGTGAATTGAATTTGGTGAATATGTCATGCTTTTCTTATGTATGAGTTTCATATTTGATTATTCATGTTTATTTAGCCAAATGTTTTGAGGAGGGTATCTCTGCTTTGCATGATCTTTACTCAAGATTGCAGAGCAAGGACAGAAGGTTTCAAGCTTGGATCAACCTTCTAGTTTGTAAGGTGCTATTTGCTTAACTTACTAACCCTAGTTATTTTTCATTAAGAAAGATATTGTTGTATGCTTGTTGATTTCCTTAGATTATCTAAGTATTAGATAGTACATTAGTGAGCTCGGTAACTTCCCAGTCATAGGATTAATTTCCAAAGAACAGAACTGGCGATTCCACTGAGGAGTGCCCTGTTTCTCTAGGGGTCCTTTGTGTAGAATTTCTTTAGTCTGAGCCAGTTTTAGAGTTTCTAGAAGGGTTTGCAAAGGGTAGGTACCCCTGCTTTAGACTTAGAATTTGCTCTTTTTTGAGTGTTTCTTCTTTTTTAATTTTTTTTTTTGAAGCAGACCTGGGACTTATTAATATATACATTCGTGAATTTTCCCTGTTACCCACAGGTTGCCTGTGTTGCACTTGTGAATGACCCACTAGTTTCTGTATTTACAGTTGTGGGTGCCCTTGTAGGGTGTAATTTTCTTCCTAGGGATGAATTTCTTGGATTCTACTTTGATTGATTTTGAAGTTTACTACTCTTTAAAGAACCCTTTCAGTTTGTTTGCAGTCTGTAGTTAGGCCTTTGCTCTTCCTTTGGATATTTTTTGGTATTTAAGACTTTTCAGGGTTGTATCTGGGTCTTTCAAGTTTGAATAGTTGGTTTGTGGACACCTTGAGTGATATTTCTTGATTGTTGGTCTAACTGAGAGTGGTTTGATATCTTGAAGAAGTTCCATTGTATCCTTTTTCTTGTCTTTTGATTTCAAAATGTTTCCAAGTTAGTTAATTCCATTTCTTGCTTGAGTTAACTAGTCGAATTTGTTGTCTTCCAAATTCTATGAGGGTTAGTATTATGTTCTTTTAAGATTAGGTACAGATTTGTATTCGCTTATGTATTTGAGTGTGATATACTTTTCCATAGTTAGTTTTTTTTTCTTGTTTAAAATAAAAATTAAAAAAGAGAAAGCATTTTCCTTAACAAGTACTTTAGTTTTATTTGCAAAAATAGTAGTAGTTGCATGCCTTTATTTTTGAAAAAGAAAAAACATATGATTTCATTTAGGTTTACTTCATCAGTACTTTGATTTAGAAAGATAAAACCAAAAAAAGAGAGAAGTAGAAGCATTTTTATATTTTATTACACATTTACGATGCTTTTCCATTTCGGTTGTAACAACACCATGCACACATGCACTACCCTTTGATTAATAATAGCCTTAAGAAGAATCATTAAACTAAAATCAAGTAGCAACTTTTATTTTTATGTTCTTACACCAACTAACTTAGTTTAGTGCCTTGGATTAGGTTTTCATTAAATATCCAAAGCAGTTAAACTCAAATCGTAGTGGCCGTTCGTTAGGTAAATCCACCTCTGCAGAAGGTGAACCAGGAAGCTCCACTCACATCGGAGTTAAGCACGAGGTCATGCAAGGTTGAGTATAGGAGATACCCCTCTAGACTCAGTGCACGCACAAGGATTCACTAGTACCTTTTGGTTCTTTTAGATTTTGGGCTTAGTTACCCTTCCCATGGGTATTGATTCAACCTGCGACTGTCCCCCCGGACTCTCTTTGTAGTGTTGGTATCCTTAGTATCTAGACTCTTAGGGCTCTACATGGGTGTTAGTGGAAGGGTATTTCCATTGCACCTAGGACATATTCGAGAGAAAATTCCTTATAGTTCTTTGGGAAGGCGGTTAGGTGATTCTAGTGCTTGGCCCCATCATGTTTGTATTGTGGAACCTGAATAACTATTCTTCATCACTTCACTGGTTCGTTCTAGGCCCTCATCATCCTGGACGTTCCTTTGGAAGGTTATCTGAATGCTTGGTTTGGATTAATTTAGGATATTTTTTAGTGGTGTGCGGATTGTTTACTCCTATTTTAATTGGCCCTATGTTTTCTTCACTTAGAATATTTTTAGCTATGGAGGACCAACTTATCCATAGGTCAAGAAGGTTACAAAACCTTCCTCCACTCACTATGGATCCTCCACCACGACCTCACTAGTGAAGTATAAACTCAAGTGTCTCTTTTGATCTAGTAGGAACAACTGAACCATCTAGAGAACCTCACCTTATCACTCAAACTTCACTGGTTCCACACACAATCGATGTTGAATAAATGAAAACTGAATGTTTTGTAAGACCCTTTAACCCACCATTTACTGGACCTGATGATTTGGTGTTAGTGTGAGTTATCTATTTAGGTCAAACCTAGTTAAGTGTGTAAATGTTTATGTTTTTATTTACCATGGATAACATAGCGCATGGATTAGGAGGTATACACACTCACACATCTGCCATTGTGCCTAGAGTGTTTCCCCCTCCTCATGTAAACATTTCGATATCTAGTTTATTGTAGATGTCTTCTACTTCGATCACTTCACTAAACTTTAGTATAGGGTCCTTAGGTTCATCGAGCACTCAATTTGCTTCAAATTCTATACCCTTCGGATCAACTATTAGTTCATCCAATATTCCCTTCACTGGGGTACCTATAGTATCGTTCACATCATCCCCTTTTCTTCACAATTTCTAGACTAATCCTACCAGTTCTGCTCCTTTTTCCCATGGATTCCCTTGGCATGGATGACATATTGCTCCTTCAACACCTTTTGTAGGATCGATGCTTGTTCCTTCCACTACATGGTTTGCGAGTTCAAAACCCTTCACGGGTTATAGTTTGCAATCATGAAATGTTCAAACCTTTAGTCCATCTGTAGCAAACACTCCTTTTTCACTCTTTGGTGGAAGAGGTAGTACCGCGTACACTTCAACTCCTTTTTCAGTTGGAGGTACTTATACTCAGTCTTAGTGGAGTGGACCTCAAGGGAGTAATACTCTTGCTTACAGATGGAGCACCTTTCAGAATTCTTTCACATCAAAAAATATGGTTGGGGAAACCCCAACCAGCCTTATGGGAGTTACAGTTCAGGCAATTTTCCTTACCCGACTCCCCAAAATCATATGCCATCGGCAAGGCCCCACTCACCCTTTTTGGTAACCTTAAAATTTCTAGATCTTTCGAAGCATATGAATGACCTGGTGTGTCATGAACCTACCTAGCTTCCTGTTCCACCCAAACTCCCTTCATACATCCCCAAGTTTCAAGGCAAGGTTGGAGAAGATCTAGAGGACCATGTTACAACCTTTCAATTATGGTGTTCTTCCAATTCGCTAAATGATGATTCAATACGGTTGAGAATTTTCCAAAGAACCTTAGCCGGTGTTGTTAGTTTTCAGAAATTTCAATCTGATCTAGGATCTTAACTAAGAGAATAACATGTACAACATATCTATAGCATATCAATCATGGACACAATAATGCAAGCACACAAGAGACAGAGTTTCACCGGGGAAAACCAAGAAGGTAAAAAACCCCGCAACTTCCTCAGAGATAGATAGAGAAATGATACAACCCAATACAAGAGATAGTCCTCCTAGCAGCAGCTTCTCCTCCTCCACTAGTGCGCCACTCTCCAATGATTGTGTGAGTGAAGAATAGAATGAATAAATAGAGTGCCTCCTGCATTCTACTTATACATGACTTGACTTGCCTAATAACCTTTACTAGGTCGGCCTCAACTTAACCACATAGAATAATGCTGACAGGGACGACCCCCAATAGGGTGGTCTAATAACCCTTTAACCCACATGACTTATACAAAGCCGACCCCATCAAGGTGGTCTAATAACCCATCAAGTATAAGTTACGACAGTTACAATATAAATGACGACACTTCCGTATAGAGGAATAATAACATCTCTATAGGAATACCATATACATATATGTGAAATACATTCCAAAGTTACAATTACATCAACACTCCCTCTTAACTAGGAAGGTATTTCTCGACATATATCTGCTAGCACAGGTCTTCTCTAGATCATCGTCACTGTATCATCGTCATCGACACTACTGTTGCTATCTCAATCAATCTCTAAACTACTTGTCATAGGAATTTCTACAGAGCCAGCCCTTTTTCATGCTGGATGTAGGCCCACCACCTGCAGGTCTTCATCATCACTAGCCATACTGTGGAATCCTCAGAACTGATTACATGAGTCAAGAAAACCTCGAAAGAGCATCCCAGGACTTTTACGAGTACACTGCTCAACCTATCGGATCTCCCAGGATCTTTTACATGCCACTGCACAACCTATCCATGGCCACAGAGTATCATCGTGATACTCATGATCATCGTTCACGAAGCACAACCCAGATGCACATCACACAACACTTACACTCACTGACATGGGAAGACATACTTCAACCATTTGTGAACAGCTCAACACTTATATCTGTGCCATGGGAAGACACACTTCAACCATGCGAGAATGGCACAACACTTATATCATAGCCATGGGAAGACACACTTCAACCATGCTCGAATGGCACAACACTTATATGGAAGCCATGGGAAGACACACTTCAACTATGCTTGAATGGCACAACACTTATATCGCAGCCATGGGAAGACACACTTCAACCATGCTCGAATGGCACCAGCCCTTACATCTTCACTGTGGGAGAACACATCTACACCTTGTGAAGAATGGCTTTAGCCCTTACATCTTTACCATGGGAGAACACATCTACACCTTGTAAAGAATGGCTCAAGCTCTTACATCTTTACCGTGGGAGAACACATCTACACCTTGTAAACAATGGCTCAACAATTACATCACGACCTTGGGAGAACACATCTACACCATGTTTGAAAATCCTATGTGCATCAGTGTCTTCGGAACTCATCACACATGATCATCCTGATCATCATCATAGCATCGTCCTGATGCATATCATCCAGAGAAACATCCTGAAGCTCATCATCTATGATCATCCTGATCATACAATGCACCTACCTGATACATATCAAAATATAAGATCTACCTGATCATATCAACATACATGATCTACCTGATTATATCAACATACATGATCTACCTGATCATACTAAGCATCCAACATGATGCATATACAAATACATGATCCAACTGATCATACAAAGCATCCAAATGATGCATATACAAATACATGATCCAACTGATCATACAAAGCATCCAACTGATGCATATACAAAGTAGTAACTGGAGCATCGTCCTGATGCTCATCACACAGCGCTTACATCCACAGCCATGGGAAGGATCATCCTCTCGCCATGCTCAGAATGGATCCTACAAATGTGTCCATCACTTCTTCCACGAAGTGTCGTCAATATGGAGAACACCAAGCCTCCCTCTGAAGTACTCAAACTTCACTTTGGCTAGTGGTTTCATCAACACATCCGCAACCTACTCATCCGTCGCAACATACAGGAGCTTCGCTACTCCTCTCTGCACCATATCCTTGATATAGTGATATTTGATCTCAATGTGCTTCGGCCTATCATCGAGCACTAGGTTATCAGAAAGCTTCACAACTCTGGTTGTCACAAAAGATACCAGTAGCATCCAACGAGAGATCAAATAACTCTGACAATAGCTTCCTCAGCCATACTGCCTCACAACTAGCCGAACAAGCTGCAACATACTCTGCTTCGGCTGTACTTAGTGCTACACGGGACTGCTTCCTGCTAAACCAAGAGATCACACCTGATCCCATACTGAAGTAGCATCCGTAAGTTCTCTTCCTATCTGCAGCACTGTCTGCCCAATCTGAATCAACATAACCCTATAGGTTAAAATTTTGATTCGCATCATACTTGAGCCCATAATCAATTGTACCCTTCAGGTGCCTCAGAATATGCTTTACAGCAACCAGGTGAACACCTATCGGATCCGTTAGGAACTGGCTCAATGTGTTCACCGCAAAGCAAATATCTGGTCTCGTGTTCGTCAGGTACATCAAGGACCCAATCATTTGACGATACATCATGACATCAATCGGATTAGATGAAGCATCACACAGTAGCTTCAGGTTTGATGCCATAGGTGTGGCCATGGCCTTGCAGTCCATGATCCCGAACCTCTTCAGGATCTCTACTACATACTTCCCTTATTCAAGGAAGATTCCATTTGCACTCTACCATGCCTCCATGCTTAGGAAATAGTGCATCATCCCCAAGTCCTTCATCTCGAACTCGACAGCAAGCTTCCTCTTCGTGTCGACAATCAATCTATCATCACCTGTAACAAACAGGTCATCCACATACAAGAGTAGTATCACTGGATTTCCTTCCTCAACCTTGTAGTAAAGGTTGGAATATGCTTTACTCTTGGTAAAGCCCACACTGGATAGAAATCTGTCTATCCTACACCATACCAAGTCCTAGGAGCTTCCTTCAAGCCATACAAGGATTTCTTCAACCTGCACACATATGACTCTCTGTCATGTGTCTCAAAACCAAGTGGCTGCTCCACATACACTTCCTCCTCGACTACACCATTCAAGAAAGTTGTCTTGACATCTATCTAGTGTATCTTCCATTTCATCACTGCAGCTAGAGCAAGTACTGATATGATGGAAGTGTATCTGGCTACAGGAGAAAAAGTCTCTTCATGGTCCATTCCCTTTTTCTGGGAGAAGCCACGAGCTACAAATCTCGCCTTGTATTTCTCTATGCTGCCATATGCAACATGCTTGATCTTTGGAAGTCACAACAGACTTCCCATTTGGTCTTGGGACCACATCCCAAATATCTTTCTTCGATCATGGTATTCTTCCATTACTTCATCCCGGATCCTGGGAACTTCAATATCTTCAATAGATAACTTTGTTGCTAGAACAAATGTTGTAGTCCTTCTTTGGTAGGTGATGGTATACGATCTTTCCTACAAAGCAAGTTAAATTGCATGATTAGAAACATATCATAGTTTTCAGAACAAATTCTTACACATAAAGAAATATGTCATATAGTCATGCAATTATTTTAGCCAATGCTTCAATACAACATTTATCCATATCCCATAACTTTCTAGATGCCTTCCAATCTCTACTAGAACATTGTTAAGAGTGTGCACAACTCCCAACATGTCAGCAAAGAGGTTTCATTCTAGATAAGTAGCAATGAAATGTTGTACAGTGCCATAGGCCACTTACCCATCACATGCATATTAGTAGTATACTATTCATTAATGCAATTATTTTAATATGCATAATACACACCCTAAGTCTAGGAACATAAGCATATACATCATTGAACAATATTATTTAAACAAACAAGTATGCAAGAAATGACAATTCAAATACTTATCTTTGTTTGGTTGTACGGTGGGCTCCCTCTCAATATTTGCTTCCTTGCAGGAACTACTGGAGTGTGCTCCCTCTTGATCTTTGCTTCCTGGATTACCTGTCTTTGAACTTATATCCTTCCTCGATCACTATGCATACTTAATAGTATCATCATTGTGTTATCCTTGAGGTCTCATACATACATTCATTAGTATAATCTTAATACTATAAAAAACATTATGATTCTAAGTAATCTTAATGCAGCAATCGTATCTGGTTGGCTCTATAATAGTCGAATCCGACTCTCATATTGAATAATAAGTAAGAATAATATATTAGATGATAGGATAAAAGATGATATGTTACAATGATGGCCTTGCCTTAAACATGGCTCGAGCATTTGATGTTGAGGAGACGCCTCATTTCATAACCTAACTTTAGTTAAACTAATTATTAATTATTTAATTATTATCTTATTTTATGTTCGTAGCATTGCCACTCTCTTAGAAAGGCTTTGTCCTCAAAGCCTTATAATGTTTCTGCATCATTTTATGTGGTGTCATAGATGACGAAACATGTCGATACGAATTGCTAAGAGTCAAACATAACTTCTGGTGTGTCGACGGATCAATCCATCCCAAATTGATTTGTTGTGGACTAATGGGATTCCCTACTGATCTGTCGTCAGGAGATTTGATCACATTAGTACCATTATCTTTCGACATTTCCCACTTTTTTGAATATCGGTTTTTATGGTTGGGGTGTTGATAGGGAATGTTCACGATGTCATTTTTGTTTACGAATGTCGTCTTTTGAGCATTGATCTTAGCTGGAATTTGTATTTTCATCTCTTGAGGATTTAAGTTTTTGTTCTGTATCTTTTCCAACTTGTTTTCTAACTGCCTGTTATCATTTTGAAACTTCTTAATCAATTTGACTTGTGATTTTTTGTCATCTTCAGATGTCTTAAGTTGTTCCTTAAGATCTTCATTATGACTTCTGATACAACTATTTTCTTCCTGCTTGTCTAGAAGTTTCCCTTCAATGTCGTCCATAGATTGTTCTATCTTTCGGCTATTTTTCAACTTCTTAATTTTTGTGACTAGTATCTTGTTATGATTTCTTAGTCTGAAAATTTCTTCAGCATTGTTGGATAATGCTTTATTACTCTTCGCGATCTCTGACTTATGTTTCTTTTTAGAGTCATCATTTTGTTGTTGAAGAATTTTTCTCTGTTGTCGACATTCGCCGACCTCTGATTCTTGACTTTCTAATTTATGTCGTATCTGCGTTAGTTCTTCATCTTTGTTGCTAATGATTTTGTTCAAGCGTATTATTTCTGCTTCATAATTATTTATTTCCCTGTTTATATCTTGATTTCCTAACCTCTGATTGAGTTCATTTTCGGCTTTTAATTCATCAATTTGTGCATACAATTTTTCTATATGCATTTCCTGGTCAGAGATTTTTATTTCATTGCACCTTTCTTGTAATTCAATTCTTATTTCTGAACTATTATTTATGTCACGCAATTCTTCATTGTCTTTTCGATAACGCTTTAACGTGGCTTCTAATTTCTCTATTTGTAGTCGCAAACTAGATTCCATGATCTTGACTTCTTCGGTGATCGATGATCTTTCTTTGATTTCTTTAGCGATAGATAGTCCTCGACTTTTTCGATGAAAGGGAGTCTTTGATTTCTTTAATTGGTCTTCCTTTGACTTTTTCTTGATTTTGTCTTCTTTGATCTTTCTTATCTCTTTTTTTTTCTTTTTTCAAAAAATAATAATTATTTTAATAAAATAATAATAATAATAATATTTTTTTTGTTGTGACTTCTTTCACTATCTTTTTTTTCGATTTTTTTTTGGGGGGGCTTTTTTTTCTTTCCTTTGTGCCTTTCTATAATTGTAATAATTTACAACTACTTAATAAGGGTGAATGAAGTAAAAATATATATAATATAATAATATGATTATTATTATAATTATATAATTTTAGTTTTAATGTAAACTTTTCATAATCAATTTTTTAATAAAAACAAAAATGGTAATAATATTTAATTTATTATAATAATTTTTGTTTAATCAAAATTTCCATATTTTTTTTTTGGATTTGAATTAGGGTTTGAATGAGGGAATGGTGGCCTAGGGTTATCGTGGAGGTTGCAGCATGATGGTGTGGGTGAGATGGAGGCAAGCTGGAGTGGGAGGGGTGGCGAGTATGGAGGAAAGGGAGATGTGAGTTGTAAGTGGGAGGAGGACCAGTGGTGGCGGGGAGGAGGTGTAGGAATGGAGGGACAGTGATGGCTACAGTGGCGTGTAGGAGTTGAGCTGAAGGAGCTGTGGCAAGGGAAGGTGTTAGCAGGGGGTGGCATGTAGGTATGAAGGGAACGTAGGTGGGAGGATAGGGATGGTCGTACGGGGTGTAGGAATGGAGGGCGCAGTTGTGCAAGGAGAGGAGTGGCGGGAGTGGAGAGGAAGAGCGGAGGAGTTGGAGAGTGGAGTGAGCTTAAGGCCATGGACATGGACACGAAGGGAGAAGGGAGGAAGTTGGACGCAAAGGTAGAAGGGCGGAAGTTGAAGGAGGTGTGGAGAGGCAGCGAACAGGGTGGGGGTTAGCATGGGGAAAATTCAGGTGGGGCATTGGAAGAGTTGCGTGGGGTAGCCAGGGAAGCAGTGCGCGAGGAAGGGAATGCACAAAGAACAAGCAGAGGGGAAGCACTGGAGTGCTGGGGTGGAATGTGTAGGGATGGGGGTGAATGACGTGCAGAGATCAGGCACGAGGATAAGGAGGTAGTGCAGAGGTGAGGGGTTGATGGGAGCGAGTGTGAAGGATGTGGAGCATGGTGAAATTGCAGGCTGCGAACACAGATGTGGGAAGAGGAGAACAGGGGTGTGAGGTTGAATGGAAGGAAGTGGGGGAGAATCATAGGTGGACAAGAGGCCAAGGGCTTGATTTCTTGGTCAAGGACCAACAATGTAGAGAAACTCCACTGAATGACTAAAAGCCTGAATCGGATGCCCGAGGGAGTGGCTCTGATACCAAATGCAGCAACCGTATCCGATTGGCTCGTTAATAGTCGAATCCAACTCTCATATTGAATAATAAGTAAGAATAATATATTAGATGATATGATAAAAGATGATATGTTACAATGATGGCCCTGCCTTAAATATGGCTCGAGCATTTGATGTTGAGGAGATGCCTCATTTCATAACCTAACTTTAGTTAACCTAATTATTAATTATTTAATTATTATCTTATTTTATGTTCGTAGCACTTAAACATGTATGGTCAATATCATTTCATACACAGATAATTTATCACAATTATTTTACTCATGCATATTCCTATTTGACAATAGGACTTTTCTGGTTAGTCATATCATCAATCAAAATAAGAAGCATAATATTCCTAAACCCATGATTAGTCAAACCTATAACTTCATGAATATTCATTATCAATCATACCAAGTATACTTATATAAGAGATCCTATTACAAGGCAGGATTCTAACTTGATATAGGAAAAACATACCTACATTAATATGTTAGCTGGTTATGTCTAACATACCCACATGATGTCTTCTTGTTCTCTTAAATGACTTGTGCTAGTGACCTGCATATCTCATAAGTTAACCATTGTGCAACCAAATTATACATACCTTGTAAGTAGAGCTTCTATGTCATCCATGACTATGGATGAGTCTTTTGTCTTCATGTCACCATGGTCATATGTTCTTTATCTAGAACTTGATTTGTCTTTCTAGATGTACCTTTCATATTAGCGGACAACATCATCCTCATACAACACCACAATGCATTAGTGCAACCATAAGTGTCAAAACCCTAATCAATGAATATCTAGATAAGTCATACCTATCGAGATTGATTGTAATCTTCTTATGTAAGGTCTTCACCTCATCTCCCTTTGAAATAGGAACTTCTTCACTTATGCAGGTGACCAATCCATTCTCTTCTAGGATTAACCCAATCCATTTTGATTTGCTGAAACTGGATCTTGAACTGGATTAGGGTTTGTTAGAGAAACCCTAAAAATTCAAACTTTGAATTTCAAACTTCTGAAAGGATAGGAAGATGTGCCTTTCTGAGTTGGTCAAGCAGGTATACTCAGAATTTGAAAACTGCAAAGTTTCACCCCTCAAAATTGCCTTTTAGATTTTCGGATTCACTAGGGAGGACCTTGAATTAGGGTTTGATTTTCCCAGAGCTTCACCCAACCAAAAGGTTTGATCCAAAGCTCTAAACTTCGATTTTCTTGAGGACCTTCTAGCCATGGTCACAGAATTAAAAAATTCCAACTTTTGTAGAAGCCCTAATTTTTCCACTTTTCCAATCAAAGTCCTGAACTAGGGTTTGATCAAGCCCGGCCTTCTGCCCAACCAAAAAATTTGATCTTGGTCTCTAAATTTTTATTTTTACGAGGAGAATCCATCCATGGTATCCAATACAAAAAAATTTCAACATTCTCCGAAACCCTAAATTCCCGAAGCCATGAATGAAGGTGCTCAAAATCCAATTCTGTTTTGACAAAAATATGCACCTGATTGTTTCTGGTGTAACTCCAAAATTTTAGATCTACAGGGTCTGAAAATTCGGTCTGTGGTAGCCTGACCTGATATCTTTCCAACCCCACAGGTCTGACCTCAAATGGATTCTCTGAGAGAGATTTATACCAAGTGTTGCAACGTGACCTGTTTATGGGATAAAACAAGAGAACGAACTTGTACGGAGTGCCACGTGTCACTGGTTCAAATTCGGCCGCTGAAAATCATACCTGTGAAATTACAGTCCGTGCCCTACCTTTCACATTTTACAAAATTTCATTTGGAGCTTCCTAGCCCAAGTTGTGACCTTTTTTCCTAGGTCACCTATTTATGACTGAGATCTGGAAGAGGCAGAAACCCTAGATTGTACGAACCATAAAACAAAAAGTATAGCAGATTAGATGTCATGCTTCTGACAAAAGGTACATTGGGATCTTATCTTCGACCTGTAAAACTTTCAGATTCAAGCCCTATATCAAGCCCTAGCTTCACAAGTGCAACAAGTGTCATAAATGCCATACCATGCCTTCTTTTAGGTTAGCTCCAATACCATGTTAGTTTTTCAGAAATTTCAATCTGATCTAGGATCTTAACTGAGAAAATAACATGTATATCATATCTACAGCATATCAATCATGGACACAATAATGCAAGCACACAAGAGACACAGAGTTTCACCGGGGAAAACCAAGAAGGTAAAAAACCCTGCAACTTCTTCAGAGATAGATAGAGCAATGATACAACCCAAGTACAAGAGATAGTCCTCCTAGCAGCAACTTCTCCTCCTCCACTAGTGCACCACTCTCCAATGAGTGTGTGAGTGAAGAATAGAATGAATAAATAGAGTGCCTCCTGCACTCTATTTATACATGACTTGACTTGCCTAATAACCTTTACTAGGTGGGCCTCAACTTAACCACATAGCATAATGTTGATAGGGCCAACCCCCAATAGGGTGGTCTAATAACACTTTAACCCACATGACTTATACGGGGCCGACCCCATCAAGGTGGTCTAATAACCCATCAAGTATAAGTTACGACACTTACAATATAAATGACGACACTTCCATATAGAGGAATAATAACATCTCTATAGGAATACAATATACATATATGTGAAATACATTCCGAAGTTATAATTACATCAATAGGTTTCGTGGCTAAATGGTACATTGAACTACCATCCGTTGCTTATCATAACTTCTACGATTTGGCGATGGTGTTTTTGAATCACTTCCAAATTCCCATTCGGTATGATGCCATCACAGATCTTCTGTCTACATTTAGGAAGAACAAAGCCACTCAAATATATGACCACATTCATGAGTGGAGAAGAATGAAGAGGATCATTAAAGTTGAGATTCCCCCAAAATTCTTATTAGAGTGGTTTCTGAAATCACTTTTACCTTACATCTCCAAAGATGTTTCGACTTCCAGGGTTACCTCAGAGGTGGAATCCATCTTAAGATCCCAATAGTTAGATCTGATTTATTCTCAATCTGGGATTCTTTACGAAATCACTCCTAATGCGCCCAGGTCAAACACTGATCAGATTAAGCCCAAACCTGGACCTCATGCTGATGGAATTGTTGGTTAAGTCAATTCATCCATTGTAGAGGCTTCTAGGTTGGTTAATTACAATTGTATGTAAGTATGTTTATAATATTAAAAAATGTATAACACTAAAAGTCTTATTGTAGTTAAACCTTTCAACAAATAATTAATAATAAAATAAATGAGTCTTAAGTCAAACCCAATTTAACATGACTATTCTTATTAATAAGCAATACACATGAGATAAATTTAAATGTTCAACCTTATCTCATAGGTTTAAGTTAAAGTCTTGTTTCTTTATCTAGATTGAAGCCCATTCCATTCAATGTGTATAAAATGTTGACAAAACCTAATGTGGATGCAAATAAAAGATTCCATTGTGCCTTTGTAATTGAGCCTCTATAGTGGATGTATAGGTGTGATCCTCAATCTTTTGTCTATATGTGCATATTTGTCCATAATACATATTACTATTTTCTAAAATTAAATCAAAATTTATACAATAATACTTGAAGAATTTTATCCATTGCTAATTTAACTAAATGAACTAAGAATTGTATCCATTACTTATACCCTAAATGAATCAATAATGTATCTTGCAAGGACCCAACCTTGCTAGGATTTGTGAACCTCCATTACATGATCAATTTTGTGGTCAATTTCCAGCATAGATAGGCATTGAAAACGGTTGTGGGCTAGATGAGTTGGTTATGGTTTACTTGAGTTGTTGATAAGGAACACCACAAATGTTGTGTGTCCTTGCACAATGGAAAGGTGTACCATAGACAATGACAAACTATATGGGTTGGGAAAAACAAGAGGGGAATTTACAATATAGTGAAGTTTTTTGTAGGTAACCTTGTCCATGGCCATGCATGGAGCTTTATGGAAAAAGTGTTAAGAGGAATCAATCAACTTTAATGACTTGGGATTATGTTCTATTGGAGACATTATTTTAGTGGACCAACTAGGGGAACTTAGGATAAAATCTCAAGAGGTACTCATGACGAGTGTGATGTGATGGACACACCTACTAGAGGCATCCTTGTAGCAATAATGAGATTGGTGTGATGTGATGGGTATATTTACCAAGTAGGCTGATGACAAGTGTGATGTGACATGCACATTTGCTGAAGGTACATGTGATGGGTGTGGATGCCATGGACATGGATACAATAAGAAATATTTCTAGGCATACTTGTGATGAATGTGTACACGATGGGAAGACTTGACCCAATTGATGCACTTGACCCAATGGGTGCACTTGATCTGAAGGGTTTGCAATGCACAAATACATGATGGGTGCGCTTATGGGAAGTTATTCTTTGCATGGAACTACGATCATGGTAACATGGAAAATTATGATGTTATGTTAGTCTCAATTATTTTTTAATATGAATATTTAAAGTGGTTTTTTGAACAATTTTTTTAGTATTTATTTCAAGAAATTTGTATTGTATAGCCTCCGAATACATGGCAAGGGTTTATGTGTTTCTTAAGGTTGTATTATCTATGATTTTGGATAACCAAATTTTCTAGCTCAGGTAGGTAAAATAGACTTATATGTCTATTTTATCATGCATATACTCATCCTCATACTCATACTCATACTCATACTAAACTTATTTTCTATCACCATTCTTGCAAGTATTCCCCCTCAACAAAAATGAGACTAATGACTAGTGGTAAATCCAACGACTTTGTACTATCTTTGAAATACCTACCTTTTATTTATGCTAAGGATTTTGGATAGTTTACTAATCTATACTATACTTATCTTTCTATGCAATATCATCTAATGCTAATTTTTTCTGTATACATAGGTATAATTCATGAATAGGCACTTCCTCCACTTACTTGCTGATGCGTGTAGATAACACAATTTGTACTTTCCTTATTGATATTTTAGGGCCCATATATCACATGTGTTTCAAGTCAATGATATCAAGATTTTAAGGATAATATTAATGATTCTAAAATGCCACATTTTGTTGTCTAACATTTGATATGTAGTAGGAATATTGCATATGTAAGACACTCAAACTATTAAATACATAAATATTTAGGTTATGTTGAGCTTTATTAAAAAAAACTTGGATGAGTTTTTTTTATATTAAGCTACAATAAAAATTTTAGGATTTCTTTTTATGTGGAAAAAAAATTTAATATATAAAAAATATTTTAAATTAATTAAATAAAAAAAATTAAAATTAAATCTAAAGATATCTATAATTGAAATGATTTGGAAGACAATAAATTATATCATAAGGTAATAAAAGATAATGTTCTCAACCAATATATACAAGTATTACCATATATTTAAATGCAATCTATTTGTACAAGATACATGAGTGTCATCTAACACTAAGTCTCAATAACTCTTTAAAAAAATATATTATGTGCAAAAATATATGTAATAATTATTATATTTAATATATTAAATTTAAATTAATGTATCAAATTATTTTTAGTTGATTAAATATTTTGTTATCTTTATTAAAATTTAAATATATACATTATAAAATAAACAAACATTATCTAAAATTTAACATATAAAAAAAACAACTTATACAATAAAATTAATATTATTTATAAAAGATATCACAAATTCAAATGAAATAGTAATATGTAAAAGATACATTAGTGATTTGTAATTTTATTGATTCAGGATACATGAGTGTAAATTAATAATAAATTTTGACCACTCTTTCCAAAAAAAATTGTATAAAGATATAAATAATCAAAATTTAATTGGATAAATTAGATTAATATATAAATGATTTTTAATTAATAAATAAATTTATTTTGTTTTAGATTTAAAATTTAATTGATTTCTTATTTATTAAATATTAAAATATTTTAATTTTAATTTATTATTATTCTAATATTATTTCATTCAAATTTGAAAATACATTTAATATCCAACTATATATACTAGGAAATGTATTATTATCTCTTCACTATAAACACAACCACAGGGTGATCACTTCCATCTCTTCAGTATAAACACAACCACAAGGTGATCACTTCCATCTCTTCAGTATAAACATAATCACAACCCCAAGGTGATCACTTCCAGCTGAGAATAATACAGAGAGATTTAAAAGCATGACGATTTATTTACTCCCGCCTTTTATTTAAATTCTTTTAAAGGCAGTAATACACTTAGAAAAGGCTTTTCTCCAATAAACTCTAAGGCTGATGAGAATCCCCTGGCAAAGGGGTGCAACAAATAAAAACATTATTTAAACAAAAAGAAAGATCAGGAGGGCAGTCAGAACCCTTTGTGCAATGCAGGGTATTATTGCAATGAAGATTCCTAGTGTAAGCCTCCACGACAGCAGAATAGTCTGAAAACAGCAGAAGATAACGATTAAAACAAATAAACTTTATAACAACTAAGTTTTACATTAAGCAGAAATGAACGTAGCTAATCTTACCATGTGTTGTCAACATCAAAAAGAGGATTGCAAAGAACCCTATATACACCACCGATATGACACCATGTCTTGCCATTTCTTTATAACAACTAAGTTTTACATTAAGCAGAAATGAACGTAGCTAATCTTACCATGTGTTGTCAACATAAAAAAGAGGATTGCAAAGAACCCTATATACACCACCGATATGACACCATGTCTTGCCATTTCTTTTCAGCAACCAGACACTATGTATTTGCAGATGATAATTTCTCTTGACTTCTCAGCAAAGAACGATGAGTATCACATATTTATAGCATGGCTGCTAAGTGTGACCGTGCTGATTTCAAGGAACAGCTCATCATATTTCCAAAGCACACTCATGGCACTGCATGGGGTACTGACAACGGACAACTCATCTTTCCAAGTTTATTCCTGAACATTTATTTTCAGATTACATCCCTCCATTACCCTGTATCTCCAAAATATAATCTCTATGGACTTCTGACCAAAATATAAATTTGGATTACTATGGCAATGCTGATTAGTTCATCAGCACAAAATCAGCAACACTAAACATTCGCTGGATTACTGACAACTCATATTTCCCAATATAGTCCATGACCGTTGCATGGGGTACTCGTTGTACAACCGTCTTTGGAGATGTACATGGTCTCATTGCTTTGGATGTTTCTGTGCATGCACCTTTTTTTTATTGGAGGAAATCGGAGGTGCCGCCGTCACGAGATCCGTCGCCGGCAAAGTAGCCTCGGTGATCCCACCCTCGCTGGCCCAATTCCTTCCGTCTGTGTCTGTGATCAAACTGATTATTAAAATTACATAATTACAAAATTGTAACTTTCAAAAATTATTTTAATCAGAGTTGATGAAAAAAACACCCTAAGGCGTTTTGGTTGCTGAGCGACAAGGCAGTCCCCAAGTATATCCCGCTGAATTATACTCCCTTTCTAAATAACTCAAGAGAACCTTCTTTACCATACATCATATACTATTACATTAATGGTCTCACAGCGATCAGTATTGGTGGAAAGCGCTTGAAGTTGCCCTTCAAGTATTTGAGATTTGACAGCAATGGGAATGGTGGAACCATAATAGATTCAGGTTCTT
Organism: Larix kaempferi; assembly: GCA_027924585.1. Lineage (NCBI taxonomy): Eukaryota > Viridiplantae > Streptophyta > Pinopsida > Pinales > Pinaceae > Larix > Larix kaempferi. Next base: position 15,284,404 of record BSBM01000547.1, on the reverse strand, counting down.
CTGTCAGTCTATTTTCCAATGCAATCTATCACCAGATTGTAGATGAGTTTGCTTCTCAGATTACATACAAAAGAACTCGTGAAATTGAAGCTATGGCTTGCTTTGGATTGTGCTGTAATGTCTGTGGTGTGCAGAATATTCACTTCCCTGAGTTTTACTTCCATTTCAAGGGTGGTCCAGGCATGGTACTGCCTTCTGCCTTCTGAAAATACTTCCACTGCTTGTGATTCTCATACATACTGCTTGGCAATGACGTTTTGGAAATCCATATTGGACCTGTTGTGCTGTTAGGGAACTATCGACAGCGTAAATTTTATATATTATATGATCGAGAAAAGAATCGTTTGGGATTTACTACGAAGACCTGCGAATCCTTGGGACTGACCGATGAGCCATTTTGTTAAAATATACAATACAGATGCAAATAGAAGATAGAACACAAATGAGAATGAACAGATTTGAAACTCTGGAGTCCCAACAAGAGATATTTTTTTATTCCTGATCTTTTCCATTTTGTAGATCTTGGGATCCATTTTATGCTGCTAGCCCAGCCATTACAGGAAAGCAAAGCCAAGAGATCTACTTTGGAAATTTATTGCTGTGAGAGAGGAGATTGTAGGGGGCTATAGCTGATCATGGAGCCAATTTTCCATTACTAACCCAGCAACTGGAGAAAAGCAAAACTAAGTTGACAAAGCACTAAGGAATACAATAGCCTAAACACCAGGATCAAAGCCCATCTCTATGGCATGCTCAATGATAAGGAAATGACCCAATAAAATCAGTGGGTTCAGCTAATGTTCTCCAAGCCATCATGGATAATGACAAGATTTTGCACATGTATTTATCCATTGCCACCTCACCAAATTATAAGGAGTCTAGCAAGACATGGAAAATATAACCAGAGTTACCTAATTTGGACAAGGACATATCCTTGAATGCAATTCCTCAGCTTTATTTGGTAGAAAACAAAAACATGACATAGGTTTTACCCATCTTAGTTTTTGTATTCAGATCTAATTCCACTTACCTTACAACATTCTCAGAACAACTGACAACATTAATGATGTGGAACTTCAATTCCAAGATGTGACAACAAAAATGTCCAAGATGCCAGTAACCTCTGTCACTCCATGTTGAAGAAATTCAAGAAAGTCCCACTAAAATCCAAGAACAACATAGGCTCCTTTTTATGTAACAAAAGCAGTCATGCCTAACTATTTCATATTCCACCTCATTTGTTGGCATTTCCTTGCAACCTATATTGCCTGGATAATATTTTCTAAAACAATACCCATAACCGTACGTTACAAAATTTCACGTTAATTCCCACAAATTGGAAAACATGAAAGCATGTTACTCTTAAATGGATGAATAAATATCAAGTGCCAAGTCTGCAAAAGAGGATCAGGACAATAATCTAATTATGGAAAAATCCTCCTACAATGGGATTTTCTTGTCACCTTGCAAGAGTGCAATGAATTTAGACATGAGTACGGATTTCTTCAATCATCTCTATGGTGTGAATGCTTCCAGAGTGTGAGCTCATAGCTCAAATGAAAGGGAACATGCTATATGAAAAGGAACCGTTGCAAAGGGAAAAATGTAGTGCCATATAAAAGAGCAACAAATCAAGAATATATATTTGACAAATTCAATGGTGACCTTCAGATTGGAATACTATGAATAATTTACCATGACAGACTCTTATATTTCATTATACAATAGAGTATACTAAAAGGGAATCCAAAATTAGATTAAATTAAAAATTTCTTTGGAAAAGCATCAACTTTAAAATTACTAAACTTTTCTGCATTGCCTTAATCTGGACCATACATTCCTTCATGAAATGTAGTCAACTCTGTGTTGAGCAACAAAATTATAAGATTCAATAGTCAATGAAGCTATGTCTTCTAAGTTCTAAGTTGTCTCACTGTCTTACATAATAAAATTCCTGCAGCTAAATCATAATCAAGTTCCTGTGGTTTTCTTGTGGTAAACATGAAAAGTCTTACACAAATATGAATCCCAAACCAAAAAGATCAAACATAAAAAATCCCAAAATTTAGAAAGGAATCAAGAAAATTGAAAAACCCATTAGTAAACTCCATGGCATTATAATGTGACTGTGGCTTTAAGAGCAAGATATTACTAATGAGGTGGCTTGACTCCATGGACAAAAAGCATCACGAGATAATTGCTCAAGTTTTAATTGGCTAAGCTTGCATTCTTCCAAAATCATTCTTTCTTTCCCATCTAGTTCTCAAAGCCACTGATATATTGACAAAGAGTAGGGAGTCAATCGACCCTATCACTAGTACAAAATGAGAGATAAGTGACCAGGTGACCAAAAAAATTGGTCACCACAGTTTTTTCAAAGGATAAATAGCCAAAATTGAGAAATTTGAAATGAACAAACTAAAAATGACCAATTTGGTCACGGTATAAGAACTAAACTAAAAATGACCAAGATAAATGACCAATTTGATCACGGGATAATAACTAAACTAAAAATGACCACATAACAATTGGTCACTTATTTGGTCATTTTTAGTTGTGTCACTCCAACAATGGAAAATTACAATTTTGACAATGAATTTGTGCAATTTACTAAATTTTAACACTATAGATGGATTGAGAAGGGGGTCTCTGAATCCATTTGCAGTGTTAATTAAATTTAGTAAATTGTAGACAGCTTAATTGATTCAGTTGGTTATTCTCTTATTGTTTCATCAACTAGATTAAACATTGTTTCACATCGTATCCTTTGTTATTCTCATAAATATAGAGACCCCTGAGACACCTTTATATGTTGGGTCTCAGCTATATCAACATGTTTCCGAAGTGTCGAAAAATGACATCAAAGGTGAACCTAGTGAACTTTTTTGTAAAATCATTCCGTCTACACAATCGTGTCTAGGGAGATATGCTTATCACATCTATATCTCATTTCTCCATTTACATTTTGGTATAAACCCCTCGACATATTTTCCAAGTTTCATCTTTTACATCGTCCTGATAGTCCAGTTAGTGTCGTGTCTACAAGATTGGTCGTTTATTGTTAAAAGCATCATCAGGTCTTGAATTTTATACCATTGTGTTCAAATTATCACACTTATCATTCTCATATTTCATTTGGCCAAAATCGTCATCGTTTGACCCTTTCAACACTCAGTTGAAGTTTCGGTAAGCAAGAGTCTTTTGCATCTCATTAGTTGAAATCCACCTATTTTGTGCCTCTCGGTTAATTTGTAGATCTTGTCTATGAACACCAAGTCATCATGCCTATGTCTAGAATGTTAGAAATACCACCTTGGTGTTCATGTGGAGAAAAAAAGGCCTATATCCTCCATTTAAAAAAAATAAAAATCCCTTCTTTTATATTAAAACTCTCATCTTTATAATTTACTCCTAAAATTCTATTCCCAAAATAATAAGATTTTAAATCTTTTTTACTATGCTTTTATGATTATGATTTTATAAATATGCAACAATAGTTTTACCCACCTTAATTAAAAGAGATCCCTTTTAATTAACCCTCAATCCCTTTTATCCATTCTACATGTTATGAACATCCCCTTTAAAGAATTCCCCATTTATTGCATAACCACATACCCTTCTTCCTTATGTCTCCAAAAGTTTCAATAAAACATAAATGGGAAATAAATTCTAAGCCCTCTCATTGGTCATAGTTGGGCAATTGACACCAAATTAATATAATAAATTAAAATATCTTAACGTCTTATACAATGTAATATATAATAATATTAATGTAATAAAATTAATATATAAAACATATATAGATATATAATAAATTTACTATATAAAAAAATATTTAAATTAAATATTATATTATATGTATCATTAACAAATAAAAATAAAAACAAAACCAACCTAATGAAAATTTGCGAGGCTTTGGCAGGAAGGATGGACATGATAGGCTAGATGAAAATTTTATTTGATCATACAGAAAAATTGGGGCAAAGAAATGGGGGTTTTGCTTTCACAATCAAATAGCTAAGTTTTGTTTAATCGTGGATCTAATGGTGAAATTAAAAATGTTTTGTTTCAGGGAAGGGTAACCCTCCATGTATGTTATGGAATGTAAATAAAGGGTTGTTTTTTTTTTACCTATTTGAACTATTATGGTGTGAGATGGTTGAAAGGAATATCCTTTGCCACCATTTTTTAGGTTTGGACAACACAACTCTTCAACTCTTCACTCATAAGGAAAATTATATATATATATATATATATATATATATATATATATATAAAATATTGCAGGAGGGCGCAGGAATATAGAAAGAAAGGTAAAGCGATAGTTGAAAAGAAAGAATGTGGTTTACAATTGGAGGAGAGAAAAGAATATATTGGGTTGTTTCTTGATAGAAGCAAACATTGGGGGAAGTATTGGGGTTATGGGAGCACTAGTCGATTACAATGAAAGAGTAGAATAATCACTCAGAAGTGGAAATCTAGAGAAATACGCTGGAGACTTTCTTAGGGCTTGCTTCTCAGAGAATAACACAGATTTAGTAAACAAGGATGCCTTGGTATTTCTCCTCCCCATCGGTGCTGCCAACAATTTCTGGTACATTTGAGCAAGGAAACCAATATTGACTGGTTGACATGTGTGGCCTTCGAACAAATGTGCAGGAAAAGGGAGGGGTTCTGTGTCCTACCCACAATTGGAGGAATGTTGTGCAGCTCCAACACAGTGGTGAAGGGAACACTGAAAGTCAGGCTCCTAAGGTAAGGACATGCTCCCATCCATTTTGTTTTCTATATTTTAGACATAATATGATGGCCATGGTGCAATTTGTTGCAAACTAGTTTTCTATCTAGGCTTCCCCAAACCCTCTAGCTTGTCTTACATCTACTGCAAAAGGCGTTTTCTGTATTTTAGATATAATATGATGGCCATGGTGCAATTTTTTGCAAACTAGGACAAAGGGGATCTAGGATTAGTAGGGCTCGAACCATTACTAGCTGAGTTGCTTATTCTTTTCTCAAATGCTGAATGTGGTGCTTCAAAATAAGAAAGTTTTGTTTATTATAATCAGCCATGTGCCTATCAAATAGTATGATTGAGCTAGTCCGGTAGTGTAAGTACGCGAAATGGTATGACATACCAGTTTTAGAAAGGTGGAAAAGTGACCAAGATTGATTTATTAGGGAGAGGTTGTCAAAATTTGGTTGATCATCTGGTTCCCCTAGTGGCAAAAGTGACAAACCCCTATTTATTGCGGAAGGTCATTTCAAATGGGTCTAGATTCCATAAATCCCATTATTTTGGCTGCATGGTTGATTTCAGAGGTCAGTCCTGATATAATAAATTTTCCATGGAGAAATGATCTCGATGGGTGCAAATTACAAAAACCCCATGCCGTGATTTTAACCATGATGGGAATTCATGGGTTCAAGATGTCAGGCAAAGGAAGCTCGTACATAGAAATATACAGATACATATGTTTTAGATAGAGATCAAAATTTTCCAAATATATATTATTATGTTACATATATAGATATAGAAGTAGAGACAAAGTCCCTAACAGCAGATACAGAGTCCCTAACAGCACATCCAACACAAGCACTTGTAGCAGTTTCAACAGTTGACTATGTAGATTTTGCAGTTGGTTATGAGGCTTATGAGTTTTATACAGTAGTTTATCCAAAACCACCTGGAACAACTCTAGTAGCATAGGTAAGGGTATAATGTGAATAAGATAGGGCAGAGGCAGAGGTACCATCTCATATTGTTCCAGGTTCTGGTACATCTATAGATCGAGATCCATAACGTATAGATCCAGTTCTAGCAACAATAGATTCTATTGGAGTAGCACAAACAATTGTTTCATATCCTCCAGGTGCACACAGAGCCTATTCCACAATTCGAAGCTAGATCCAGATCCATATGTTCCTGAGCGAGATCCATCCATATATAAAGAGCTAGATAAAGACTTAGCACCGGTTCACCATGAGTCCCTTGAGAAGGGTGTATTCATTTCTTAGAGGATGTTTTAGCCAAGATACAATACTATCATCTCTGCTATCTAAAGTGCGGTCTTGATTGGGGAAGTCCTGCTTCATTGTTCATGCTTTTGAGGTGCCAAAGGCACATATTTCACAGCAACAATATGGTCATCTAAGTTGTTGTTATATATCATTGTTCGCATTTGCAAATAGTATGATCGAGCTAGTCTGGTAGTGTAAGTATGAGAAATGGTATGACAGACCAGTTTTAAAATGATAGAAAAGTGACCAAGATTGATTTATCAGGGATAGGTTGTCAAAATTTGGTTGATCATCTGGTTTCCCTAGTGGAAAATGTGACAAACCCCTATTTGTGGCTAGCAGCACTTGTTGACCTCCATTGTATCTATGACATTGCATTCCTCATTCCTTCATCTTTTGTAGTATTGCTTGGACCTGCTTTGCTCCTTACCTTTTTTTGTTTTATCCTTGAATTTAGTGGGAGGTACAATAGGTACTCCCCTTGTTTTATCCTACTATTGTACGTTGTATCCAGGCACATAAACCTTTTCAGCTCCTTGTAGACATTAACATTAATTTCAATTTCTAGGTCTGGAGTTCTGAAACTTTTGCTTTCTTAGCCAGCAGCACCAATAGGTACCTACAAATATGTTTTCCTCTTAATGTATGTGGTAGGCTCACAAGAATCATGTCTTTCTTGAATCTTTAGTTCTCAGATATTGGAAATCCTCTAGAGGCCTGAATAGGAAAGTGTAATGGTAATGGGGGCAAAGATATCACATACAATTTTTTAAATTTATTACTGCTGAGTTGTAAGCTGTTAAACTGAAACATGTTTCTGTAGTTGAACATTGTAGGAAGATAAATTAGACATTTGTTTTAAAGGATTTATTGTTGTATTGGTGTTAGCTTGATGTTTCTTACCACAAAATGCAATGTTTTCTGTTTACACATTTTTGTTTCTTGAAAGTTTTGTATATGCTGTATGTAGGAACTGTAGACAATGCTATTTTGTTGATATGTTCTATTTTGAGATGGTTGTCTATTTGTACTTCATTATGATTTATTGGTTGAGGCCAATGCACCTTTTTTTTCCTTCAGTCATATCAAATTTTTTATTGCTTGAATTTGTCACTATTGCCTCATTTGCACTTACCATTTGTTACTACGTTCTGCATTCTTGCTATTATTTTCATGTCCGCTTACCAGCACTATATGATGGATTTGACATTTGTCTCAGTTTTCTTACAGGTGCTACGATTGAGGCGATGCAATGGATCACTCTACAAACCAGTCAAGGGATTTTGATGGTAACTTGTCTTTGACCAATCTTATGTCTCTCCTGCAAATAATTTATTGTATTATCAACTTGACAAAATCATGATCGAGAATTATTTTGAGTTCAGGTCATTCAGTACAGAACTTAACAATGGAAATTCCTCCATCAAAGGAGGGATCCACAAAGGGTCGTGAAACTAAGTTTGATGGATTTCATGCCTCAAGTGACACAAGTTATTTTTCAAGTTCATTGCCTATAATGTTCCAAGAAAAATGTAAGGTCTAATGTTCCCTACAATTGTACAACTTTTATGATCATTTTATGGAATGAGAGGATGTATAATATGAAAATAATGTTTATGCTTATTATTCTTGGATGTTTACAGTGAATGTTACAGATAAGGAGAGTGATGGACAATATGTTGATACAACAGCTTCTCATCTAAATCAATTACATCAAGGAGCAGTGGCTTTGGAGCCTCTTCAGGACATGAAGTCCCAGACCATAGGAAATCTTCCTGATGATGAAGAAGAGATTTTTTTTGGAATCATGGATGATTTTGATTTGAGTGGATTTCCCACCTAGGTTGAAGATTTGGAAGAATGTGATATATTTAGTAGTGGAGGGGGCATGGAATTAGATTTTGATTCTTAGGAAGGCCTGAATGGGAACATAAACAGGTCAATCTTAGATAACTTTGCAGGAAATGGAAATGTTGCCTATGGAATTTCAAATGGCCTTGGTACTATTCCGGGAGATCATCCTTATGGTGAACATCCTTCCAGAACATTATTTGTGCGAAATATTAATAGTAATGTGGAGGAATCTGAATTGCGTGAATTATTTGAGGTAATGATGTGCAGATGCCTCTTTTCCATTCTCCATGGCTATTTACTTGGTTATTTCTCATTTTTCCAAGGGATTTTCAGCATCATGGTTTCTTTGTAAAATGCTTGGTTTTGCTTTTGTGCAGTAAATATTAAATTCTTTATTAAACTCAATACTGGTAATGTAACCCTTTTAAGTTTTTTGTAACTGAACAGTTTTCATCTCTTAAACAATCTGGGTTCATGAGTGCCTACCTAAGCCTCATATCATTAAGAGTAATGAAATGGAATTTAATTCTTGTTATATCTGACTTCAATGATATACACTGATTGTGATAATATGGATGATTACATATAATGTAATCAAGTTCTAAACAATCCCAGGAAGCTTCTGTGGTAATTTTTATGAGTTTTAAAGTTGGATGTTATAAGGGAAATAACTAAGATATTAATTAAAAAAGGACATATGCTCGTTGACTCTGTTCTTTTGTATTGTGAAATGATAATTAAAAAATCCAAGATTGATTTTACAGTGTTAGGGAAGTGTTTTTGAGTAAGACAACATTGCATCTTTTGCGATCATGGGAAAGAAAGATCTCTCTTTGAAAACTGTATTTATACAGTGCCTGCCACATAAGTGCAGCGACTAATGTCAAACACTTTCAAGTAGACTGTACCGCAAATAACTTCAAATAGAGGATTTTCTGTCTGGTTAGGTTGTACTTTTGATCTCTTGACTTGCAGCTAGTGCCCTCTCTAGTATCTTCCAAGTTTTTATGCCCCTCCTCTCTCTCTCTCATACTTTTATCATCCTTGGCATGTTCTTTTTCCTCTTTTTATTTTATTTTTCTTAACATTTTTGCACTTTTGGATGCACAACCACTTTTCCCAGACTGTTCCATGATAGGTATTCTAATTCGAGCATGGGAAACAAGGGCATACATCAAGTTCCTTGAGTTTTATTTTTGAGAATTGAATTCGGCAGATCTAAGTAAATTTGTTTGGATTGGCTTCACTGAACTATTCAAAACTAACCGCTTTGTTTGACTTTCATAAAATATTTTAAGATCTTAATATTAAAGTGTAAAATTCCCTTTCATTGTTTTTTCTCCAGGAAATCCAATTCTTGTTATTACACCATTTCATGGATTTCTGGATTTTTGTTTTTGTGTACTTTATTTTCTATTTTCTCACACATGGACATTTTTATTTGAATGCCAATAATATTATCTCTAATGAATTCAGCTGGTTTTGAACAGCAATATGGTGATATCAGAACCCTTTACACTGCTCGGAGTGTAATGCGTGCTCTTCAGAATAAACCACTACGACGACGGAAACTTGACATTCACTTTTCAATTCCAAAGGTATAGAATTTCTTTCGTTCGTACATAGATGCAGAGAACTGCTGATTTCAGTTTTGATTGAATATTTACTTTTCATATGGGTTGTTTTATGATTTAACTAAAGACACTAAAATAATCATAGAACATATCTTTGACAATTTAAAAATCGTAGACTTACATTTAGAAGTACAAAACAAGGCCCTTTTGTTACCCAGAGGGATAATAACTCATACATGCCTACCTAAGCCTCATATCATTCAGAGTAATGAAATTGAATTTAATTCTTGTTATATCTAACTTCAATGATATACACTAATTGTGATAATATGGATGATTACATTATGATTACATACAATGTAATCAAGTTCTAAACAATCCCAGGCAGCTTCTGTGGTAATTTTCCTGAGTTTTAAAGTTGGATGTTATAAGGGAAATAACTAAGATATTAATTAAAAAGGACATATGCTCGTTGACTCTGTTCTTTTGTATTGTGAAATGTTAATTAAAAAATCCAAGATTGATTTTACAGTGTTAGGGAAGTGTTTTTGAGTAAGACAACATTGCATCTTTTGCGATCGTGAGAAAGAAAGATCTCTCTTTGAAAACTGTATTTATAATGTGCCCACCACATAAGTGCAGCGACTAATGTCAAACACTTTCAAGTAGACCGTACAACAAATAACTTCAAATATAGGATTTTCTGTCTGGTTAGGTTGTACTTTTGATTTCTTGACTTGCATCCAGTGCCCTCTCTAGTATCTTCCAAGTTTTTATGCCCCTCCTCTCTCTCTCTCATACTTTTACCATCCCTAGCATGTTCTTTTTCCTCTTTTTATTTTCTTTTTCTTAACATTTTTGCACTTTTGGATGCACAACCACTTTTCCCAAACTATTCCATGATAGATATTCTAATTCAAGCATGGGCAACAAGGGCATACATCAAGTTCCTTGACTTTTATATTTGAGAATTGAATTCGGTAGATCTAAGTAAATTTGTTTGGACTGGCTTCACTGAACTATTCAAAACTAACTGCTTTGGTTGACTTTCAGAAAATATTTTAAGATCTTAATATTAAAGTGTAAAATTCCCTTTCATTGTTTTTTCTCCAGGAAATCGAATTCTTGTTATTACGCCATTTCATGAATTTCTGGATTTTTGTTTTCGTGTACTTTATTTTCTATTTTCTCACCCATGGACATTTTTATTTGAATGCCAATAATATTATCTCTAATGAATTCTGCTTGTTTTGAACAACAATATGGTGATATCAGAACCCTTTACACTGCGTGCAAAGTAATGATATCTTATTATGACATTCGTTTTGCTTGGAGTGCAATGCGTGCCCTTCAGAATAAACCACTAGGATGACGGAAACTTGACATTCACTTTTCAATTCCAAAGGTGTAGAATTTCTTTCGTATGTACATAGATGCAGAGAACTGCATATTTCAGTTTTGATTGAATATTTACTTTTCATATGGGATGTTTTATGATTTAACTAAAGACACTAAAATAATCATAGGACATGTCTTTGACAGTTTATAGATCATAGACTTACATTTAGAAGTACAGAACAAGGCCCCTTTTGTTACCCAGAGGGATAATAACTCATACATGCCTTACACCTATCACAATAGTTGTTCCGGTCACATGATATTGCTTATGGGGTAGCCTTGCAGATTGGTTCAAAGTTTAGAACAATTTTCTGCAAAGTTGCAAACCCAGTACTGGGTTCTATAATGCAAAATTGTCGAAGACTGCTATTGTTTACAACTTATTACAAATCATAGAAAAAAGAGTTTAATTCTTTATTTTGGAAGAGAGTGTTGCTTCTAGCTTCAAATCCATCATTGGCATTTGTCAAAAAATAAAGTGCCTACACACTCTCCACTATTTTCAGTGAGGCAATGTCCTAATCATATTTTTGTCAAAATACGTCTCCTGCTCCTCTAAACTCCTGCATTTCGCATACATACCTAGGATATTGTACAAAGACACCAAACATGAACAATAGCTACCCTCTACAGATTTATATTTTGATTCCGTATGATACAAAAAAAATCGTATGGGAAAAATCCAGTACAAATATGGCAGTATGAGTATACATCTCACTGAACATGAAAAACATGCAAATTCTTCAAACTTTTAGAAAATAAAAAATGTAGAATCTATAAAGTCAAAATTAAATAACAACCATTCTTTATTGAACTTCAAAGTAAGATAAGTAACATTATTATGAGAATAACTAAGTAGATGGACAAATGTTGATAACAACATTTAAACTTCAAGTTGTTAATACAAAATTACAAATAAAACATCATGATTGAAAAATCATAAATTAAGCGTCAAGACTCAGATTCTGCTTTTGATCTCATCTCCATCATTGTTATCTGCATCAGTAAACTCACTCATGATAGAGGCATCTTCACTGCTGGAACTCCTCTGGAATATCTCTAAGCAAGGCATCCTCATCTATGTGATGTGTGGATGTGGAAAGTGATCCCACTATTGATGCTTCCAAAGTTGCACTAAATGCAGGATGAGCCTCTCGTACATTTCTCAAATCGAATGTCTTCCCCTCCAAATAATTCATCAACAAATGTAAATTGCAATGAACACTAGCCAGATATGCCGATTTGCTAGCTCCCAGTAGGTTTCTCTTCTTGCTATAGATAAACTCATGCCAACTCTTCTTGTAGGCCGATTCACTAGTGACCTAATTTTTACACATGGAAGTAAAGTTATACTATTAAAAGTATTTGCATGTAGCAATTTACAAAGGTATGTCAAAGTCTCAAAAGTGAAAAATTGTGAAGTGCTACATGACATAACAACTTGATTGCAAATTGTGTCAAATGAGGCATCTCATATCCACGGAGTATCCACCACTGAGTGGGGGTGTTATTTGTGTAAGGCATATCCTGTATTGCAGTGGGGGTGTTATTTGTGTAAGGCATATCCTGTATTGCAGTGGGGGTGTTATTTGTGTAAGGCATATCCTGTATTGCCCTAACTGTAGTGAAAGCATGGCCAGTCCCTTGACTGTATGATAGAGACTGTAACTGTATTTGTTACTGCATGTTTTTCTTAGGATACATCCTCTCTAAACAATAATAAAATCCCTCCATGATCTCAGCATCCTTATATACATGAAAATAATTTGGTGGTAGGAAAACACATGCAACATCTTACATCTACTATCCACAATGTTCTATATTGGTTGATATTACGATTCATCATTATTACATGCTACTGCTATGTGTTCTTTTGTCGTATCATAATCAACCATCCTTAATACTTTACAATAGGCTGACAAATAAATACAATTCTCACTTAAGATCTCATGTTCTACCATTTTATCACTCACACTCTTTGAAAACCTCTTATTCGCCCACTTTTCATTGCATACAAATGATCTTAATGTGGTTCTTTTGAGGGAAAATTCTGCATATATTAAGAAAGAAAAAATAAACTACAAGAATAATATACAACTTAACACAAAACTACCTAAAGGCCAAGAGAAATGCATTTAGGTCTGACTACACTTCAACAGCACTATATTGTGTTTCCCTCAACAAAAGAGCACTTTTGAGTCTCACTAGTGACCTGATCTCACTTGTTAATTAAATCCTCTTGATATGTGGGTTGAGGAAGCTTGGGAACTACATGGGTGACATTGTTTGAACATGTGAAGCCTAAGAAAGAGTTTTTCCTATTTTATTTTCAAGAAGAGTCACATTATGTAGTTATTGTCTCTTGGACCCTTGGTCTATTAAAGCACTTTACTTATGTTGTCCTCATGTGTTGCAAATTTCCAAGTTAAATAATTTCCCTAGTTATGTTTCCTTGTGAGTAGTTAAAATTTTAAGGATCCATACTTTTCTCAAAGTATAGAAACCTTGATGAATCTTACTAATTCTTAAATTTGCTACCATATAATGTTTGGGGAATTTTTTTAAAAAATATTCAAATTTCTAAGGACTTTATATAGTTTTTGGACAATTTTGACGATTTTCAGAGTAAAAATAAATTAACTCATGGAATTTGGGCGAACCATATTTGAAAAAAAAGGAAAATTGGTGAATATTTTTTTTGTAAAAAAAGGTCAAAAAATAGCCCATGGGATAAATTTTTCCTTTAAACTTTTCCTTGCTTGTGAGGGTAAAATTTTGTGGTCTACCCATGCAATTCTGGTAATTTTAGATCACATCCCGATGTTGATTGGGAGGTTTATCCATAATGAGACAACCCATTTATAACCCCATGCCCTAAAATCAAGTAAAGTGAACTTGTCAAAATACCTCAAGAAATTTTCTTTCATTCAATTAGAAGACAACTTGATTGAAAAACCTATGATATATATAAGGAATTTATAGATTACATCTCTACATTTATTGGGTGGTTTTTCTATCATGAGAAACCCCATTTTTTAACCCTATTCCCTAGATAAGAGCATACTACAACTGAATTTATTCCCTAGATAAGAGCATACTACAACTGAATTTGTTAGAAGATATTAAGAAATTCGTCTTCATTCAAATTGAAGACAAAGCAGACTAAACAACCTATGAAGTATATCAATCTCTCAAACACTAGCTTTGTGTTAATGTCTTGACCATGAAATTTAGTACTTCTCCCTTATTTTTAAAATCGATAATTAGATACTCCAATTGTCCTTACTAATTTTTTCCCTCAAACTGAAGCTTAAAATGCCTCTTAGGTAAACAATGAGGATGGATGGGTGCAAGTGATTTAAGAGTATTTTTAGACAAATAAGGCACTCACAACTTAGAATTCCTAGCTAACCAAGCTATTTGTTGCATCAATGTTAGCACCTAACAATACTAATACCTCAACCAAATGGAAGGATAGTATGTTCCCTTTCTAAGCATCCTCACCTTTCCCCCCACCACCTTGGAAAAATGGGATGAGGATGTGTGGATAAAGGGTGTGATTTCTACCCACCTTTTTGAATACTTGAGAAACCTCATATGTCGAGGAATATCTAAAAGCACCCAATTTTCACAACTTGGGGGAATGTATAAAGGTCTACGTTCTCAAAATCATGGCCTTGGAAAACCTCTAAGGGGCACTAGCTGGGCTTGGTGATGGTCCCGTTAAATACAATATGGAATACATTACTACTCACCCACATTTCAATTAGCTTTGTGGAATGTTAAGGGGTTTTATGAACCCTTGTAGACTATATTTCACTTGAAAGATTAGAAATTTGATACATGATATAAATATTTTGTGTTTATAAGTAGTTAGTATTTTTATTTATTTATTAATACAACCTTGATTATTATATGCTAAGATGTTTTTTCATGTATATTCATGTGGATGACAATGGGGGTGTTGTTATCCTAGTTTCACCTACTCTTTATTTTTTTTGTTGAGGCACAAACCCATCATAGAGACTTCCATTGGCTATTAAAGTTCCATTGGATACTTTTTGGGGACTTTAATTTGGTTGAAACATGAGATGATAACGAGGGTGTGAAAACTACCAAAATACCTCAAGGAAAGGTTTCCTAGAATGGCCTCATATGATCCATTGAAAGTAATTATCCATAATAGTGCTAATTCCATTGATTGTGAGCACTACTATGGATAATACCGTGAAGTGAATTATTATCTCTTCACTATAAACACAACCACAACCACAAGGTGATCACTTCCAGCTGAGAATAATGCATACATATTTAACCTGATGATTTATTTACTCCTGCCTTTTATTTAAATGTAAAGGCAGTAATACACTTTGAAAACACTTTTTTTCCAATAAACTCTAGGTATTATGATGATCAGCTGGCAAATGGGTGCAACAAATAAAAAACATTATTTAAAAAAAAAAGATTAAGAGGGAAATCAACACCGATTTTGCAATGAAGGGTATTATTCCAATGAGGATCCTTAGTGTAAGCCTCCACGGCAACAGAAGAGTTTGAAAATAGTAGAAGACAACGGTTTAAATAAATAAATTTTACAACAACTATGATTTATGTTAAGCAGAAATGAACGTAACCAATCTTACCATGCGATGCCATCATCAAGAAGAGGATTACAAAGAACCCCATATACACCACGAATATGACACCATGTCTTTCCATTTCTTTTCACTAACCAAACACTATGTATCTGTAGATGATAATTTCTCTCGACTCTCAACAAAGAACGATTGGTATCACATATTTATAGCATGGTTGCTAAGTGTGACACTACTGATTTGAAGGGACAACTCATCATCTTTCCAAGCCACACTCATAGCACTGCATGGGGCATGGAGTACATGAAATACTGACAAAACACAACTCATCTTTCCAAGTTTATTCCTCAATCAAGGGGGAGATGAGCAATAACATTTATTTCCAAAATATAATTTCTCTAGAATCCTGAACAAAATAATGTCATATATTTACAACAACATTTCTAACTATGCAAATGCTGGTTAGTTCATTAGCATCAAATCAACAACACTAAACATTCGTTGGATTACTAACAACTCATATTTCCTAATATATTCGATCATCATTGCATAGGGTACTCATAGTACAACTGACTTTGGATATGTACACGGTATCCTTGTTTTTGGAGGTTTCTCTGCATTCAAATTTTTTATTTAATAACATTGTCACTTCTTCTATAATATTCCCTTAATCACGTGTGTTTTTTATATGTACAGTCGGGAAGTTTCTTGACATCCAAACTGAATCATATTTGTAGTAAACAATCTTAGGTTAATTTAATCTAAAACTAATGTATGGTGCCTTTAAATTAATCAACGAGTTTAAAGTAAGAATAAGCGTCACCCTAGCTCCAATTGATATAAGAAATTCAAATTCTATTTTTTCTCATTTCCAATTGTATAAGATTTTGAAAATCACATTCTATTTTTTTTCAATTACAATAGTATAATATTTTCATTTTTTTTTCATTTACAATAGTATAAGATTTTCACGCAATAGAATAATTTAGAGAGGTCATATATTGATCATCTCTTTGTTCATAAATACAAAAATCACTTTATAGAATTGGCTCTTCTTTGTGTTTATGTTAAATTGTTCTTACGGTGAAATTGGATTGTGATCATTATGTTGAGAAATGTATTGAAAGATTTCTAGATTTTGCATTACATCAATATTGCACGTGTGGTCTATATCTATATGGGAATCACATGATGATATACAATATCAATTTACAATAATAACGAACAATATCTAAGTTACATTGAGGAAAAAACCCATAGAATATCCCCAATCTTACATGATAACCATTTATCTAATATTATCAGAGTTAGTATTATATCTATTAAGACGTAGTTGTTTGAAAACTTGACTAAATCTTGAAAGAGGAAGTTCCAAAAGTATATGGGACATTTCATGTCTCCATGTGTCCTTGTCAACAATAGTATCATAACAAATGGCTATATGCATATGACAAACCAAAAAAACATTATATTGAGGCTTAGGATTTTAATATGTCATGGCAACATATTGACAAGACTTTATTTTTTTAAGAACAACCGATGGTGTGTTCTCTATATTTGAATGGATCACATGTTGAATTCATAACCTTTCATAACCTACAAAATTGGATTATTGCATGGTATCAACATTCAACTGGTTTTAAATTTGTAAAGATTTTTTAACATCTCATACACACTCATACACATTGGACTTATATCAACATTGGCTACATGAAATTGCATGAGACTTTTTACACATATGACAGGTTCAAATATGAGCTAGTTGACTAAGTGTTCCAAAAAATTATGATGTGCAATGAGTTGTTATTCATTGCTTATTGTTATGGTATGGAATTCCTTCTTTAGCATCCTTTTGTATCAATATCGGAAACATTTTTTTAATTATTTTGACCATTATTATTCCATAACTCTATATGTATCTTTTTTTCATTGCATTATTTTTATAAGATTTATAATTAAAACAAGTGCATAAAATCATTAATATAGATTTAAATAAAAATGTATGACATGTGCTAAGCTAACAATACATTTCTCATAAAATTTGATAAGAAAATAATGATTACAAATTAATAAAATAATTGCATGCATTAGATAAACAAGAATGTTGAAATAAATTTCTTGGATATATCTATTAAACCTATCTTACCATCACAATATTTCAGTTTCGTTGTTAGGATCATGATCCAACAAGAAGAAAAAAATTGGACAAATAAATTAGGGCAGACAAATTTCTTTCCAAGGCACACACATAGCATTCATCATCATTCCAAGGCACATCTCATCATAATTCCAAGGAACACTCATAGCATTGACTAATCTTTCCAAGTTTATTCCTCATTTAGGGGTGATAAGGAATACACCTTTCCAATTTTATTCCCCATTTATTTTCATTTTCAGAATACATCTCTCCAGGACCATGTATCTACAAAATAAAATTTCTCTCAACTTCTTTCTGTGCATGCAATTTTTTTTTATTTAATAACATTGTCACTTTGGGCAGAATATTGCCTTAATCATGCTCCAGATTTAATGGAGGAAAAATGATTCATTGCAGAAAATTTCATGTGAACTGTTTGTGTTTTCGATACGTAGTTTGGTTAATTTACTAACATCCAAAGCAAATTATATATGTAGAGAACATTTATAAGTTAATTATATGAATGTATCATAATCCTATCTATGGGAGCTTGTTTTGAAACTATGATATATAAAATCGAAATAGTTTTATTTAACGTTATTTGTTTTTTATTATATGTGTGGGGAAAATAGTGTAACATAAATATTTAAATAGTGAAGACGATGAATATTAATAACTTAATCATGTTTAATCATATATTAATTAGATAACAAAAGAAGTTGAATTGAAGAAGTTTTTGTCGTAATTTTGTAAATGTGATACCATGTATTTTTGCTTTCCAATATTTATATGTGTTTTTCTCCCATGCCAATCTTGAGTGATGGATTATTGAACCCCAGGCAAATTTTTAATTTAACATGTCGTATACCTTTTTCAAAAGGTATGATATGAATAGTTCAAGGTAATATGTCATCCATGTAATTTTTAGATAGTCATCAAATTGTATTAATACCTTTTTCAAAATGTATGATATGAATAGTTCAAGGTAATATGTCATCCCATGGAATTTTTAGATAGTCATCAAATTGTATTAATATATATGTGGAAGGTTTTGAGGATAAAATTTTAGGATTATACATACTGTTTTTAACAACCTGAAGTGCAGTAATGAAAATCCTTGCATGAATCTATAAGTTTAAATTAAATGTCACCCTAACTCCAAATGATATAAGAAATTAACATTCTATTTTTTTTCATTTGCATCAACATAATATTTTCTTGCTAGTTTCATTAAAAAAACTATATGCAATAGGATGATTTAGAGATGTCAAAGATTGGGATATGAATTGTAGTGTAGGAATGAAAATGTCATTATCCACAAAACTAGAATTTGATTGGCTATATATATATATATATATCCTTTGGATGATCACATATTCATAAATCCAATAATCCCTTTATACATTTGGCTCTTCTTCATCTTTATATTCAACTTGTTCTTATCATTGAATTTGATTGTGATCAATATGCCATGAAATTTATCAAAATTTTTCTAAATTTTACATTATATGATTAGATATGTGGTCTAGATCTATGTGGGAATCACACAATGAATTACAATATCAACTTACACTAATAAAGAACAACATATTTGCAAACTACAACTAAAGCACATTGAGGAAAAATAGATACAATATCCCCAATATTCCATGGTAAACATTTATTGCCATGATGACAATTATCATGCAATCATGATCAACAAGGCCCATTAAAAAAACTACACTCCAGATTCACAATCTCTTAGAATATCCATTCTAAGAGAATTATCATCGTTAATGTTGTATCTATCAGCCTAGATCCAAATACTAGGCTCTATCAAACGCGGAGAGGGATCAAATATCCCGAAGTGCAATTACATTTTATTAATGGCCGACAATAATATCACAAACTATACAAGATCTCCCTCATATTAGTACTTTTTACTTTATATTACATTTTATTAATGGAAAGGTTACAAACGTTACATCACGTTACAAGATCTCCCTCATATTATTACTTTTTACTTTATATTACATTTTATTAATGACCGACAATAATATCACAAACATTACATGTAACGTTACAAGATCTCCCTCATATTATTTTTTTTTGACAGAAACGGGTAGTTTTATATTAAAAAAAGATGGCAGAGCCATCAGCGAATTTACATTTCCAAAACAGAATTTCTCTTATCAGTCTTACATATAGAGAATTCATATGCCAGTGCAATAACAAAACCAAAACTTTTAAAAGGATTTATACAAGGATAGCCAGAAAACCAGGATAAATTCGGACTTAGCGATGCTTTGCCTTTGATGATGGGTTGCTATCCAATTGATTCTTGCCCTTGTCCGTTTTCCCAGTTTCCCGAATTGTCTCCAGAGTCTTTTCCAGATTTCGGAGCCTGAAGTCCATGTTCTCAATTGCAGTTGTGACCCTAGCCTCCATTGCCTCCAATGCTGCTGCGAATTCTGCTCTGATGCTTCCTATGTCCTCGTCCATCCTTTTGAGCCGCCTCCCTCCATGTTCATCCATTTGGTGGACGAATTCCCCTTGCCTTCTGACCCGTCTTCGCAATACTCTGATCTCGGCTTCCAACTCCAGCAGTGGGTCTGGGGAGGAGGCCGCAGAGTGCCCAGAATCTGCCATAACTTCGCCTGGCCCCAAATTATTTTCCGAGGTTTGCAGGAGGACGTCGCCGTGAAGCTCCGACTGATTTTGCCACCCGGGACCAATCTTTTCCAGCGCTAATGGATTCCTTGGTGATGAGACGAGATGGCCCCGAATGAGGTTTATAATACTGAAGTCTTTTCCATGGCATAATTGCAATTTAATTGCCGTTAAGATGAGGCATTCAGGAAGTTCAATCAACCGCCGTTGGGGATTCGCAATGCCGGGTCCCGTACACTTCAATGAAGAGCTGCTCTCGCTTACCTGGATGTTCTCAAAGCAGAGCACGAATACAGCGTACCAAATCACATGGTTTTTTAATGAATTCATACCTGTAAGCTCGGAGGAAAACGAAGCCGTACACACGAGGAGGGAGTGAAATGAATTCATCCGGTTTTGGAGGATCTCGCTGCATGCTCGATCTTGGTCCGTAGTACCTTGGTAGGTACAATCCTGCATCAGCATGAGCGAAGGCAGCTCCACCCTGGAAATTAACAAACGAACTATCTGGAGGTTGATAGCAACCAAGATGGTATAAGAGCGAGATGACTCGCGAGGAAGGTCCACGCTATAAGTGTAGTTGAGACCCACCCGGCACCCTGAGCTTATAACACCTGTCAAAAGTTCCATGCACAAATCGTTCCACCTTGTTTTCGGGACCTCACCACTATGGAATGGGGACAAGTTTATATTCATTTTTAACTTTCAGAGTACCTTTACCAAGGCCCATAGAATCATTAGCCGCCTTGTCGGCGTGCTCATTGTTCTTCCTTAATATATGATAGAAGTCGATGGCTCGAAACTGAGGAGTTATGAGTCCAATTCTTCGAAGGATTTGTCGAAGCCGAATAGAAGAAGGCAGTTTCATAGAATTCATGCTTTGAATGATCAACCTGGAGTCCCCAATAACCGTAAGGGACTGTATGCCGTAATAAAGAGCTTGGTTTAGGCCTTGCCACAACGCCATGGCTTCCGCCACATTATTGGTTTCCATTCCCAGATTCCAGGAATAAGTGCAAATTCTTTCTCCATCGGGGCTTAAGATCACCCCTCCCCCTCCTGCCTCCCCTTCCTTTTTCTTATACTCCTTTGGATGCGACGCCCAGACAGACGTGCCCTTGACCGAGGTCTCGGGCGCAAATTGCGTTCAAAAACTCGATGATTCACGGGATTCTGCAATTCACTTCCCTCATATTATTACTTTTTACTTTATATTACATTTTATTAATGGTCGACAATAATATCACAATGTTACAAGATCTCTTTCATATTAGTATTTTTTACTTTATATTACATTTTATTACAAACATTACATCACGTTACAAGATCTCCCTCATACTGGGCTATAGAGCGCCTCTCGACGCAATTATTACCATAGTTAACATTATATCTATTAACCCATGGTTGTTTGAAAACTTGACTACATCTTAAAAGAGGAAGCTCGAGAAGCATATGGGACATCATATGGGTGCATGTTTCGTTGTAAAAAACGGTCTCTCATGTAACAAATACCTATTTGCATATGATAAAAAAAATTATCGAGGCTTTTAATATGTCACGGCAATATATTAACAACGCTTTTTTATTCGTGAGGACAATTGATGGTGTGTTCTCTACATTTGAAAGGGTCACATGTTGAATGTATAACATTTGAAATTGGACTATTTCTCGCTATCAATATATATTCAACTCGTGTTAGATTTGCAAAGATTCAATATTGAATTAGTGTGTTCAAATGATTCTAAGTTGAAAATATTTAATGAGAACTCTATTTTTTACATCTCATTGGGCCTATATCAACATTGACTACTTGAATTTGCATAAGATTCTTTACACATCTAACATGTTCGAATATAACCTAATTGATTAATTGTTGCACAAAACTTATGATGTGAAATAAGTTGTTCTTTCTTATAGTTGTCATATGAAATTCCTTCTGTAGCATTGTTTTCTATCAATATGAGAAACACTTTCAATGCTTGTTGTTAGCCCTCGAGGAATTCCAAGGATGCTTTGGAATTGTGCCAAGCCATCAATAACATGTATTTTTGTTTGAATAGTCCGCTCAATGAGCATAAAATATAATAATCAAGGATCTTTCAGGATGATTGAGTTACAAGATAATCTAGCAAATATTCATAACTGAATGAGCAATGGTGGGCATTATTTCAATGTTACAGACGATAACAACTGTAAAAATAGACTAGTGATATGAGGAAAGGTACTTATAAAGTAAATATTTATCTCACAGAACAAAAAACGTACTGAGCAAATATAATTCATAAGTTTAACATAAATATAATCACATAGTGAAACAAATTCCTCACAGGGACAATAACTTTAATTTCATGTAACATATCATGAAAATTTCACAACATATTGACAAGAAAATAAACAATCATCACAACATTTGAACCAAATATAGGATGAAAGGATGCCTCAAGAGTTTGTATTATACTCTGTGAATTAATTACATGAAAATGGAAGCTGTGAAAAAGAAAATAAACAATCATCACAACATTTGAACCAAATATAGGATGAAAGGATGCCTCAAGAGTTTGTATTATACTCTGTGAATTAATTACATGAAAATGGAAGCTGTGAAAAAAAAAATACGATATGACAAACTGTAGTCATCAGAAACTTCGAATCCTCATTTGTGGAGGTTGTGATGAGGAAGCTCCAACTGTTCCTTGTGACATAGCTGACAGGACATGCAGAGTGGTCCCTAGGATGATATACTTCGAAATATTCTTCAAATCATTCCCCATGGGATATTATATGACCATAAAATCCCTTGCACACATATCCAAATAAGTAAAATGAGAGTATGAAGGTGGGGATAGATTTTTGACTAAACTTGTAGATTATGGAGCAGACGAAAACTACTTTGTAATTTGTCTAAGACAATTTAGCCCTTGATACTGCCAGCGATGTCAGCAAAATGATGGTCATCATTTTGACGTTGACCCAACAACATGACATAATGTTGTTTTGGATATAGTTCTCCATTCCCATCCTAAGGTGATGGAAGACCTTGATCTAAACATTCATCAATTTTTTTTAAAATAAATGTACATATTTGGCTATATGTAAATCCTTTTCATGGACCATCAGTGCTAGCTTATTCTTTGAAATCATCTTTGAGGCTTCCATAATAATAGTAGTTCTGTCTCTGACTGACAATGCGTCCCATTCGGGACCTATTTTGAAATTTAAGATATCAATGACCCTTGATTTCGTTAGCAGCTTATAATTATCTTCCTTATAGGTTAACAGCTTATAATTATCTTCCTTGAGGGCACTTATTCGATTTTCTAATTTTTTTATTTTTCGACTTATACTCTTGTGTTAACTTCATGACTTTCTCTATTTCCTCCCGAGCTACTACTAGCTCTGGAATTTGGACATGTTCAGTGACTGACATCTTCAATCTTTGCTTTAGATCGTGAGTCTCTTTTTCCTTATCCTTTAGTAATCGTTGAGTAGGAGCAATGTTTATAGGATATATACCTTTCTCAATTACTTTATTCTCCATCTATGATATTTTCAACAACTTGGTTTTATTAACCGCCTTTTCATACTTAAGCAAATTCTCCATCCTTTTGATTGTACTTTGATGCTTATTAATGTTCAAAGTTGATTTCAAGACATCCCGGGAGAACATGTCTCCAGTATGCCAGTGAAATTGTACCTTGTCAAGTGCATCGAAATCATTCATCTTGAAAGTGAATTGGATGGCTCTATACTACTATAGACGAGCTTTTTTACAATAACAATTTTTTCCAAAACAACCATTTTGAAAGTTCCCTACTTAATGCATATGGAAGAGAACAACCTAGGTTTCCCATACAATGTGATCTGAGATATGGGAAACATATCCTTTTTCAATTATGCACTCTCAGTCTTGATGGCTGAGAACACTCCTATTAACCTAGATGCGAGCGAAAGAGCTCTAGATGGTGAATATGCTCCTTATGGCTAATTGGTTGTTGGAAAATTTTCAATCAGGAGAGGTGGATGAGCAGAAGAAGAAGTTCTTATGCCTCCATGCGGTTTAAACACTTGGATGGAAGACTGGGGATCAATTGTTGGATTTTTAGCTTCAGGAATTCCCTACTTCACATTTGTCACCTTTGTGTCAGAGATGTTTTCTGTTTTAGATATTTTTAACTTCACATATATTTTAAGTTGAGTGGGTACCACTTGGTATTTCTTCTGTTGTTCTTGCATAAGAATACTTCATACCTATTCCCAACTTTCCAGATTAGCTATTTGGTCCAAATATTCAAGGGGTTGATGAATTTATTCAACTAACCTCATACCCTTTTTCTTTTTTGAAATTATTCCCCCTCGGGGTTATAATTCCATCGAAAACCTTGATTCAAATTTAAAACCTTACGCAATTCCGCAACTAGAACCTTAGCTATGTGAGACTTGACCACAAAATGACCCATCTGCTCGGGGATTCTTAGGGTTATGAGGCTATTATTTTTCCAAAAATGAACTTGATCATAGTTGAAACTTTGCCAAATATACTCTAGAGAAAATTTTATTGGAGTTAGGTATCCAGTGAGTTGATAGGGTGGGATATCGCATCCATATATTCTTATCTCAGTTTGGTATTAAAACAATAAATAGTCCCCATATGCAGAGTCATGGTTTAATTGTAGAAACCTCTTTTAATACAACAGAATTCTAGAAAGAGGGGTGTCATTCAAGATTATATAAACTTCAGACATCACTAGGTTTACAAATTTTATATACCTATCATTGGTTGGATGATGTACTATTAGATCAAGATGAGTAAATTAGAAGTAGTTAGAAAATTGATAAATGATCATATAGAGAAGGTAGGACTGATATATAAAGTGAATGAGAGTGGGGAAAGTTGTTATATGCTCATGAATGGAGTCAACTAAGGATCGAGAAAAATCTAGGAATACATTTGGCTCAGTTGGATTAAGGATCATTTCTAAAAGCATGCAAACACGGTTTCACTAACTAGCTGGTCACTGGTATAAGCTAGAATACAGAATGTTAAATCCATTTCTATTCAGGGTGCTTCCTCAAATATTTCTATCCAGTAAGGAGTCTCACCTTTTGGTAACTCAATATTTGGTGGGAGAAGGTTTTGAAGGAAACTCGTCCTATCTTCAGCTAAAAGTTCCTTGTACTTGGTATTGAGAGAATATTCATTAAAAAAATTGCATGGTATGTCTTCTGGAATGTCCACCATCTTCTGAATAAAATATTTATTTATAGGGAAAACATGTATCCCATCTCGAGAAATAACTAGAGTATGTTCTTCATAGTACAAATCGATGCAAATCCCATGAATTCAGGGAAATGACCTGCATTCATGGAATAACCATGAGAGGAAGACCAGACTCCCAAATGTGTAATTTATCACCTCCTACCTCAAATATTTCCTTAGCCTCCCGAGCTACCTAATGCATATTGGGGATTGATGTAATAGTGTAAAAAACATTTGAGAAGGAATCCTCTAGGTGATCTTTTGGAACTATAGAGGCTCCAACGGGCTCAAGTATGGGTGAGGATGGTATAGAAGTCACAGGAAGAGACATTGGTGGTGGATCCATGGAGGGCATGCATGGTTTAATCCCTTTTACTAGGTAGTAAGAAATCTTAGAATTAACTTGAATTAGCTCTACGCTTCTCTTGATAATTTGAATTTGAAAAATGAAAGACATGATGAATGTTATATAAGAAAATCGTGCAATAAATGAAACTAGTAACTAGCGTGAGGTGGGAGGCATGGATGAGCTAGTGGTAGGTTGAAATTTAATGCCTTAGCTATTTTTGCAGTTGGGACATGTGTCACAAGGCTATTGGCTAATGGTATCCTAGGTAGGAATCCTAGGACACGTGCAACAAAAGTTGTTTATGGTTTCAGGATTAGTTATAAGTGGGTTTTTACAAACTGATTTTGCAATCCTGAAGACTTGCAATGAAGACACATGTGAAAGGTGGTTTTCTTTTAGGATCAAGAGTGTTTAGATGATGAATCTCCACCTAGGGTTTTTCCTATGTACTAATCTGAACTACTATATTTGATCCCAAATACCAGAGTAGGGGATTCATTTTTATATCATGGGTACACCATTTTCAGAATATATGGATTTGAGGAAGAACCATATAAGCTACCTATATTTTTTACTCCAAGCATATTTACTATGGATTATGTCAGAAAGAGATCTAATCAGGTACACTTTGTGAAGTATAAACACCCCATCACTTTCAAGCTACCAAAAGATGTGGGACCTTTCTTGATTAATACTAGGAGTGCATTAACCTATATGGAAAATTTGTTGAAGCAACTAAATCTTGAGAAGACATCAATACAGTCCTATGATCCTCACCAGGTGATTTCTAGGAAAATGATTGAAAATAAAAAATTTGCGTACAGTTGTATGCCTCATGATGACTTTGAGAAGACAACAAATTTGATGACTTGGGAGCAAGTCTAGGCATCCCAGAGCAGTATTGTAGACCAGATCGTTGGAGGGGTATATATAGGTGCTAAAAGGTCATTTGAAGAGGCATAATCAAATATGGATATAGATGAATTCAATTCCAAGCCACAAAGTAAGAAGGCCAGAATTGAAGTTGAAACTGAGGTAGAACAAACCCTGGTTGGACATACACAAACCAAGGAGTTTTCAAGTGAATTAGAAGAAGCACTAGGGAAGCCACCAATCAAAAAAAATATTCCACCTTTCACTACAAGGTTCTACCTTTCATTAGTGATTCCTACACCCCAAATGCAACAAGGATCACATTTTGTAGGCTCAACCAAAGTGAAACCAAATCTACACACTAAATATGTTGGTATAAGAAAGTAGAGTATGGACACAATGAAGGAGCTCATAGGGAAAATATATATAGGAGAAAAAAATATTTCTAACAATGGAAGATTATAAGGAAGATACCCTCATTATATCAATCTTGGAACCAAAATTCCCAGTGCCTAATTTAAATCATTGAGGATTAGAAGGTATATAAGTACAAAGTACACTTTGGGTAGTTCAGCCCCTTGGACAAGATCGAATTCTACAGGAAGGATAGTGATTTATTATTTAAATATGTGTTGCAGTCCTCATACAATGAGAAGAAACTGAGGATGGAACTACAAAAATGGATAAACTTTTGAGAGCAGAGAAAGTGGTTTTCAAAGCCAAGTTAATCACGATCATAGATATGGAGGGTGAGATTGGGGCATTAGGGATTGAATGACGTGAGGATTCCCATGCAAATTCACTCTTACAAAGAAGGTTAATGAGATTACTCATCTAAAGAAAGGTTGAATATCCATGATGTAGAACATGTCTAGATTCCATAACTATTAAAATTACAGCATGAAAGGGACAAAATCCATGAGAACATGAAATACTATAAGTCCCAAATGGAAGAATACATGAAGAAAGTGGATGACTTGGAGTTATGAATTTAATCCATGAAATTAAAGAAAACATCTCTATCCACTCAATCAGTTCCCAAATAATCATCTCCACCAACTGAGGAAACCACTAAGCCAACAGGGGAAGCAGAGAAATATCAAAAAGAACAAGACAAACAAGCCAAAAAAAAACAAACAACTGAAGACATGGAAGATGATATTCTAGTAGAGAAGTCAAAGAATAAATACAATAGGATTAATGAGCTTAGAGATGAGATGAAATAGAAGGATGAACTTATTAAGGTTTTGGAGCATGAGAGAGATTACTTAAGGAACTAGGTCTACAATATGGGAACAAAGTTGCAAGGAGAAGGTTTCCTAAAGTAATCCAAGAGAGAGTTATGGGGCAGAATAGTAGCATAAATCATTAAACTTTGGGGTCATTTTGAAGTAGTATAGGATGAGTTAGAGCTAGCCACTAGTGCTAACACTAAGACAAAAAGAATAGAGAAAGAGATTGAAGATAGACCAAACTTGCAAGAGAAGTAATATGTTTTCTAAATAGCTGAAATAAAAGGAACCGTGGATGAGTTGTAGATTACAAATAGAACATATTTAATAAATCTGGCCAATCAAGTTATATGAAATCAAATCCTACTAAATGGAACTCAAAATAGGATAAAGGCCATAACATCATAAGTCTTACTTTTAAAATATTTATTCAAAGATGTTCTAAAGAAGATATTACCACATCAGTGGGATAGTAATGGAACTGTGTATAAGAAATAAGAATTTCAAGAATTATTGAATCAACAGAAAAATGAGAAAAGAGAGTTTGAAGATTTGTATGGTCAGCTAGAGGGAGATGAGTTACTCAAGCACTTAGTTGGAGAATTTGAAACGTGGATCAACTTGAGAAATATTTAAGGAGATTTTCCACCCATATATTATGAAAATATCACCAATGTTGAATTAGATTTAGACTCCCTAAGGAAATAAATATCACATGGGAAATTAATGTCATCATATTTTGAAATATCATAAAATTGCTATACCCAAAGTAAGCTAGCCTCTACCAGGAGGACAACCATCTGAAAAACTAGTTGGGAAAACATTAGGGAATCCAAGTGTGCATATTGGGAAGCCATTAGGACATCCATATAGGAAACCATCAAGGAATCCAAGTGTACAGAATGGGCATAAAATAGGGAAACCGACTATACAAACAAGGGGGAAAGTAAGTGGTCATCCACATCAGCAGAAGACAACAAAAATGAGCTCAATTAAGAAGAGGTAAAGCTAAATGAAGAAATTGGAAAATATAACCAAAGTCTAAAAAAAATAATAGTGACAGAAGGGGAAACTGTTAAAAAGAAGTTGGATTAAATAGAATGTTTTTGAATCATTCTCCAAGTCAATCTTGTGTGTCAAAATTGAGCCTTGTGTGTCAAGGTGGTGCCTTATAGGATCCAGAGTTAGACTCAGGAAACTTGGAGAAGAATCTTGAGTTGGATTGAAGAATGGTTAATCTTCATGTGTTGAGGAAAGGGATTTGTATTTCATAGTGATGATGTGGTATAGTCTTTCTAGTCAAGGCTAAGGTCTTGTGTGTCAAGATAGATCGTCATGTGTTGAGGTGATGTCTCATGTGTTGAGGTGTTGCTTTGCATGTTGAGGCATGTATGGTGTTTTATGTACTACAAACCATGGTTTAGTTATTAAGTCTCCTTTGGATAATTGACACCTCTAGAGTGAATTACTTTAGCATATAACCACTTGGGATGATAGTAGAAAAATATGGTCACATCATTGGAAAAATATCCTTAGTATATTTGATATGAAAATTAGGTTGGCACATGTGGACCATGCAGATAAGACAAGAGATAAAGATAAATATGTGATAATATATGAGAGAATTCAAATTGCACATAAAGAATTAATTAAGAGATAAATTCGAATTATTAAAATTCATTCAAGACTTCAATAAATCAAAGGATAACTTGAATTGATCATTGCAATTATGTTAACAAGAACGAATCAGTTAAGAGAGTTAACAAAGTGATAACAAACAATATCTAGTCAAAGAAGTGTTATTGCATGACGACACTTATGTTAAACAAAAAGATGAAACTTGAGTTGTGACACTTAAATGAATACACTTAAGTTATCTAACTAACTAAGTGGGGAAGCTTTTAGTTAAGGGGAAAGTTCATCCTAAGATTTAGTTTAGCGAGTTAATGCGTTGCATGAGAAGTGGGTAACACTTCTTTGTGAAAGGTTGATCCATTCAGTTAGAGGGAAAGCTAATCCTGAAGTTATAAGATAAAAATACAAGCTGATGCATGAGAACAATATATAAATATGTTATACAAGATTGATGAATTCAACGTGAAGCAAATTCTCCTATATCTTGAAGGAAATTCGCTTCTTCTTTGTACAGGATACTATTCTGAGTCTCTATTCTTTATCTTTCTCTTACTCTGTAATTGCACCGGGGGTGTTTGATGTAAAAGACATTCTTCAATATACTAAGGAAATTTTTGCTGGGGTTTTCTCCCTCAAGTCATAGAGGAGTTCCCCAAGTTAAATTCATGTGCCGAATGTGATTTCTTGTGTCTATTTGATTTCAAGTATTATTGTAGCTCCGCATTGAAGATAACAAATTAACATGGTATCAGAGCTCAGGGCGTGAAAGAGATAGTTTCAGTAATCAATATTAATCCTACATAGATCCTAAGTGTGCACAGTACTTGAAGAACAATGGAATCAATCTCAGTGAGACTGGAATACTGTCTTGAAGAAACTTCGCACTTTAATACTTGGAAGGCTAGGATCCTAAATATCCTGGAATAGCATGCTTTGGATGGATATGTGTCCAGTGTTATTGAGGATCCTACTTGTAATGCAGGGAACATTACCTTCAAGAAGAATCAAGAAAAATAAAAGAGTAATTTATGATTCCGTGAAAGACAAATTGATTCCCATGATCACTCCATTGAATACCGTAAAGGAATTCTTTGACAATTTGACAAATATTTATGAGAAGAAGATGCCCATTCAAAAGAGAGCATTGAAGAACAATGTTCGAAATATGAAAATGGATAATGACGAATATGTGGCTTCCTTCTTCACTAATATATCTCAAGTAAGAGATCAAATCATGATCATTAGTGTGACGGTCAATGATGATGAGCTCATACAGACTGTTGTCGATGGTATTCCATCGTCATTCGAGCATTCTTGGCTGCAATAAATGGTCAAGAAGTGCAACCTAACTTTGAGATACTGTGACATGATTTCCTACAAGAATAAGGGTGAATCTAGAGCAAGTATATTTCCTCTGAAGAAGAGAACCTTGCTCTTGCAACACATATGAAGAGAGGTAAGAAGTCTCACAAGAAATTCTATCATCAAAAGGAGAATGATTTAAAAAACTTTGATGAGTCTAAATTAAATTTTTTCAATTGAAATAAGAAGGGTCATTATGCAAGAGATTCCATGCAAAGCAAAGAGGAAATTTCAAGGGTAGGTTTCATGCTTCTACTGCTACAGAAGATTAACCTACAAGAAATAATCCTTCTGATGATCAAGAGACAAGGAAGGAGTACTATATTGTCTCAACACTTTCTTGATCCATTACCACTGGTGCTGATACATGGATGGTGGACAGTGGCACATCCATATACATGACTGGATATAGGAGCGCTATCACATATCTGAAGGAAAATAAGTTTTCCTGTAAGGTGGATCTCAGAGATAATACTACCTATTTGATCCAAGGTATTGGATCCACTTCCTTTTAGTTGGATTTAGGAAATGTACTACATGTGGATGAAATTTTGTTTGTCCCTAGATTGAAGAAGAACATTCTGTTTGTTATAGTTCTATAATATAAAGGATTCATACTTATCTTTATGGAAAACAAAGCACTCCCATGGCCTAAGCATGAAGACTTGAACTCTGCATTTGGGATTGGGGTTAGAGAGGTAGGCCACTATAACGTTCCTGGAAATCTCATTCAAGCCATGATCCATGACACTGTCATTCCATGTGAGTTGTGGTATAGAAGGCTTGGTCATCTCCATTTCAAAGCGCTAAATGAATTGGAGAATATGGTGAAAGGTATGCCCATATTTAAATATGAATTTGATAATGTTTTTAGAGGTTGCACTCTTGGAAAGAACATTAAGAATATTTTTCCAAGTAGTACCAAAAGATCCAAAGGGATCCTTGAATTGATTCATTTCACCTATGTGGTCCTATGTCTGCACACTCCTTGAGTGGTCATTTATATTATGTGATTTTCATAGATGACTCCTCTCACAAGTCATGTGTTTATTTTATGAAGGTAAGGAGTGAAACTTTCAACAAGTTTCAAGATTTTAAAGAACTGGTTGAGAATCAAACTGCGAAGAACATTCGTGATTTGAGATAGGATAATGGAGGAGAGTTTGAGTCCCATGACTTCTTCTGTTGAGATGAATGAATAAAAGGATAGATGATTATACCCTACAACCCCCAACAAAATTGGGTTGTTGAAAGAAATAACAAAACAATATGTGAGGCTGCAAAAGCCATGATGCGTGATCAAGATATTCCCACTTCCTAATGGGAAGAAGCCTCCAACACTGTTGTTTATATTCAAAACAGAATCCCTCATGTTATCTTGGGAGAAAATTTTCCTGAAGAGGTTTTCACTCGATAAAAACTAGATGTTGGACACTTGAATATTTTCGGATGTCCTATCTACATTAATGTACCAAAAGAGAAGAGGAAAAATATGAATCCATCTAAAAACAAAAGAACATTTGTTGGATATAGTGAATCCTCCAAATCTTACATAATCTATCTTCCGGGACAAAGAAACATTGAAGTCAGTAGAGATTTAACATTTCATGAAAAGACTTCCTTCAAGCACTCCAAAGAAATTCCGTGTGATTCATATATGGAGGAGAATTATACTCCTATAATGGAGGATCAAATTTTTAATTCAACGCTTTCAGATGTTGAGAGGGAGAATCTGAAAGAGTGTGTAGATATTCTTGATCCTAAAGAGAGAGAAGATCTGATAGAAAGATCACTTGATGAACCTCTTGCTAAGAAGAGATCTACATGGTGTCAAGACATTCTGCAAGAGGAAGAAAAGCATGGAGCACCCATAGGTTCATCTAGAGAGCGAAAGAGACCCGAAATAAATTTTTTATATGTAGAACATATGAGTCACATCAGTGATTCAAAACCCTCTACCTATGAAGAAGCCTTTAATCAACAAGTATGGAAATATGTCATGGTAGAAGAATACAAATATATCATGAAGAATGATGTGTGGGAAGTGGTTCTCTATGTTGATGACGTGTTTCTGATTAAAGAGGAGTAGTAGATAGCTCGATGCAAGAGGGATCTCACTTCCGAGTTTGAAACAAAAGACTTAGGTCTTATGCACTATTTTCTTGGTTTAGAAGTTTGGCAAAGAAAAGATGAGATATTTATTTCACAAGGAAAGTACAAAGTTGATGTGTTGCGGAGATTTGGTATGATGGATTGTAAGTCCATGTATACTCCAATGGTGTCTAATATAAAGAAGCTACATGAGTTAGATTCTAGATCAGATCTAGTGGATCCTACCATCTACATACAACTCATTGGTTCCTTGATGTATTTGATACATAGTAGACCAGACATATATGTTATGCAGTGAGTATCTTGAGTCAGTTCATGTCTGAGCCAAGACATAGACATTGGGTTACTGCCAAGCATGTTCTTAAATACCTTCAATGTATTATTGCTTATGGAATCATATATGCTTCCAATGGTGCTGTGATGCTACTTGGATATGGTGACTCTCATTGGGGTGCTAGTATTGTGGACCAAAGGAGTACATCCATATTTTGTTTTAGCTTAGGATCAACTATGCTCTCTTGGTCCAGTAGGAATCAGGGCTCCGTATCCCAGAGTACTATAGAAGTAGAGTAAATTGTAGCTAGTACCACCTGCCGAGAAATTGTGTGGCTTAGGAAGCTACTTGTTGAATTTTTCAGTGATAATTTGAAGACTACTGTCATTCGATCTAACAATCAAAGCTACATTAAGCTCTCAGAAAACCCTATGTTTCATGACATATCAAAACACATTGAGATGAAGTATCACTACATCAGAGACATGGTCCAAAGAGGTGCCATAAGACTTTAGTACATTTCTACTACTAAGAAGATTGCAGATATGTTGACTGAGCCTCTGTCCGTGATGAAGTATAGGTACTTTCGATACAATCTTGGCATGGAAAAAAATTCCTCCCTTGCTAAGAGGGAGTGATAAAGTTACAACATCATGATTCATTCTCCAGGTCAATCTTGTGTGTCAATATTGAGCCTTGTGTGTCGAGGTAGTGCCTTATAGGATCCTGAATTGGACTCAAAAAAATTGGAGAAGAATATTGAGTTGGAATAAAGAATGGTTTAGCTTCATGTGTTGAGGCAAGTGCTTTGTATGTAAAAGTGATGATGTTGTACATTATTGCTAGACAAGGCTAAGGTCTTGTGTGTCAAGATATATCCTCATGTGTTGAGATGGTGCCTCATGTGTTGAGGTGATGCTTTGCATGTCATAGCATGTATGGTGTGTGATGTACTACTACCCATGGTTGAGCTATTAAGTCTCCTCTAGAGATTGGCCACCTCTGGAGTGAATTAATTTAGCATATAACCACTTGGAACAATAGTAGAACAATATGATCACATCATTGGGAAAATATCCTTAGTATATTTGATATGATAATTAAGCTAGCACATGTGGACCATGCAAATAAGAAAATAGATAAAGATAAAGATGTGATAAGATATGAGAGAATTTGAATTACACATATAAATAATTAATTAAGAGAGAAATTCAAATTGTTAAACTTTAGTGTTCAGACTTCAGAAAATCAAAGGAGAACTCAAATTGATCACTATAATGATGTTAACACCAAAGAATTTGTTAAGAGAGTTGACTAAGTCATAACAAAGAATATCTAGATAACAAAGTGCTATTGCATGACAAAACTTATGTTAAACTAAAAGACACCACTTGAGTTGCGACACTTGCATGATGACACTAAGTTATCCACCTATCTAAGTGGGAAAGATTTCAGTTAAGGGGCGAGTTCACCCTAAGAGTCAGTTCGGTGAGTTAATGCATTGCATGAGAAATGTGGCACACTTCTCCATGCAAATTTGATGCATCTAGTTGGAGGGAGAGTTCATCTTGAATTCAGAAGATAAAAAAAAAAGCTGATACATGAGAATAATATATAAATATTTTGTATAGGATTGATGAATCCAATGTGAAGCAAATTTCCTTCTCTCTTGAAGGAAATACACTTATTCTTTGTGCAAGATATTATTCTGAGTCTCTCTTCTTTATCTTTCTCTTTCTCTGTAATCACACTAGGGGTGCTTGATGTAAAAGACATTATGTGCTATCTATCAATATACTATAGAAGGTTTTGCTGGGGTTTTCTCCCTCAAGTCATAGAGGGTTTCCCAAAGGTAAATTCATTTTTTGAATGTGATTGCTTATGTGTATTTGATTTCAAGTATTATTGCAGCTCCGAATTAAAGATAAAAATTTGACAAAGGTTTCCTTTACTATTCAAACATATGGATGTCAATGCTGCATGTTTCTACAAAAATATCGAGAATAATTTGCATTTTGCTTAAACTATTAAATTCTATTCAAACTCAGTACGTTTTCTTTCCACCTAAAATGTGTAGTATTTGACTTAGAGGCACCCTACACACTTATTTTTGTTCCATCTTCTAAATTCACCATTACCTACACCTGAAAAGATAAATATGCACCATTTAATTCCTCTAGAAATAAATCCTCATACCTAAGTTTAGTCCTATACTTATGTACCTGCAAATATATTCCACAGAGAACGTAAATACATCATACTGTAAGAGATTATGCTCTAAATTTGTAATAATTGAGCCTCATCGTGGCCTGACATATTCTAAATTCAGCCTTAGAACATCTCAGAGGTTAACCAATACATTGCCAAAGGGAAACTAAAACAAGTTTGACATCATTTTTTTTATAATTCCAATTTATTGTATTGGATGAATGATCTACTCGTGTTAAGCATAATGAATCCATAATTCACATTGAATGATTAGAACAAGTTTAGTTTTGGAATGGAGATGATGAAGGGTAAATTGAATTGGCTACATGGAAGTCACTTTTCCTACATCCAAAAGAAAATGAAGTCCATTTAAAATTACTAAAGGAATAACATCTTACAAAAGAATATGGATAGAAACTATTAGGATGGAGGGTTCTTCATGTGTTATAAAGGAATGACAATAAGGTAGAGAATTGAAGAAAATAAGGTCAGTATTGGAGGATGGAACTAATTCTTCTTCTGAGGAATTTTGGTGCAAGAGAAGGAAAACTGCCAATGCTTTTTAGCATGCATTCCATGTAATTTCAAGTCTCATGGATGTAAATTTTAGAAATAAGGCACTAGGTGAATTGTTATATGTTCAAACCAAGTGTTTGATGCCATATCCAACATGCAATCTTACCAATGATATTCAAAATGGAAATATGATTAATGTTGGGTCATGAAAAAGTTGTAAGGGATATTAATTGGACAATAAGGAAAACCTTGAGTATCTTTCAAGATGGAAATAATGTGGCTGATTATGTTAATATTGATTGGTGGAAGCCTATTTTAGTGAAATAAATGAAAAAATATTAACAAACTCCTTAAGATAAATAACTTCAACCCATTGAAAGTGGATACTATAGCTTAGACATGGATTGTAATAAAAGAAAATTGTAAAAATACCAATAAGAACACTTTGACATAGATATTGAAGTCAAATAAAATTGTAAAAATACCAAAAATAAAACTTGACATAGATATTGAAGTTCATTACCTTAGTGAATATCATCATAAGTTGGAAATAATTTATCAATGTAATTTTGTCCTTTAAAGGACCAATTCACAAAGAAATAAGTACAATTTTTTTTTAAAGAAATTTAAGTATACACAAGTTTTTATATATATTGATTTTTTGTTTTATATAGTTTTGTACAAATGCAAATTTTAGTTATTATAATTTGACATATAATTCTCAATAATTTTTTTTAGTTATTTTGAATGAAAGAAAATATTTTTTTTTCACAAGAAAAAGACTATACTTTATTAAAAGTATAAATAGTACCGAAGAATAGATACAATCCAGCATTACAAACATAGTGAACCATCCGAAAAACCAAGTCCAATCCATGACTCCCAAAGAAGATGCTAACCAAAGTATCGGGATATAACCATCCCCCAAATGGTTTTTATAACAAAACCTAAGAACCCAAGAAGAAATGATAACAAGCATAAACAAATGATAGAAAGGTAGCCTAAAAACATAGAGCCGCCAAAAAATAGACAAAATATTAAACATAAAAAATCTTCCAGAATCCCCTAGATGGAGGGATGGATCCCTCCTGGATCTCATAGAAAATCTGGCCAGCCGATGCATCAAGTCCAAAACGTGAAAGTAGATCAGCCATAGTGTTATGCTCCTGGTAAATGTGGACAATAGATGTTGTCGAAACTTGGTAGAGAAGTAACAGTGTTTGTTCTAGCCAGGAGGAGAGAGCCAGTGTAGTGATGGGAACATTAGAGTTAGCCCAGTCAACTAGGAGTTTAGAGTCACCTGCAATCTGTTCAAGTTGAATATTTTCCTTAACAGAAAAATATAAAACAAGCCACAGATCTACAAGTTCACCCTTTGTGTTGGATCCATCCCCGCCATGCATCCAAAGTTTGATCGCATGGCTGCCCCATCAAATCTGGCTCTGTTGCCACGGCTAAGTAGATTAGTCAGCCAGTTGATACGTGCAGTATTCTTATGGTTCAATTTCAATGTGCCTCCATACTCAGTAAATAGCATTTGAACCTCGTGGCCCACCTTGCAGACCTCCAGACACTTGTTTTAAAAAATGATCAAATCCCTCGATTTCCAAATAATCCAAGATAAAAGACGGGCCTTCAAAACTAAATGCTTATTCTGGGAAAAAATACAATGGAATCATTTCTTAATAGTAAGGTCCTGATCAAACTTGATCCCATCAAATGATAAATCCAGAAAATTACAAACATTTAGTGTGAATGGACACTCAACAAAAAGATGAAGGAATGTAGGATGAAAGAAAATATATTATGTTGTTGAAACCTAATATTTTATTAATTTTCACTGGTTTAAAAAATAAAAATAATTCAAATACATTCATATGGTTATCTCAAATTAAACCATATGACATCATTTGATATTTTATTTGATAGTTGCAAATTTCAATTTTTTGTGTTGATCGATATAACGTCCTCCATCATTTAACTTACAATGATTTTCTCTTCTTCACTTTATAGTGTTACCAATACCATATTACAACAAACAAACTCATTGTTATTAGGTTCATAATTAAAATAATTAATAATATTAATAAAAATAATATTATATTTAAATAATTTTAAATGTTAATTTTTTTATTATAAAATTTTTAATAGTAAAATAGAAATAAGATAATAAATTTATTTTTTTCAAATTTATATAAATTTGATAGGATCTATAATATTATTTTGTAATAATATAGGGTAATATTCAAAATAGTAAATGTAATTTTTGTTAGATATTTAAAAGAAAACTGAATATCAATGAAAATTTAAAATTTAAATTCATTATATATTATTTTAAATTTATAAAATATTATTTATATGGTTAAGAATTTAAGAATTTAATCCAAAAAATATGAGTAATTGATTGAACTATTATTATTAATAAAAAATAAGAAAATATTTCAAATAAATAACATTTTAAATATAAAAACAATTGATTTAGATCATAAATTTAATATCATCTATAAAAGATGCCACATACTCAGAGTCTTTATTTGTATGAGATACCCCATATTCACATATAATTTTTATTTGTGTGAGATACCACATATTCACATATAGTATTTGTTTAAATGAGTTACATAAATGTAATATCTCTTTTAAAAACCATATTATTTATATTAAGACATATCTATTAATTAGTTATATTTAATATGTCAAATTAAATTAATATATGAAAATGCTAAGTTAATTAAATATATTTATTTGAATTTAAATTTAAAATTACTTAAAATTTTAATTTGAAAAATGATAGATCATAAATTAAACTAACATTATTAAAGTAACAAAAGATCATTTCCTCAATTTATATTTACTGTATTACTACATAGTAAAATGTAGTCTTTATTTGTATAAGATATATGTTTATTTGTATAAAATATATGTGAGATTTAACACTAAGTCTCAATTTTTGTTTTTAAAAACATATATTATTTATACAAATAAATAGATTAATAATTATGTTTATTATATTAAATTAATATAAAAAATAAATTTTAGTTATTAAATAAATTTTTAATTTTAGAGTAAAAATTTAATGATCAAGATAGTGATTTTTAATGTCCACTAAGATTAAACTTGGTTTATCCCATTTTGAAAGAGAAAACAAGATAAATGCTATTTGATTTGCTTTAAAATAATATTCCTATGTTAAAAATATAGTTTTAGGGATTTTTTTTCTCTCTTTAAGCTTAGATAGAAAAATAATTTTGATTCTCAATATTTAGAGTTAATAATATTTTTATAATATCATTTTCTTTTTATCTCTAAATCTTCCTTACACCACAGTTTCTCTTTTAATATTTTAATATAAAAATAATAATATTGTTAGTATTATCTATATAATTCATAAATTAAATTAATCATCTAAAAGTTAAAAAATAATATAGTTAATTTATACCCACATAAATATTAAACATACAAAATAAAAAAAATATTTTTAAATGACCAAAATTTAACCTAACTTAAATCATAAAATGAATATGATTTTATACTTCATATACCCAAATTTATATATAATATTTATTTATAGGAGATATACGAGTGATTTGTAACTCTGATTTGTAGGAGTTACAACCTTTATAAGAAATACTTGAGTATGATTTAACAATAAGTATCGAGCACTCTTCAAAAAAACTAAAATAAAAAAATATTTCTAGCATATAAATAAAAACAACTTAAATCATAAAATTAATATAATGTTATTAACGATAAATATGAACACTCTTAAAAATGTATAGATATGTGTAATAATTATCCAGTTATGTTTAATAGGTTAAATTAGATTAACATATAAAATGTTTTTTAATTAATTAAATAAATTTATTTAATTTTAGATTTAAAATATTTTATAATTTAATTGCTTTTCATTTATTAATATTATAATATTTTTATTTTAATTTACCATCTTTCAAATATTATTTTGATTCAAATTTTAAAATATGTTCAATATCCAAATATAATTACTGCGAAAATTAAAAATTGCCATCTTTTCACACAACCACAAGATATGAGAATAATGGAGAAAGATTTAAAAACATGACTATTTATTTATTAACGCTTGTTATTTAAATGTAAAGGCGGTAATACACATTGAAAAAGCAATGCTTTTTCAGAATAAACTCTAGGGCTTATGAGAGGTGCAACAAATAAAAGCATCATTTGCACAAACAGGGTAACCGGGAGGGCAGTCAACACCAGTTCTGCAATGCAGGGTATTATTACAAATCTCCACGACCGCAGAAGAGTCTGAAAATAGCACAATCACAAAACAACATTCAAATAAATAAATTATACAATAACTAACATTTACATTAAAAGCAAAAATGAAGGCAGCCAATATTTACCATGAGCGGCCAGCACCAAGAAGAGGATTGCAAAGAACCCCATATACACCACCACCGATATGACACCATGTCTTGCCATTTCTTTTCACCAACGAGACAAGACACTAGGTATGTATATCCACCTGATAATTTAACTTCACTTCTCAGCAAACAACGATGGCTATCACAGATTTATAGCATGGCTGCTAACCGTGGCTGTGCTGATTTCAAGGGACAGCTCATCATCTTTCCATAGCACTGCATGGGGTACTGACAACTTACAACTCATCTTTCCAAGTTTATTCTCAGCAGGAACATTTATTTGCAGAATACATCCCTCCTCATTATGGCAATGCTGATAAAGTCATCAGCATAAAATCAGCGACACTAAACATTCGCTGGATTACTGACAATTGATATTTCCGAATATAGTCCATGACCGTTGCATGGGGTACTCATAGGACAACTGTCTTTGGAGAAAATCTATTAGGACAATTGATTTCTAGAAAATCTATTAGGAATCTTTCTATCGAGTGTAAAATCTTTCTATCACATCAACCTTTACTATTGATGGAGTCTTTGAATACGTCAACCTTCTTTTATCCGGCTAATAAGTGGTTGCATAACCCAACCATGTACTAAACTAGTAATAGTTAAGAATATTGATTCCTTAATTAACTTTTTATTATAATAACATAACACGCTCTTGCCACAACTCTAATTATTTTAAGTTTGATGGACGGAGAACAATATAAAGAAAAAATTTCTTAAGCAACTTTCCCTCCTCTATACATTTCGAATCTTGCAAGTAAAATACTCCATCATGCTATATCATCACCCTCACAAGGGTAGAATGCTTAAATTTTTGAATCTTCTAAATTTCCAATTTCACAAGTTCCTCAAACTATCAAACTCTTAAATTATTGAAGTTCACAAATTTCTGAATTACTTAGACAACAATTCATTATGAGTTAAACCTTCTTGGATTCCACTTATAGTGAATATTTGGCCACTTAAAAGTAATAATCCCCCTATGTTTCTTTGTCACAAAACTTTCATATCCATAATTGGATGCTTGTTCCACTATAAAATTCTTTGTTATAAGAGCCATAATTAGTTTTCCTTTATCTTTAGCTTTTTATTTAAGAATATAATTACCTATTATTTTATAGTTCAATTTTGTATTACCTATTTTCCTTCAACAATAACACTCAAAATGTTCCTTAATTATGTGTTTCCCTAATTTTCTACTCATTCGATTTTCAGCAAGTAATGCTTTGTTTGGTTGTACGGTACTCTTTGAATCTCCTTTATTTAGACGTTCATTCAACCTTTTATCTTGAGCCAAAAGAGATGATATCATATCATCTAATGATTATGAAGAAAATTCACTTCATGTTAAAACGACATTGTTGTAAGTTGAAAATGAGTTATTTAATAATATAGGTTTTATATCTTTATTGTAATTTATGGGATTGCACTCAAGGAGTTACCATTGATGTACAAAAATAGGTGCATCATAAAAGACATCAATATACATACAATAATGATACATAGAAAGAGGAACATAAGAGAAGGTAGTAGTGGAGCAAGAAACAAGTAATCTATTATATTAGATCATTAGGAGTAGAGAAGACATTGTTCCTTACATATTTATGCTTTTATATGCCTTTACATTCATGGAGATAGTTATGAATTACTTAACTACCTCAATAAGTCGACCCATCGACCTGATCGACTAGTCAATTCTAATTACTAGTATACTGAGCCAACTAGGCTCATACAACATCTCATTGTTCTTCAAATATTTCTTCGCCTTGAAGAAATGGTGAGTTGGGAAAATTTACGTTGTAAAAAAAATCTGTGTATTATGGTGCTTCTACTTGAATTTTTTTTTCTTTTGATTGTTGCGCACATTGTTCATGTGATGAGGATAGACTAGGACTGAAAAAAATTAAAGTGAGGCCATGTTAGAGACAATCTAGTATAAAGACGTGGTGGAGGTTATTGTTTTAGAGCTTCTGTGTAGGTTTCATGGGTGCAATTTGTTCAAAATTTATTTCAACATTCTTGCTTATCTAGTGCATGCAATTATTTTATTTACTTGTAATCATTATTTTCTTATCAATTTCTACATGAGACGTATTGTTATCTTATTCGTGTTGTACATTCATATTTAAATCTATATTAATGATTTATGCGCATGTTTGTTTTAATTGTAGATCTTACAAAAATGAATGTAATTAAAAAAATTACATAAAGAACTATGGAGTATTTATGGGAAAACATTAAAACTGTTTCACATATGGATAGAAAATAATGCTAAAGAAGGAATTTCATACCACAACAATAAGAAAGAACAACTTATTCCACATCATAAGTTTTGTGTAATAATTAATAAAGTAAATCATATTCGAACAGGTCATATGCTTTAAGATTCTTATGCAAATTTGAGTAGTCAATGTTGATATAGGTTCAATGTGTATGAGATGTAAAAAATAGATGTTTGAATATTGAAACTTTCCAAATCTAATATTCAACTATTGATAGCATGAAATAGTTTAGTTTCACATTTAATAACAATACTTACGACCAAAAATTTGTTATGTTCATTTCATGAATTACATTAGGGTCAGTGCAAGCTAATGAGGGTCACTTTTGGTGCGTTATATGCAATAGAAAACTGAAAAATCAGGCATCCCTCAACTTACTTGGATTTTTTGAGATACTTACGCAAAATATATTGCATTGAGTAAAAAAAATGAAATGTAGGAAATTGAATCACATTTACGAATACATAACTTTTATGTATTGAAAATTTGCATAGCTATGTCAAGTTTCATCTTTCCTAACATACACTTTTTATTTTTTAGGAAAATGATAAGGTATATGTTTTTGTGGGTGCAGCCTTTGAGGGCCTAAATGATGGAATCAAGCTACACAAATGGACATGCATGTAGAGAACATATAGCACTAGTGTGCCATTATTTTTTGAAAATTAAATTAGTAATTTTATAAATTTTTTATAATTGTCTAAGTGATCAAACCTCGAAAACAGTACTTTTGTGGGTGCAGCCTTTGAAGGTCTTAATGCAAAAATCATGAAACGGGGTTTTGATAGAACGTGGAGGTTAGTGTCTACTTGTGCACCATACAATTTTTTTTTGAAATGACCAAGAATTGAAAAAGTTATGGAAGAAACACTAATAGTGTGTTTCACAAGTTAAGGAGGTAGGACACAAAAGAAATTGAAAAAAAAAAGAAAATTAATATTTTTAATTAAAAGTTACATATTTGGAATCCGCAGAAAAAATACTTCTTGTGTTTAAGGTTTCGTAAAAAATGAATGTGTGTAGCATACTGTAATGAGTGGCTAAGAATATGCTTCTCCATAAACTGGAATAAATATCCAATTAGCTTTGGTTTACCATTAACATAGGACAGGTTTGGTATTACCCGAGCAAAATCCAAAGCATACACATAGGATTATCATTGACATGCGAGCAAGTAAGTTGGCTTGGTTTAGGCTCTAACAAACACGTGTGCATTCTGTTTAAATTCAAAATATATTCCCGCGCTTTTAGAATTTTATAACGTGAAGGCGCTATATAACTACATAATGCGTGCGTGTTCTATAGTGCAAAAACGCGCTAGCGTTATTTATATCATAAAATCTATGTTTAATACTTGAGAGGGGGTGAGGATTCGAGGAAGACTCAAGGGAATTTTTGGTTAATATTTGAGAAGAGGTGGGGAAGGGTCAGGGGAATCTATGGTAAATATTTAATAGGGGTGGGAAAGGGTCAAGGGATTAGAAGGATGTTGGAAGCTTGAGTGGGGAGATATGAAGGGAATGGGAACATGATGGGCTACAGGGGTGAAGGGAAGCGAGAGCTTGAGAACACTATTAGGAGTAGAAGAGGTTCTGAAGAGGTATAGGGTTAGAAGTTGAAAGTTATACTTGAGTGACAAGGGGGGATGTATGGAGGCAAGGGGG